>JAQQAC010011420.1:32193400-32259407 GCA_029783875.1 Phataginus tricuspis | reverse complement strand
CCACCCGGAGACCACAGCTACCTGGTTCCGGGGCCTTTTCCCTGAGAAGAGCCTCCACCACTGCTCTTCCTTTCTGGGAACGCAGATTGGGTTAGTCACCATGGAAAAGGTATGGAGGTGCCTCAAAAAATTTAGAAAATAGAGCTGCCATGGGATCCAGCAGTCCCACCTCTGGGTATATGTGCAAAGGAAAGGAAAACGGCATCTGAAGAGTTATCTGCACTGCCACGTTATTACATTCTTATTCACAATAGCCCAGATATGGAAACAGCCTCAGGGCCCATCAGTGGAGGAGTGATACAGAAGACGTGGTACATACATATGATGGACTGTTACTCAGGCATGAGAAGGAAAGACATCCTGCCATCTGCAACAACAGGGTGGGTCCTGGAGGGCATTATACTCAGTGATGTAAGTCTGACGGAGACAATTACTGTATGATAGCAGTGGTATGTGGAATCTCAAAAAGCCAAACTGAAAGCAGGGTGGAATGGTAGTACCAGGGGCTGGGGGATAGGGGAACTGGGGAGATGTGCACCGTGTTGGAACCAGTCGATAAATAAAGGCTGGAGATTCTAATGCCCTGCACAGTGATTATAAGCAACAGTACTATATGGTAAACTGAAGTTGCTGAGAGACTAGACTTTAATTATTCCCACCACAGAAATAGAAATGATAGGAAAGTGACGGCCCCGTTAGCTAATGCTACAGTGGTAATCCTGTCACAGTGTATGATTGTATCCAATCAACACATTACACATCTTAAGCTTACACAATGTTCTATGTCAATTATATTTGAATAGAAATAAATTAAAAAAATTAAAATGTGTACAGATCAGTTATCATGCATCACAAGCTATATTCAACTTATTTTCAATACTTTGGTACCAAATTGAAAGTGCGTACTGAGGTTTCACTACCTTGGATTTGGGTTTTTATCCTCCCCTGGCCTCTAACCTGCTGTGAGACCTCAGATGAGTCACTGTGGAGGTGCAGTCACAAACATGACCGTATCGAACCAGCTGCCTCTTTCTGGCCCCCTCCCAGATCCCTGTGACCCATACCTGAGTGGGAGGAACTCGCTCTGGTTCTCCCTGCTCACCTGTAAGTTCATCACACATTTGTGTATGGAACATCAAAACAGCTGAAAGAATTTATAAGAATTTAAGAAATTTTAGGATAATGGAAATAGATGATACACTTCATTAGGACCACACTTTCATTCAGAAAATCCTCCCCATATTTTACCTGTGTGCCCTTAGGAAAATTAGCCCTGTTCTTTTTTATTTTAATTTTCTTTCCCAATTCTATTTCTGCCCTCTGCAATGGTTCATGAAGGTGGCAAGGTCTTCTGTCATTCCCCCAACAGGCCCTCTCCTTTTCTTCACAATAAGTGACTTCATGGCTAGGCATATGTCCATGTAGAAAACAATTTATATATATTTCTTGCAGCCCTTGCAGCTATGTGTGCCAATGTGATCATGCCCCTACCCAGGGGAATTAGCAGAAGAATCATGTGGCAGGTTCAAGGAGCTCTTTAATTTAACTTACATTTTCCCTGAAGGAAGTGCTGTCATGCACACTGGGCCCTCATTCATTCTTTCCTTTTTTATATTTTCTAGGCACTGGAATGAGCATTTGCACATTTGAAGGTGAAGCCCCTACCCACCAGTTCTGAAAGGAACCCGCGTTGCTGAGAATTTCAGAGGGAAGCTGGCATTCGACTGGAGGCAGCGTAGCACTGTCCTTCTCGGTAAGGAGAATTCAACTTCAATCTTTTTTTTTTTTTCTGTTGTTAATGCGGGTTTTTCTGTTACTTACAGCAACATGGCCATTTCTCCTTTGACACAGTATTTCCGATTTCCCTACCCTGGCCTGCGTGCTTTTCTTCTTCCAGGTACCCTCTTACTCTAAATACCCTTAGGGTTCACACCTGGCCTTTATTCAGGTCTCTGCTCAAATGGAAACTCATCTGAGAGGAGTTGTTTCCCATGGGTATAAAATATCACCCCTTCCAATACTTTAGGTCTTCCATACTTTGTCTCATTGTCTTCATAACACTCAGCCTCATAGTCATGAGCTTTTTAAATTCATCTGTTGACTCTCTTCCCTCACAGATGCCATTTATTTTGTTCACTGATGTGTCTATACTACCCAGAAGAGTGCTGGGAATATATTATATATACATGGTACCCACTCAAAACACATGTTGAATGAATGGACAATGGATGAGAAGTAGAGGATGGAATGTATATTCCTGAATCATGACCGGTACTTTCTACCTATAAGGTCTTGAGTATTTACTTATTTCTGATCCTCTCTCAAGTGGACACAATAATATTTACCCAAGTGTTGGTGTAGGGATGAAATGAAATTACCCTAGTGAGAAATGTCCAGCACAAGGCCCTTCACAGATATGGGTTCAATAAAAGTTTGATGAATCACTGACTATTGAAAAAAATGTAACTAAAGTTATCTAATAATCTTGAGGGAAAGTCTCTTGCAAGATTTTTCCATGCTAATGACATGTGTAAATTCAGATAATCTCCAAGCATTAAAAAGAGTTTACAGTGCCTTAATTCAGTTCTCCAAAGCATTCAACAGCCATGATTAAGAAATTATCTGTGTGTTTCATGACTTGTAAAATGAATGGTATTTATTATAAATCTGAGGTGTTCTGCTGGAGGCTTGGAAGTCTTTGTGGCTTTTGGCTAACCCCATGAGAGCAATCTTGGTAGAGAGAGATTGGTATTCTCCAGTAAGTGCCTTGTCCCCAGGAAAGGCTGCTGTTGTTTTTCTCCTGCAGAGAGCGCGCTTTTATTGCTCTGCTCACATGGAACATGCCTCTCTTGGGAGGACAGTCAACTCAGACCTGAGTTCTCTTTCTACCAGAATAATTCTCAGGCAAATAAATTTGGAAACCTCCCATCACCCCTGACAGCTGTCAGTCTTCAGGTCCTGCGGTGGAGCCTTTTCTCCCTCAGCTCCTTGCCCAAGCTCTTCAAGCCTTCCTGGTCTGTCTCCCTGGCTGGGGCTGCTTTCCTCCATTCCAAGACTTTCCGTGGTGTTCAAAGAAACCTGTATATTTTCCTCCTCACCATCTTAAAATGTCCCTTCTATCCGGCATTAACATATTAGTTTTTCTCTAATGAGGACCTTTGCCCCCTGAGGTTCTCAAGCATGTGCTACTTACATGCTTTTGTGCTTAACATATCCCGGCTGTGGAGGTAGGTGGGGACTTTGCATCTGTGCTGTATGATGGAAGTGTTCCATGGCCATGCTGTCTGAAAAGCACGCTGGCCAGCCTTATGGCGACAGAACACTTGACGAGTGTTCAATGTAACTTAGAAGTGATTTATTTTGTTAATTTAAATTAAATAGTCAATGATGGCTAGTGGCTACAATATTGGGGATCATAATTCTAGACCGGTTTCCCTCCCACCCTCAAGAAAATAAAACGATGCTTTTGATTCTAGAGATACCACCCTCTCCCCTTCACCCTCTGACTAATTCAGTGATGCACTTGAATCCATCACTTCAATTCTTTGTCTCCTGGTTTTCTGTCTTGTATTCCATTCTGCACCCAGCCATTACTCTGGGTAACTTGAATGTACACATATATATGTGTTCAATTCCTGATGCCCCAATTCTTAATATTCTTACATTTAATCTAATTTACCCACTAGGTTAGTCACACCTGAAATATTAAGTTCAAAGCAGGTCATCTTCTGACCACCGTACTAATAGCTGAGAGGACAAAAGTGAATGTTCTTGTATGCCCCTTAGGTGGCCCATCTACTCAGAAGTGTTCCCTCATGCTTCACTGTTTATCATGACCCCTTAACTATTCTATCTTCCCATTAGAACTTGTGGGGGAAAAAATGTTCTCATTACGTACTACTACAGAGGTATCAGGTGGTTGCAGACACATAGAAGGCTCTCAGTGAATAAAAGAATGAAGGAGTGAGTGAATGAATGGACTCATTTTATTTGCTGATGCGAGATGAGTCACATACTTTATAAGCAGGTTCCTGACAAAGACCCTAGACGAGGAATTGTGGCTGGTGATTTGGAGAGAGAAACAGGGCTGTGGTCCATCTGCTTGTAAGCACAGAGCCAGGCTGGATCACAGATATGTTGGGGTTGGCTCTTCTGAGGAGGATTTACATTTCTAACTAGAATTTAATCTACCTAGCAGGCCAATTTTGTAGGTGATAATTAGTAATTTCATCCTAGGTTTGGAGCTGTCACAGAATTCTTAACAACTCATGTTTCACAGCTTCTATTAGAGAGAGCTCACTCGTTTGGATTTTCTTGGTTGAATTTTAGTTTGTTTTTTTAAACCACCTAATTGAGGCATCCTTGACATATAAAAGCTGTCTGTATTTAATGTATACAACTTGATGAGTTTGGAGATAAGCATATACCATGAAATCATCACCAAAATTAATACCATAAACATAATTCATCACGGCCAAAAGTTTCTCCTATTTTCTTTATGTTTTTATGTATATATGATAAGAACACTGAACCTAAGATCTACCCTCTTAGCAAATTTTTACTTATTCAGTCCAGGACTGTTAACTATGGCAGTGTGGTGTGCAGTAGGTTTCTGGGACTTACTCATCCAGCATAACTGAAACTCTGTATTCTTTGACCCACATCTCTCCGTGGTCCCCTCCCATCTCCCATGGCACCTCTCTTTTTACTCTCTGTTTCTATGAAATGGATGATTTCAGATTCCTCATATTAAGTGGAATCATTAGTATTTATTCTTCCATGACTGGCTTGTTTCACTCAGCATAGTGTCCTCTAGGTTCATTCATATTGTCACAAAGGGGAGGCACTCCTTCTTTTTAAGGCTGAATGATAAACACTTGTATGTAAATACCACAGTTTCTTTATCCGTTCATCCTTTGATGGACATTAGGTTGATTCCATGTCTTGGCTATTGTGAATAATGCTGTAGTGAACATGGGGCTGCAGGTAATTCTTTGAGTAGTGATTTCATTTCCCTTGGGTAAATACCCAGAGGTGGGATGGCTGGATCATATGGTAGTTCTACCTTTAATATTTTGAGGAACCTCCATTCTGTTTTCCATAGTGGCTATATACCAGTTTATTGTCTCATCAGCAGTGTGTAAGATTTCCCTTTTCTCTGCATCCTGGCCAATACTTGATACTTTGAGTTTTTTGGTAATAGCCACCCTAACCATTGTGAAGTGATATCTCACTGTAGTTTTGATTCCCATTTCCCTGATTAGTAATATCAAGCACTGTTTGATATACCTATTGACCATTTGTGTGTCTTTAGAGAACTATCTCTATCCAGGTCTTTGGCCCATTTTTAAATTGGGTTGTATTAATTTATTTCTGATACTGAGTTGTATGAATTCCTTATGTGTCTTGGATATTAACCGCTTATATATATGGTCTGTACATACTGTCTCCTATTCCTTAGGTTGCCATTTTACTTTTTTGATGGCATCTATTGATATGCAGAAGTATTTTTTTTTTTAGTTTGATATAATCCAATTTGTCTCTTTTTGCTTTTGTTGCCTGAGCTTTTGGTCTCATACTCAAAATAATGTTTTGTTTTAATGGATTTTTAGTTTATCAAAAACAGTAGAACAAATTCCTAAAAGGAATTTAATACAGCTTCTAAGAGTGAATGTGAAACCCAATTTCAGATGTTAGTTGCATCTGTCATACAATTACTCTACTTTTATGATATTGATATGTTAAAGTTTTTCTTTCTTTTTTTTTTTCCTGAAAGAAGAAAAATACAAACTTATTCACATCTTGCATTCTGTGAGACTCACGCAGGCCCTTGCTGGTCCTTCCAGGGTCCTCTCTCTCTTTGTGTATCTCGTGAACACTGTGTTTTGAAGTTTGATGGAAGGATGCTATGATGAAATATCTTATCTTAAGATTGAACTCTTTCATATATCCTTAGGAAAAGGGTGGAATCTTTGTAAGTTCTGAGAGTTTCTTAAGAACTATTGAAAATTACTTTTTTCTTTGTATGTCATTATTATTCTATTTTAAAAGGAAATGCAATGATCTAACTCCAACCTAACCCCATTGTTTTGAAATAACACCTTTATCAAATAATAAGAAGAGCAAATCATAATAGCTGAGCATTTTGAGTGTTTTCCTTGGGCAGATGTCTGTTAAGTGCTCTGTGGGAGTTGTCTAGCTGAATAGTCACATCAGTACTTAAGTTCAATATTAATCTAAGCATTTGGCAGATGAGGAAGCTGAAGAACCGAAAACTTAAGTAACTTTACTGATAACAGAAAAATTATACATTTTGGCTGTGAATCATTTCATTTGTTTCCGCTACCCTTGGCATTAACCACTGAGCATACCTCCCTGCCCCTCCATTGCCCTGTTAGCAGCTACATGAGTCTCAAATATCTTTTTCCTCTAGTGTAAAAATTACATTGTTTTAATTACCATAGATTTATAGGTTATGAAGCTACACAACATCTGGTAGGGCAAGTTTTCTCTAATTTTTCTTTATTATTTTTAAGTGCTCTATATTTAATATATTATGCATTAATTGTATAGTGTGCATATATTCATTTTGAATCAGAGTGTCAGGCTTCATATTCTGTCCCATAAGGATTCTGATTAGGATTACATTGAATTTAGGGGCTTGTTTTAGATAAAATTCTTTTGTCTATAATTTTGATGCTTTGTGTATAGCAATATTGTATGTCCCATCATAAAGACATCTTATATGCCTTTCATACGGTTTTATTTTCTTCTTTATTTACCTCTTCCGTATTTCCTGATAGTTGCCTTTCAAAAGATTTGAATGGCATTATTTTTCCTTTACTTAAAAAAAAATCAACATTAAAAAAATACACTATTGATAGAGTATATGAAGACTACTGACTTTTTAAGTTTTCAGTTTGAAATAATTTTAGAAAGAAATTGTGCCAGTAGAGTATAGGGCTGTATCTCACATGTCCTTCTTGTGAACATGTAGAGTATATCCATGGTGCAGTGATAAAAGCTAGGAGATTAGTGTCTGTGCCAGTATTACCAACTACAGGCTTTATTTGGACTCACCCATTATTAAGGTCCCTTTCCTGTTCCAGGTCCCTCATCACATTTAGTTTTCATCTGGTTGTTCATTGTCTTTTGCTGCTTGGACATCTGTAAAGAGTATTGGACAGTGATTCTATAGAAAATCCCTCACTTGAGGTCTACCTGATATTCTGCCATGATTAGACACAGATTAAATATATACATCCTTTTTAGTATTTTATATCAGGATACATAATGATGTCAATATGTCCTACTATTGATGATATTACTCCTATCACTTGGTAATGACAGTGTTTGTCTGGTTTCTCCACTGTAGATTTTGTTTTCTTCTTCATAATTAATGAATATCTTGGGAGATATGCTTACTACAATGCAAATATTGTGTTTCCCCTCAAACTTTAGTCCTGTCATTTTGCCATCCATCACAACATCTTGCCTGTATCAGTTATTTGTATGCAGCTGTACATTCCTTCTGCATTTGGAACTCTTCTTGAAGGAAGAGCTCTCTCTCCCTTTTTTGTTTACTTATTCAAATATATCTTTTTTGGGCTCATAGATATTAATTTTATTTTATGGTTTTTAATTCAATACTATTATTATTTATTTGTTGCTCAAACCTTTCCAGTTTTTCTCTTGGGAATTCTTTCTGATTGGCTCCTGTGCCCTTTCTGACAAGTCCCCTTCCTTTATGAGAGCACCTCCTTACCTACTGGCATTATTAGATGTTCCAGGATCCCTGTCCCTTCTTTGAGGAGCTCTGGTTCTGGTATCTGTGTGTTGATATTGAAGTTCAGTTTAAAGTGTGATTAAAACAGAATTTAGATTCAAGTGTGGCAGTATAGTATCTATTCTGAAGTATATTGGAAAATATTTTCTTAAACATTTTTTCTTCTTAATCTCAGTTTATTCTTATATTTTTCTATTTCCATTTTATAGATAATCTAAGAACATTAGTGTGATTTTTTAATGACCTAGATCACAGAGCTAGTGAATGGCAAAATCTTGGAACTGGTTCAGTTCCTCTCATTCCAGCATCCATGCTCTCTGTCCGTACCGCTGAGCTTGTTATAGGAGGAGACACATAGCATCTGCTTATCACAGAGTGTTAAGCAATCAAGGCTCTGTTCTTTTAAAACCATGGTGTTTACAACTTCTGTAGCTGCCTGAAAGCTCCCATTAGAGAGGCCTGATACCATATCCACCCTGTCCAAGGTCATTTACCTAATATCTAGTAATAAGGAGATTCACACACGGGTTCACCACCCTACCTATCGTCTCTGACACATGAGCAAGCTGATGAGAGGTTAAGTTTCAAAAATTTGTAGGTAAAAAATATTAGTCAAGTAGTATACAAAGCTTACATTTTTGTATATGCTTTGATCAGTCAATAACTTCAAGGAATTATTTGAATTATATGAATAATACAACCTATGGTTAAGTTATGAAATAAGGATGGATCCCTTTTGTCTCTTACTACATCTTCTTCATTTCAAACAGTAATAAATCATTTAGTGCTAACGAGCTATGAGCAAGAGAATAAACACACACACACACATTTATTGTGGCTGTTATTTTCTGACTTTGTAATAGTCCATGTCCTGACAAATGGCTTTTTTTGCAGGGACAGTATATAAACTTGATACTGTCAAGCAACCTAGGATGTAGGTCTCTGCAGAAGTTTTGCAGAAATGGCTCCAAATAGGAGAAACTAATCAGTTCTGTAACTTGTTAAATCTGGGAGAAATAAAAAATCCCAATGTACTTCACAAGCAGCATGAGCTTTGGAGCATGAAATTTGCCACAGATTTCACTGAATATTTTTTATTTTGGTTTCCTGATCATTGAAATAGTTTTGATAATGCCCATCCAAGAAGGTAACTGTAAGAATTAAGTCAGATGCTCTAGTTAAAGCTGTGAGCATGCTGCCATAGACAAACTGCCCTGTTAATGGTGGGGTAGCCGTGTCCTTACCATCATTGTCATGAACATTGCTAATATTAAGATTGATTACAGCTTCCCATGTACATGCCTGCCTTTCACCTGCAGTTTGGGTATTTTTTCCTTTGTAAAACAGGTTTAGCTGACCTGGTTCAGCTATACTTAGACACCCCTGCAAGTGCTTTACTAAGACCAGAAGTTGGAAACTGTGTCCTGGCTATGATTGAAGAAAGGACAAGAGCCCACTTCATCCAGTAATGCTTTATAGTGCAGGCTCAGAGAGGACAATTTCCTACCCCACGACAGTTTTATTATTACATCTTTCATCTCAACAGGCAGAATAAATACAACCTTTATAAGAAGTGTTCCAGATAGGCCGGCAAATATTACACTGACTTCTGACACAGGAAACATTGTTATTATGAATGTAATATTGTCATGTTTGCTTTGTACTTTGGAAAACCAGCTAGAATATTGAACATAAAGCTGTTTTGTAGAAATGTTAATCACCTGTTAAACTATTTTAATAGGAAGTAGTCTTTCTATTTTCCATATCTCATCATCCTCTTCCCCTGCATTATACAAACATTCAGATTGTGAATTAATTGTTTTTTATATCAGCATAAAAGTAACTTCTGGGTGAGTTTGGAAAACATGCTGAGGTCTGTCTTAAGAAATTTACATAAAAAACCTGTAGGGTGAACTCATTTTTGAAACACTAAGGTAAAGTTTACATTGAAGAGAACTTAAAGCAAAAGTTAAAATTACTCTTATTTTAGCCTAGTTAGCTCACATCCTTAATTTCATAGTGAGAATATAATCCTAGAATTTAAGTTGCTGACTTTACAGATATGCACTATTGAGGCAGCAATAACATAATGGTTATTTGGTTAGTCTTTGAGCTCCACGTTGGGCCTGACTGGGTTCATATTTTGCCTCCTTATAAGCTATATGACTTAGATGAATTGTTGAACTTCTGTGTGATGTCTTCATCCAACAGATTGTTACTGAGTGTCAGCTCTGGGCCGGGTGCCATTCTAAGTTCTGGGGGTGCTGCCTTCTATGAAAGAGATAAAATTCTGTACCTGAATAATACTGACATATCAGAGGGAAGAGATCGATGAGTTATAAAGAAATGTATGTTGATGGTGTGTCATAGCGTCCGTCAGAGAAATAGAACCAACAGGTTATGTGTATTATGTGTGTGTGTATGTGTGTGTATTTATAGAAAGAAAGACAGAGATGTACTTTAAGGAACTGGCTCCTGTGATTGTGGGGGCTGGCAATTCCAAAGTTGGAGGATGAGGCTGGCGGGCTGAAGACCTAGGGAAGAACTGATGTTGTGGTCTGAGTCCAAAGGCCATCAGGTCATCAGGCCATTCTTTTTCTGGGGGAGGGGCGGGGGTTCAGTCTTCTTTTTAGGGCTTTTAACAGAATGGCTGAGGTTCACCACATTATATAGGGTAATCTACATTGCTCAAAGTGTACAGATTTAAATGCTAAATTATCTAAATAATACTTTCCATATGTTTGACCAAATGTCCAGGGACCATGGCCTAGCCACTTTGACACAAAATTTACTACCACAGTATACCCCTTGTCAATGTGGCACCCATACATATCTCCTTAAATCATACTTAATCTTTGAATTAGGACAATAACAAGGTTACTCGTCCACCTACAGGATATAACTACCCTGCATCCATCCCAAAATGCACTAACTCTTTCTCAGGAGAGGAAGCAAAGCCCTTAGGTGACGTTCAGACTTCTCCTTGATATCCTGTAACTTAAACACTGTAATATAAATTAAATACATATTATAAGGATAGGAGAAGAGAGGGAAGAAAGCAAAGTTATTTGCCTAAAACACACACACACAAATTCAGAACAAAATGAGGAAGAAATACCCATGGTAGTTACAGTCCCCATTTCTGTAACTGGTCACATGCTTGTAGCTGGTGTTTATAACTACATTTTTCACTCCCCATTCTGTGTTCCCTTTGCCCTCAACAAGCGCCTCAGCTGGTTGTGGCTCTTTACTAGTGAAGAAAAAGTTAAAATAAAAAATATCCTTGTGACAGCCTAGTTTGCTCACATCCTTCATTCCATACCGAGGATATAATCCTAGAAGTAAAGTTGTTGATTTTAGGAAATGCAAATTTTTACTCATGGAAGTTCTGGGCCATTAGTAGTTCTGCCTGAATTGGATGGCTGTAGTTTTGCATTGACTTTAATCCCAGGGCGTGGTAATACTAAGATGCCCTCAGGGATATTCTGTATTCAGCACTGCTCTCCCTTGCCTCCATTGTGGAGTCACAGTCCCCTTACCCCTTGGTAATTAAGGTGTATCATCCCAGCCAGGACAGTAACTCCCTTCTTTACCTGCTGAATCTGAGGCACAAGTTGCCTAAGGTAGGCACATGGCCACCTTAACTTCCAGCTCAATAAAATTATTGTTTCTCCTGGTAGAAGCCTTCCTCCTTATAGGTCAGCAGAATATAAGTTTGTGGTGACAGGAAACAATATTTGCTAGTGGATTACTAGTCGTAATAGAGATTGGTGCCACTCCTATTTACACCTCTTGCTTACTGTACCCATGAATCCTGGCTGCGAGAGAAATAGTGCCATACATTGAGTGCCGTAAAAGCATATTAACCCTTTGGGAGAAACTTGTCCCTGCTGTTGCCCAAGAAATTACCACTTACCTGGCATTGCAACTGAGCCTTCAAAAGAAGCCATGCCACTGTTCTATCAAACCAACTGATTTAGGATGGTGGGGCCCTGGTAACACTAGTGAATTCCAAGCTTATGAGCCCATTTTTATACTTCCTTTGCTGTGAAGTGATTTCTTTGATCATAAATAATACTGTGTGGGATATCATGATGGTGGATAAATCATTCTGTAATGCATGGATAATAGTTTTGCATGCAAGGAAGGCAAATCCATATCCAGAGTGAAAGTCTATTCCAATAAGAACAAAAATCTGCACTTTGCATTGTGGAAGTGGTCCACTAGCCTCCTAGGCCCACCAGATAGCTGAAAACCCTAGGTAATGGTACCATATCAGGACTGAGTGCTGATTTTTGCTGTTAGCAGATTGGGAACTCAGCAGTGACCTTGGTGAGCAGAAGGCCAGATTGTTGAACTTTGTATTGCCTCCATCCTTTCTGCACGGGCCAAACAGGCAAGTTGAATAGAATCTCCATCAACTTAAAGGACCCTGAATTCTTTAGTCCTTGATTGTGGTGCTAATACCTGCAGGAATGTGGTATTGCTTTCAGTTTACTAATTTTCTCAGTGGAAGCAAATCTAGTGGCTTCTGCTTGATTGTGGCGCTAATATCTGCAGGCTCTCCAGGAATGTGGTATTGCTTTCAGTTTACTAATTTTCTCAGTGGAAGCAAATCTAGTGGCTTCTGCTTGGCCTTTCCCACTATAATAAACCTTATCCCACATTATGGAGACTAATCTGCTTTACTCAGTCTACTGATTTAAATGCTAATTTCTTTTGAAATATGTATTCACGGTAGCATCTTGAGTAGTGTTTGACTAAGTATCTCAGTACCACAGCCCAACCAAGTTGACCAATAAGATTAACCATCACAGAATGAGACAAAATAAGGCCACTTCATAATTTTGTTTAAGCTGAGACAAACAAAATCAGTGTGCACCCCACAAAATACCAACTATGCCCTTTCTTGGCCAAAATGAGTGACTGTTACTTCTTTACCCAGTAAAACTTTCTTCTCCCTCTCCCTCTCTGTAGACAAGATTTGTTGAGATATCCAATTATTAAACTGCCCATACTTTCTGAAAGTATCCAATCTAGAACAAACTCCCATTTCCTTAGATCTTCACCCAATTCACCCACCAAGTCTAAGTACTATAGTAGGTTCCATTACCTATATACTGAAATATCACATGATTCCCCATGGAACATGTTCAGTTTCTGCAAGGAGTAAAAAACACAGCTTGTTTAACTATAGATGTTTTCCTGGTGGTCAGTCTCTAGTTGTAAAGCATTGACGTAAGTAACACTGTCAAGAAAATACACGTATTGGATGACTTGAAAATAAAAGATGTATTAGGATATTGTCTCTGATTAACAAAAAGTGCAGTGTGGTCTGTTTAAGAGAATGTAATGTAAGGGTGGTGGATAGGGCAAATTAGGAGTAAACTTGGTGTTCCATGCCTAAACATTTATATTTTACCCTAAGAAAGGAAACCAGAAAAGATTTTGAGAAGTAGCAGAATCAGATTTTAGAAATACCAAGCTAGAACACTGGGACACATGATATGAGTTGCTTTCCATCTGTATTAAGTTGGCTGCTTCAGGACTGGGTGCCATATATGAAGTATGGAGGAAGCTATCACTTCAGTTTTTATACAGAGCAGCTGAGCCCTGTCAGAAAGCCTGTGCCCTGTAAAGTCCATGTGCATGAAATTTAGGCCAGGAGGAAGAGAGTGGGGCAATGTGAAATGATTGTAAGATCCCATTTTTTTCTTATAGAGAATGAAATCTGGATTAATAAAAACACTTCCATATAGCCTACAATGACAGAATATCAAGGTATTGGAGGAAAGGGAATGTTAGAACAATAGATCTTGTTATAAACAAAGGAACTAAATTTCCAAAAATTAAGAGTGTTCATTTGTTAGGAATATTTTTCTTAATTTCTTTTCAAATTCCAGACCCTGCTCTTGAACCCCACCCCAATCTTTGCCAATGGCCTAGTTATTTAATCAAATTGTCCTTTCTTCTGACTGAATATGGTTGCATTATTTCTTCACTGCATCCCTGTTGTTTCCGAGATTAACTTTCAATATGTCCTTGACTTAATCTTTTATTGTACTTTGACCAAACATTTTTTCCTTATCTCTTTCTCTTGGATTTTGGTACATCTGCATATGAAAGGATAGGACAAGTTAAGTGGTCAGGAGGAGTGTTACTACTATTACTAAGCAATTTTTACAGCCAAGAGGAAGCCCTGCATTCTGAAGGATAATCCTGAGAATCAACGTAGCAGCAATCATCACAAGAATAACATAAAATTGTTGAATGACAACATGATCAGATTTGCTTTAAATGCTTTGCATTAAATCTTTCAGTAGTTATAGCTATCAACAGATTTTGAGTGTGTGATTTTATTTGTATGATTTAGTGTTAAGGAGCTTATATATTTTTTTTATTTTTTATTTTTTATTAAGGTACATTGATATACAATCTTATGCTCAGGTTTCACATATGGGCAACATTCTACATTGCCCCTGTTATCAAGTCCCCACAACATACCCCATTACAGTCACTGTCCATCAGCATAGTAAGATGCTATAGAGTCACTACTTGTCTTCTCTGTGCTATACTTCCTTCCCCGTGCCCCCCCTATATTGTGTGCTAATCATACTGCCCCTTAATCCCCTTATTCTTCCCCTCCCACCCACCCTCCTCAGTCCCTTTCCTTTTGGTAACTGTTAGTCCATTCTTGGGTTCTGTGAGTCTGCTGCTGTTTTGTCCGTTCAGTTTTTGCCTTGTTCTTATGCTCCACAGATGAGTGAAATCATTTGGTCTTTCTCTGCCTGGCTTATTTCACTGAGCATAATACCCTCTAGTTCCATCTACACTGTTGCAAATGGTACAATTTGTTTTATTCTATGGCTGAATAATATTCCATTGTGTATATGTACCACATCCTCTTTATCCATTCATCTACTGATGGACACTTAGGTTGCTTCCATTTCTTGGCTATTGTAAATAGTGCTGCGATAAACATAGGGGTGCATATGTCTTTTTCAAACTGGGCTGCTGCAGTCTTAGGGTAAATTCCTAGGAGTGAAATTCCTGGGTCAAATGGTATTTCTATTTTTAATTTTTTGAGGAACCTCCGTAATGCTTTCCACAATGGTTGAACTAATTTACATTCCCACCAACTGTGTAGGAGGGTTCCCCTTTCTCCACATCCTCACCAGCATTTGTTGTTTGTCTTTTGGATGTTGGCCATCCTAACTGGTGTGAGATGATATCTCATTGTGGTTTTAATTTGCATTTCCATGATAATTAGCAATGTGGAGCATCATTTCATGTGCCTGTTGGCCACCTGAATTTCTTCTTTCTAGAAGTGTCTGTTCAGATCCTCTGCCCATTTTTTAATTGGGTTATTAACGAGCTTATATTCTTAATATTGACAAATCAAAAATTATGTAAGAACCATGTAAACTTTAAAGAAAATGCCATTGCAATTAAATTCTACTCTATCAAGCCTACTGAAATATCAGTGAACCGACACACTAATTGTAAGATATAGTGCAAAGGACAATTATGCACAATTACAGGGTTGTATATCAGAGGTATAGAAAGTGGTGGATAGGGTGGAGAAGAGAAACAATGGAAAATTAATTCATTTGGGCCATGTACAGGGTATGAGAACATACTTTGAAGGACATAGAAGTTACTCATGCCATTCTGACTACCTTATATTTCAGGAAGAACTGGTATTGGAGATAAAAGATTGTTCAAATTCCCAGATTTACTGATAAAAACTGGGGGATAACAGGCAAATTATTTAACATCTCTTGTGTGACTGAGTCTTGTCATCTGGAAAGTAGGGTAATAATAGTAACTACTTTACAGGACTGTTGCCACATTTTCAGTTAGAAAAAGTGTGACAATCACCCTGTTGAATAATAAGTGCTAACCAAATTATGCTCTTGTTTCTAATATTAGTGTAATTAAGTTGTTAAGAAAATTTATAAATATATTCAACCTTAAGAGTTTGAATATCCACAGTAAATAAGGCACTATTTAGTAAGAAAAAAAAAAAAAGGCCAGTCTCTATTTCCATTGCTGATAGATCAAGAAAATAAGTCCCAAAGTGTACCAAATAAGAAAGATTGTCATGTAATTATTTTAGAAAATTGACAAGTAGAATTAAGTATGTTTCTTTTTAATAGGTACTAAGTGTATATATATATTTCTATGTGTGTATACAATTGCATTGCATAAATATTTTTAAAAATTGAAGCAATGAAAAAATTAGTATATATATATATATATATATTAGGAATGGGAAAGATGATATAACTCAATGCACAAGGAAATGTCTTTTAAATCACAAAAATGTGTTAAGTCAGCAGTATAATTACAGGATAATACACCATGATTTTCTTCCAGATTCATGGACTTTTTTCCAGAAATGCAAGGACAGAATAATATTAGAAAATCTATTAATAAA
Organism: Phataginus tricuspis; assembly: GCA_029783875.1. Classification (NCBI taxonomy): domain Eukaryota; kingdom Metazoa; phylum Chordata; class Mammalia; order Pholidota; family Manidae; genus Phataginus; species Phataginus tricuspis. Next base: position 32,243,181 of record JAQQAC010011420.1, on the reverse strand, counting down.
ATTGATCAGATAAAGGGCCTAAAAGAGAAAAATTGCATGAAGATATATTACATATCCTAAAAAAACATTTGAAGTGACAACATCTGCTCTTAGTAAAATATCCTAATGAAATTTGTAATATGGCTGTTTTCTTGCTATGAAGACCATCTGTGGCTATTGGGGAACATGAGATTAATTCCTAATAAAGTCAGAAGCCCAAAAACCTTTTCTAGAGGTCTTATCCAACAGAAATAGGTAAGAGAAAGAAATGGTCAGTATAAGTATTAGAAAATAATGGTCACAACTTTCAGATAATTTAAGTGTTTCCTGTGGAAGTCAATATACAAACTCACAAATGATAGGGAATTTAGAAAGGTGGCCGATTAAAAAATCAAAGCATATTACTGATTTTATGTTTAACAAACATATAGGGAAGAACACAATTTGCAACAGCAACAAAATAGATAAATGACCTACCAATAAATTTGCAATACCAAGAAAAACTGTATTAAAAATATGTAAAATCTCTAGGAAGAGAGCCTGAAAATGCCACCATGGGATACAAAAGAAAACATAAACAAATGGAAATGTAGACCGATATAAAAATAATATATATAATTAAGAGATCAATTCTAAGTCAACAGTTATCACAAAATCCATAAAAATTTTGAACTTACTGCATTGTTAGAGGTTGATACAGAAAAAATGAAACCTAACAGGCATTTACCAGAGCCTAGCCTGCTGAAGTTTTATCAGAGCCTAGGGGAAGGGATGTATCCAAGTCCAGTCCTCTCAAGCCTCCTGTCCTACCTAACTGGGAGGAAAACAACTGAGATGAATTTACGAACTTCATATCCCAGGGCCATAGGCTTACCTAAAGGGGAATACCTAATTAATAGAATGTTCACCCCCCCGCCCCACTTTTCCACTACATTGCTAAAGACCTATTTACCATCATTCCTTTTACCATCATGACACATACACCTTTCAATAAAATGTTACAAGGTACTAACAGTCTAAAAGACATAGTTAAAAGAGACAGAAGAAGATCAGAACCAGACTCATATGGTAGGGATGTTGGAACAACTATAAAGTATAACATTCCTAGAAGATAATATAGGAGAAAACCTAGATGAATTTGGGTATAGAGATAACTTTTTAAGTAAAACACTAAAGGCATGATCCATGAAAAAAACTAATGGATAAGCTAGACTTCATTAAAATTAAAAACTCATGTTCTATGAGAGACAAATTCTCTGTGAAGAAAATAAGACAGTCCACAGATTGGGAGAAAATACTTGCAAAGGACACATCTGATAAGGACTTTATCCAAAATATATTCTTAACTGACCTGGAGAAGGTAAACCTATAGAGACAGTAAAAAGATGCATAATCCTCAGGGGTTGGGATAGGAAGAAGGCTGAACAGACAAAACATAGAGGGTTTTTAGGGCAGTAAAAATACTCCGTGTGATACTGTATTGATAGATATATGTCACTGTACATTTGTCCAAACTCCTAGAAGGTACCACTATGAGTGAACCCTAATGTAAACTGTGGATTTTGAGTGATTATGATGTGTCAACGCAGATTCTTCAGTTGTTACAAATGTGTCACTCTGGTAGGGGATGTGGGTAACAGGAAGGCTGTGCATGAGTGGACAAGGGTTATGTGGAAAACTTCTATACCTTCCACTCAATTCTGCTTAAATTTCTCTAAGAGTATAAAGTCTTAAAAAATGCACAGTAATAATGGAGGACCTGCTATTTCGGACATAGCCTTTATAAAATGCCAAATATTAAAAGAGATTTTTAATAATGGAACCAATTACACTGTCAAGAGTATACATACAAATACAGGAATTAGAGTATAAGTGATCCTTTAAATCAAAGTAGGGTTAAAGTTAGGTCATTAAAGTTTTATGTGAAGAATTTAAAAAGTGATATTTGGTATCAAACTGAACTTTAATGGAAATGTCAGATGGATGAAAGATTTATACGTGAAAAGTAACCCTTAAAGTAGTAGAAGGAAACATAGGAGAAATATTTTTATTATGTACAGTAGCAGTGAACTTCTAAAATATGAAGAACAGAACAGAAGCTTAAATATAATAGGATGAAATCACAGAATATGAGATGTGAGAACACAGGGACATAAAATATTCTGATAACAGCTGTTGTCTATAATGAAGGAAAATGATTGGCAGGTGAATTTTATTGAATGTATATGCATTAGTTACAGAAAAAAATAAGAGAAAAGTCTGTTCAAGAAAAAGAACAAGACCAGAGATTTCTAAGGAAGAGTTTGAACACACTTTCAGAGTGAGGATGAATCATACATTATGCAAAATGTTACAGAAGTTATAAAAGGAGGGAAAACACTCAAAGCTTCATTGATAGGAGAAGTGAAGCCTTGATGTAAATTCAGGGAAGGAAAAGATGAGAAAGATATACAGGCCAATCACACTTACAAATAATAGTAGTTAATGAAATCTACTTACATAGGATAAATTCAATAATTAAAAGATAATTAACTATTTAAATAAATATTTCAAAAGATGCAATTCAATATATTCATTAAAGAGCAAGAGTATGTGATCATACTATCAGATGTAGAAAATGTTCAATAAAATTAAATTTATGTTTTGATTTAAATAAATATCTTAGAAACCTACCGAAACATGGGAGTCACCTAGTAAAACAATATTCTATTCTTCCATGTATTTATAATGAAAGATTGGAACAGTAAATGATGTTACTATATCCATATCTCCTCAGTATTGTGCTAGAGATCCTAGCCAATGATACTGAACAAGAGAAATAAAGCATTTTAACAAAAATGTCATTAATAGCAAAAATATCATTATTTTGTAATGTCTGCAGTTAAACAATTAAAATTATAATAAATTTTATTATGGTCTTTGACTATAAGATATGCATATAGCTAAACACCTGCCACATCTAATTAGAAATAAAAATTTAAAAGAATTCATATTACCAACTATGTTTGTATAATACAAGTATGTTTTTCAAAAGATGTGCAATAGTTTTATAGAGCAAATAGTTAAATATTTGGGGACATAGAGTAATACTTAAATAGATTGAGATATGTATGCTATCTATACATGTCACAAAGATGATGATTCAATACAAATTAATATATGAATGATGTATCATTTTAATCACATTCACACAGTTGCTTATGGAACTGGACTAGTCTTTGGAGTTAACTTGCTAAGCAACAGGTCTGTAATCCATTCTCTATTTACTGGGAAATGCCCAGTGAAAGACAGAAAGTACTGAAGAAAGAAAGTGAAAGATCTAACATCTTTATAAACTTACTAGTGAAAACTCGTCTGAAAACAAGATACTAGTATTTGCTGGTGAGAAAGATTTATGCAATTCCAATTTTCTAATTCAATTTTCAGGCTATACCTAGTTATTTAGGACTTCTTTTGGTAAAGGACCTGTAATTTAGATCTATAGCAAGTGGCTCCACATAAACTATATATTTGAGTATAATGTGGAGATATTTCATGATGTGTTTAGAGACCTTGTATGTTTATCTGGGTCCAGAGAGTGTCTTATTGCTGAAATAAGGAACTGCCTAATGTTGGAGGTCCTAGTTTCCCCTGCTTTACCTGTGCATTGAGATTATTTGTATCCTTGGAATTAGCAGTAAAGTTTAATACTAGGCAAGGTTTCTGATTGACATTAGTATGATGTGGCAATCTGATCCTTTGTTTTATCCAAATCCAGAAACTAATACGGAAGAGTGAGGGGAAAAACAACCCATAGATTTTTTTTTTAAATTAGAAGTATTGACTAGCTCTGCTGGATGTCAAAACTCATTTTAAGCCCACTGAAGTGAAATTGGGTAATATTGAATAAAACAAACACAACAGAGTCAAAAACAGTATTTTAGACTACATGTAAATCAATAATTCCTGCTCATAAAGTATACCACTCAGAGAGTGAAAGGTAAACCTTAGAGTGGGAGAAAATATTCGCAAGACAACATAGTTTATTTTATGCATTTATCTGCTCACTAAGAAAATTAATCATTTTGGAGATTAGACGAACAAGCTAATTTTTAGTCAATACCATACTTGATGGTACACTTTTGATGGTATACATTTATAAAACATCTTTTTTAAAGCAGATTGGAGAGCCATACTCAATTTATTAAGCACATTAGAAAAACATCAAATGGATTTTTTAAATAATTTATGATCTTCCATTTAAAATATTTATAATAAATCATTCACAATTATAAAAAACTCATTACTATGAAGTTAGAATTTTAAAAGAAGATTTTCATTTCTCACAAGCAGCGTGTGTATCTGTGTGTTCTTTAAGGTATAGTTGATTTAATGCTTTCATGAACTGACACATTAAGATGGTCTCCATGGAGACAGCTTTTACTTAAGCTTAGGTGAGAATGTAAGTTAATTTTTAAAGTTAATGTTAAGTGACTTGGAGTGGAAATTTCACAAAGTGGATGGTAGCCACAGTTATCGAGCTAATCAGTTTTAAACCCCCATGTTGGTGAAATCATTTTTTAAGCACAGATTTTTTTTTCCTTTTGGTCTGATGCCTATTTCCTACTCTATCTTCTCCAGATCTCTACCTCTTTCCTTTCTTTCTCTCTGTCTCATCCTATTTTGTTAACTATTATCTCCTGAGATTACCTTTAACAGGATGGAGAGTGCTTCTCTCTTACCTCAGCCTGGACAGAGAGGTTTCAGAGGCCTTTCTGGAGTGCTTGCAATGTGTGTGTTGGAATTGGCAGTACACAGTAGAATCAGACTAACACCCAAATAATAGAAGGATAAGAAAGAGTCTGTGCAAGCAGAGGTGAGATCTGCAATCTGGAAACCAATGGAAGAAGACAAGTGCAAATTTCCTGTAGAGTAGAGGTGGAGGAAGAAAAGAAAAGGCTGGGTAAAAGGCAGAGAAAGAAAGAAGCCTTTGTGGGCAACAGAACCCAAAGGGAGAGCCAGTGAGAAGGTGAAACTATAGATTAAAGGGTGATCCTGGAGAGACGACAAAAAGCAATCCCAAGTTAGAGAATTCCCAGGGAAAGAGAGAATCTTCCAAGAATCTGTAAAGTCACCGCACAAGAAACAGACTCAGCTCTAAACAGGTGTCTCCGGAGGGCATGAGAGACACATTTCAGGTGGGGCTAATGAATTAAGACATTTCGTGTCCTTTATCCCTCTCCCTTCCCAGTTCAACAGCAGAGGGGTCAGGAGCTGAAGCTCGAGGTTGGAGGAAGCAGGGGAAATAGTGGAAAGGTCAGACATCCCCTGCTCTCAACAGGTTTTCCACCATCAATGGGTTGGAACTGGTTGAAAGGAGAAGCCTTAACTTTAAATTATTTCAGAGGACTAGACATCTAAATTAAATTGAGATTATTCTTAAGGGTAGAAGGGACCAATGGCCTTTACCTAAGAGTAAATAGCGAGATGTTTCTTGGCTAAGCAGTCACTCAGGGACAGAGAAAAAACTAATCTTAGAGGGAAGGTCAGAAAGCACCATGAAGTTGAAAGACAAGGGAAGCTAGAGTCATTTGATGATGATAACCTAACCATTCTGTTTTTTGAATTCGCCAGGTCACTAAATAAGCATTCCATTTCAAGCCATCAATTATCTAGCCACCTTTAGAAAAGTGTTTATCTGTTATCTTAGAATCCAAAGGTTTATCGAACCCTAAATTTGGGGTACCAATGATTTCTACCATTTTTTTTAGCACCTCTTAAATTTATTTATGGTAAAAAGTTGTCTTTACTTTATAAATGGTGAAGTCCCAAGTGCTGCTGAAAGGGTGATTATCTTAATCTATTTCAAATAGTTATGCCATGAGGTATTTCACCAAAAAGAATGTCAATAAATATTTGATGGATGAACTAATAAATACCAGCAGAAAATGTATTGTCCTTTTAATCAAGCAGGCATGAATTTAATACCAGCTTCATCACTCACTGAGCAGTTTTATTTCTTATATAAAAAACTGTAATAATAATACAGAAGTGGTGTATTAAATAAAATAAATGCATTCAATTAAGTAAAATAATATATGGGAACACACAAATCACTATACCTGGAGGATGGTAGATGGCTGATATGTGTTAATATACACACATGTTCCCTAAATTTTGGGTGAATATGTGTAACTTGGAAAAGGCCTTACTTCCATAAAAAGCACAGGAGTCCATTGACTTTCATTATCAATTTCTCTAAATTTCCCAATATAAGTCCTTGAGGGTCTATGGTGTTGACATTCTGTTTTTTTTCCTTGTGTGTATTTTTTTAACAGTTAATACTTGTACTGCACAGTTTGCAAACTTGGAACTGTTGGTTTATCAAAGAATTTAGGGTGATTGAAAAATGCCCAAATAAGTGTAATAAAGACTGCATTATAAACTATGTTTCCACATAGCATCAGTGACCTTTAGTGAGGCAGTAGGGGATGATCTGTGTGTTCCCAAATCCTAACAAGATAACATTATTTAGGTTTTTGTTTCAGTTGTTTAGTTTCCAGTCTGTAAATCTTTTCATGTTGCTTGTATGAGTTTTTTAAAAAAGAACTGTCCACAGTTTTCCATTTTTCTTAAAAAGCACACACACACAGACTAAAAGAAGAAATCTCTTTTGTTTGGGAAGGCACGGTTGGAAAGGAGCTGCAGGTGGTTGGAGGGAGTGACACCATTTAGGTAAATTGTGGGGAAGAAGAAGCTGATAGTTTCAGAATATTTGGAAGAGAGATGAAGTGAAACCAAAGCCGGCATTAACCAGCAAGAGACAATGGACTGATATATCCTAACTTTACTACAGACAAAGCTAGTGTCCATTCATTAACAACAGAAGAGATAAAATTCCATTTGGGGCCCTTAATATGGACAGTAACTGTTTATTTGATGTTTGTTTACTTCTTTTTTTTCCTCATTGACTTGTCTGGGAAATTGGTAAAAGGGTTTCTGTTTTCTGAGGATCAATTAAGTTGTATTTGGTCCATGGGCATTAGAAATAACTCAGAAACCTTTGGCTTCATTTATTATGCCTATAAAACAAGATTGGAATGAAAGGAAATAGTATTTTTTTCAATTTTTTATCATGGTAAATTACATATAAATTAAAATTATTTATTTATTTATTTATTTATTTAGGTATCATTAATATACAGTTACGTGAGCAACATTATGGTTACTAGACTCACCCCATTATCAAGTCCCCACCACGTACCCCATTACAGTTACTGTCCATCAGCATGGTAAGATGCTATAGAATCACTACTTGTCTTCTCTGTGTTATACTGCCTTCCCTGTGCCCCCTGCTACATTATACGGGCTAATCATAATGCCCCTTTTTCCCCCTTATCCCTCCCTTCCCACCCATCCTCCCCAGTCCCTTTCCCTTTGGTAACTGTTAGTCAATTCTTGGGTTCTGTGAGTCTGCTGCTGTTATGTTCCTTCAGTTGTTGCTCTGTTCTTATACTCCACAGATGAGTGAAATCATTTGATTCTTGTCTTTCTCTGCCTGGCTTATTTCACTGAGCATAATACCCACTAGCCCCATCCATGTTGTTGCAATTGGTAGGATTTGTTTTCTTCTTATGGCTGAATAGCATTCCATTGTGAATATGTACCACATCTTCTTTATCCATTCAACTACTGATGGACACTTAGGTTGCTTCAATTTCTTGGCAATTGTAAATAGTGCTGCGATAAACATAGGGGTGCATTGTCTGTTTCAAATTGGGCTCCTGCATTCTTAGGGTAAATTCCTAGGAGTGGAATTCCTGGGTCAAATGTTATTTCTATTTTTAGTTTTTTGAGGAAACGCCATACTGCTTTCCACAATGGTTGAACTAATTTACATTCCCACCAGCAGTGTAGGAGGGTTCCCCTTTCTCCACACCATCACCAACATTTGTGATTGTTTGTCTTTTGGATGTTGGCTATCCTAACTGGTGTGAGGTGATATCTCATTGTGGTTTTAATTTGCATTTCCCTGATAATTAGTGATGTGGAGCATCTTTTCATGTGCCTGTTGGCCATCTGACTTTCTACTAGAAGTGTCTGTTCAGATCCTCTGCCCATTTTTTAATTGAATTATTTGCTTTGTGTTTGTTGAGGTACATGAGCTCTTTATATATTTTGAATGTCAACTCCTTATCAGATATGTCATTTATGAATATATTTTCCCATACTGTAGTATGCCTTTTTGTTCTACTGATGGTGTCCTTTGCTGTACAGAAGGTTTTTAGTTTGATATAGTTCCGCTTGTTCATTTTTGCTTTTGTTTCCCTTGCCCCGGGAGACAAGTTGCTCATGTTTATGTCCAAGAGAGTTTTGCCTATGTTTTCTTCTAAGAGTTTTATGGTTTCATGACTTACATTGAGGTCTTTGATCCATTTCAAGTTTACTTTTGTGTATGGAGTTAGGCAATAATCCAGTTTCATTCTCTTACACATAGCTGCCAGTTTTGCCAACATCAGCTGTTGAAGAGGCTGTCATTTCCTCATTGTATATCCATGGCTCCTTTATTGTATATTAATTGACCATATATGCTTGGGTTAATATCTAGACTCTCTATTCTGTTCCACTGGTCAATGGGTCTGTTCTTGTTCCAGTACCAAGTTGTCTTGATTACTGTGGCTCTGTAGTAGAGCTTGAAATTGGGAAGTGAGATCCCCCCTGCTTTATTCTTCCTTCTCAGGATTGCTTTGGCTATTCAGGGTCTTGTGGTTCCATATGGATTTTAGAACTATTTGTTTCAGTTTGTTAAAGAATGCTGTTGGTATTTTGACAGGGATTGCATTGAATCTGTAGATTGCTTTAGGCAGGATGGCCATTTGGACAATATTAATTCTTCCTATCTAAGAGCATGGGATGAATTTCCATTTATTAGTGTCCTCTTTAGTTTCTCTTAAGAGTGTCTTATAGTTTTCAGGGTATAGTTCTTTCACTTCCTTGGTTAGGTTTATTCCTAGGTATTTTATTATTTTTAATGCAATTGTGAATGGAATTGTTTTCCTAATTTCTCTTTCTGCTAGCTCATTGTTAATGTATAGGAATGCAACAGATTTCTGTGTGTTAATTTTGTATCCTGCAAATTTGCTAAATTCAGATATTAGTTCTAGTAGTTTGGGAGTGGATTCTTTAGGGTTTTTTATGTATCATCTGCAAACAGTGACAGTTTGGCTTCTTCGTTATGAATCTGGATGCCTTTTATTTCTTTGTGTTGTGTGATTGACGTTGCTAGGACCTTCAGTACTATGTGGAATAAAAGTGTGGACAGTGGGCATCCTTGTCTTGTTCCCAATCTTAGGGGAAAATGTTTCAGCTTCTCACTGTTAAGTATGATGTTGGCTGTGGGTTTGTCATATATGGCCTTTATGATGTTGAGGTACTTGCCCTCTATACCCATATTGTTGAGAGTTTTTATCATGAATGGATGTTGAATTTTGTCGAATGCTTTTCAGCATCTATGGAAATGAACATGTGGTTTTTGTCCTTCTTTTTGTTGATGTGGTGGATGATGTTGATGGATTTTTGAATGTTGTACCATCCTTGCATCCCTGAGATGAATCCCACTTGATCTTGGTGTATGATCCTCTTGATATATTTTTGAATTCAGTTTGCTAATATTTTGTTGAGTATTTTTGCATCCGTGTGCATCAGGGATATTGGTCTGTAATTTTCTTTTATTTGTGGCGTCTTTGCCTTGTTTTGGTATTAGAGTGATGCTGTCTTCATAGAATGAGTTTGGAAGTGTTCCCTCCTCTTCTATTTTTGGAAAACTTTAAGGAGAATGGGTATTATGTCTTCTCTATATGTCTGATAAAATTCAGCGGTGTAGCCATTTGGCCCAGGGGTTTTGTTCTTGGGTAGTTTTTTGATTACCGATTCAATTTCGTTGCTGTTAATTGGTCTGTTTAGATTTTCTGTTTCTTCCTTGGTCAGTCTTGGAAGGTTGTATTTTTCTAGGAAGTTGTCCATTTCTTCTAGGTTATCCAGTTTGTTAGCATATAGATTTTCATAGCATTCTCTAATAATTCTTTGTATTTCTGTGGTGTCCGTCGTGAATTTTCCTTTCTCATTTCTGATTCTGTTTATGTGTGTAGATTCTCTTTTTCTCTTAATAAGTCTGGCTAGGAGTTTATCTGTTTTGTTTATTTTCTCAAAGAACCAGCTCTTGGTTTCATTAATTTTTTCTATTGTTTCATTCTTCTCAATTTTATTTATTTCTTCTGTGATCTTTATTATGTCCCTCATTCTGCTGACTTTGGGCTTCATTTGTTCTTTTTCTAGTTTCAATAATTGTGAATTTAGACTATTCATTTGGGATTGTTCTTCCTTCTTTAAATAGGCCTGGATTATGATATACTTCCCTCTTAGAACTGCCTTTGCTGTGTCCCACAGAAATTGGAGCTTTGTGCTGTTGTTTTCATTTTCCTCCATATATTGCTTGATCTCTGTTTTAATTTGGTCATTGATCCATCGATTATTTAGGATCATGTTGTTACATGTGTTTGTGAGCCTTTTTGTTTTCTCTGTACAATTTATTTCTAGTTTTATATGTTTGTGATCTGAGAAGTTGGTTGATAGAATTTCAGTCTTTTTGAATTTACTGAAGTTCTTTTTCTGCCCTAGTGTTCTGGAAAATGCGGCCTATTTTGGAAAATGTTCCATGTGCACTTGAGAAGAATGTGTATTCTTCTGCTTTCGGGTGTAGAGGTCTGTAGATATCTGTTAGGCCCATCTGTTCTAGTGTGTTGTTCAGTGCCTCTGTGTCCTTAGTTATTTTCTGTTTGGTTGATCTGTCCTTTGGAGTGAGTGGTGTTTTGAAGTCTCCTAAAATGTATGCATTGCATTCTATTTCCTCCTTGAATTCTGTTAGTATTTGTTTCACATATGTCAGTGCTCCTGTGTTGGGTGTATATATATTTATAATGGTTATATCCTCTTGTTGGACTGACCCCTTTATCATTATGTAATGCCCTTCTTTGTTACTTTCTTTGTTTTGAAGTCTGTTTTGTCTGATACAAGTACTGCAACACCTGCTATTTCTCCCTGTTGTTTGCGTGAAATATCTTTTTTCATACCTTCACTTTTAGTCTGTGTATGTCTTTGGGTTTGAGGTGAGTCTCTTGTAATCAGCATATGGATGGGTCTTGCTTATTTATCCATTCTGTTACTCTGTGTCTTTTGATTGGTACATTCAGGCCATTTACATTTAGGGTGATTATTGATAGTTATGTACTTATTGCCATTGCAGGCTTTGGATTCATTGTTACCAAAGGTTCAAGCATATTTACTTTACTGTCTAACTGTCTGACTTAACTCACTTATTACATTATTATAAACACAGTCTGACGATTCTTTATTTCTCTCCCTCCTTTTTCTTTCTCCTCCACTCTTTATTTGTTAGGTGTTTTATTCTGTAGTCTTTGTGTTTTTCTTGACTGATGTTGTGGATAGCTGATTTTATTTTGCATTTAGTTAGTATTTGGTTGGTCTACTTTATTTGCTGTGGTTTTATTTTCTCTGGTGACAGCTATTTAGCCTTAGGTATACTTCCTTCTAGAGCAATCCCTTTAAAATATACTGTAGAGATGGTTTCTGGGAGGTAAATTACCTCAACTTTTGTTTATCTAGGAATTGTTTAATCCCTCCTTCAAATTTAAATAATCATCTTGCTGGATTCAGTATTCTTGGTTTAAGGCCCTTCTGTTTCATTGCATTATATATATCATGCTGTTCCTTTCTGGCCTGTAAGGTTTCTGCTAAGAAGTCTGATGATAGCTTGATGGGTTTTCCTTTGTAGGTGATCTTTTTTCTCTCTCTGGGTACTTTTAATACTCTGTCCTTGTCTTTGATCTTTGCCATTTTAATTATTATATGTCTTGATGTTGTCCTTCTTGGGTCCCTTTTGTTGGGAGATCTGTGGGCTTCCATGGTCTTAGGGTCTATATCCTTCCCCAGATTGGGGACGTTTTCAACAATTATTTCTTCAAAAACACTTTCTATCCCTTTTTCTCTCTTTTTCTTCTGGTGCCCCTATAATGCAAATATTGTTCCATTTGGATTCGTCACACAGTTGTCTTAATATTCTTTCATTCCTAGAGATCCTTTTATCTCTCTCTGCCTCAGCTTCTCTGTATTCCTGTTCTCTGAATTCTATTCCATTAACTCTCTCTTCCAACTCATCCAGTCTACTCTTAAATCCTTCCATTGTTTCATTTCTGTTATCTCCCTCCAGAATTCATCCCTTTGCTCTTGAATAATTCTCTGTATGTCCATCAGCATGCTTACGACTTTTATTTTGAATTCTTTTTCAGGAAGATTGGTCATTTCAGTCTCACCAGGCCCTCTCTCTGGCCTTTGAAGGATTTTGCACTGAACAAGGTTCTTCTGACTTTTCATGGTGATGGAAGTGGTTGCCAATGAGTTGCGCGTCTGTCAGCTGTAAGAAAAAAGACCCTTCCTGCTTGCCGGTTGCCTTGCCCATCTCTGTTGCCTGTGCTAGTCAACCTCACACAGGGAGCAGCCTCTGGGTTAATCCCCTGACCTGCCGTGGGCAGGGTTGCCCTCGGGATGGCCTAGGGCACTGGCGGGGGTTGCATGCGAGCATTGTGTGTTCGCTGCGAGTATAGAGCCCTTTCGTGCTTCATGGACCTTGCACCAGTTTCCTTTGTCTGTGCCAGTGAGCATGCAGGGTGCAAGCCCTGGGTTAATCCCCTGAGCTGTCCTTGGCAGGATGGCCCTCGTGATGGCCTAGGGCACTGGTGGGGGTCACAGGTGAGCAGCATGTATTCTGCGGTGAGAACAGAGTCCCTCTGTGCTTCCTGGACTCTTCGCCAGTTTCCTCTGTCTGTTCCAGGCAACTGGGCAACTGCACGCAGGGGACAGCCTCTGGGTTAATCCTCTGAGCTGCCATGGGCAGAGTGGCCCTGGGGATGGCCTACAGCAATGGCAGGGGCTGCAGGCGAGCAGCGTGTGTTCACTGCAAGAACAACCCCCTTTATGCCTCCTGGACTCTATGCCAGGTCTGCTGTCTGTGCCAGGCAACTGCACCCAGGGGGCAGCCTCTGAGTCTGGGCCAGTTAGCTGCGCCCAGGGAGAAGCCTCTGTGTAGTTCCTGTGGGCGGTGCTGCTCCCTGGCTGCTCCGCAGGAATGGCGAGTCGGCTGGTTCTCTTGCAGTGCTGGCTGGGGGTGGGGAATGAATGGCAGGCTGCTTATTACTGTGAGTGGCTTTGGAGCTGCGTTGCCTCCTGGGGGGTTAGGGCACCTGAAGTTCCTTAAGTTCCCAGCCTGCTGTGCTGAGTGTGCCAGGACGATTTTGTCCACCTGTTAAACCCTTGTCCCTTTAAGACTTTTAAAGCACCTGCTTTTCTTTTGTCCCCGGGCAGCTGACTGTGGGAATCTGTTAACAGTCTTAGTCTCGGATTTTGCTTTTCCAGTCCTCTAATATCCAGTCCAACATGCAATGTGTGTCTGTGTCCCCAGTGCAGGTTCCTAGGCCTGGCTAATTAGAAGTCCTGTGCTTCCACTCCCTCCCCACTCTAACTCTTTTCCTTCCACTGGTGAGCTGGGGTCAGGGGAGAGCTTGGGTTCCGCCGGTTCATGGCTTTGTATCTTACCCTTTTCCATGAGATGTTGAGCTATCGCAGATGTAGATGTAGCCTGGCTGGTGTACTGTATCTTCTGGTTACTCTTTTAGGAATAGTTGTATTTGCTGTAGTTTCAAAATGTATATGGTTTTGGGAGGAGATTTCTGCCACCCTACTCATGCTGCCATCTTGAGAATCTCTAAATAAAATTTATTATTAACGATTTTCAAGTGTGTGGTTCAATGGCATTAACTACATTCATATTGTTGTGTGACCATCACTACTATTCATCTTCATAACTCTTTTCATCTAGCAAAACTGAATCTCTATACCAATTAAACACTAACTCCCTATTTTTCCTTACTCTTGGCACCTGGAAACCACCATTCTCCTTTCTGTCTCTGTAATTTTGACTGTTCTATGGTCTCACATAAGTGAAAAAATACATTATTTGTTTTTGTGTGATTTGCTTATTTCACTTAGCTTAGTGCCATACAGGTTCATCTGTGTTCTTGTGGATATCATAATTTCCTTCCTTTGTAAGGCTGAATAATATTCCATTGTATGTATACACCACATTTCACTTGTCCATTCACCTGTTGATGGACAGTTGGGTTGCTTCCTCATATTAGCATTTGTGAGCAATGCTGTTGTGAGTATGGCTGTACAAATATCTCTTACCACCCTATTTTCAGTCCTTTGGGTATACATCCAGAAGTGGAAATACTGATTTCTACAGTAATTACATCTTTAATTTTTTGAAGAAACACAACACTGTTTTCTACAGAGGCTGTACAATTTTGCATTCTTGCCAACAGTATACAAGGGTTCCAATTTCTCTACAACCTCACCAGCACTTGTTATTTTCTATTTTTTCTGATAATGGTCATCTAAATTTTTATGGTAGTAGTCACCTAATGAGATGGTATCTCATTGAGGTTTTGATTTGTATCGCATGATGACTAATGATGTAAAATATCTTTTCATATTATTATTGCCATTTGTATAATCCTTTTTTGGGAAATGTCTATTTAATCCCTTTACTCATTTTGGCATATTTTTTGTTATTATTGAGCTTTATGAGTTCCCTGTATATTCAGGATATTAATTCCTTATCAGATAAATGATTTGCAAATATTTTCTCCCATTTTGTAGGTTACCATTTAACTCTGTTCATAGTATCTCTTGATGCACCGTTTAAAAAAAGTTTCAAGAAGTCCTATTTGTGTATTTTCTTTTATTGACTGTGCCTTCGGTGTCATAACCAAGAAATTACTGCTAAATCCAGTGTCCTTCAACTTGTCCCTAAGTTTTCTTCTAAGACATTATTAATTTTAGGTCTTACATTTAATTCATTGTTCATTTTGAGTTAATTTTTGTATATGGCTTTAGGTAAGAGTATAACTTCATTCTTTCGCATGTGGATATCCAGTTTTGCTAATACCATTTGTTGAAAAGACCATCCTTTTCCCCACTAAATGACCTTGGCTTCCTTGTTGACATTGTTTGAACATATATGTGAGAGGTTATGTCTTTATTCTGTTCCTGTGGATAATATGTTTGTCTTCATGCCAGTACCACACTGCTCTGATTACTGAAACTTTGTAGTAAGTTTTGAAATCAAAAAGTGTGAGTCCTCCAGTGTTTCTTTTCTTTTTCAAGATTATTTTGGTGATCCCATGTCCCTTGAGATTCCACATGAATTTTAGGGTCAATTTTTCTATTGCTGGAAAACATCATGGGGATCTTGATAGGGACTTCATTGAATCTATAGATTGTTCTGGGTAATATTGCCATATTGTCTTTCCATCCATGAAAATAGGATGTCTTCTAGTTATTTATGTTTTCTTTACTTTGTTTCAACAATGTTTGGTAGTTTTCATTTTGTAAGTTTTTCATCTCCTTGATTAAGTTAATTCATAAGTATCTCATTCCTTTGATCCTATTATAAATGGAATTAAAAAATCATTTTCAGACTATTAGTGTACAGAGATGCAACTGATTTTTGTGTGTTGACTTTGTATCCTGCCATTTTGGTGAATTTGTTTATTCTAACAATTTTTGTGTGTGTGCAATCTTTAGAGTTTTCTATATATAAGATCACATTTGTGAACAGAAATAATTTTACTTCCTGTAAAATTTGGATAGCATAATTTTAATGCCTTTTATTTCTTTTTCTTGACTAATTGTTCTAGTTAGTATGATGTTGAATAGAAGTGGTGAAAGGAGACATCCTTGCCTTGTTCTTGATATTAAAAGAAAAGCCTTCAGTCTTTCACCATTGAATATGATGTTTTCTGTGGGTTTTTCATATAGGGCATTTATTATGTTGAGGTAGTTTCCTTCTATTCCTAATTTTCCTTCAATATTTATTCAACTATAGTTCATATACAATATTATATTGATTTCAGTTATACAATGTAGTGATTCAACAGTAATCTACATGTTAAATGCTCACGCCAAGTAATGTAGTTACTGTCTGTCAACATAGAATGATGTTACAGAACTATTGACTGTATCTGGTATGCTCTATTTTCATCCCCCTATCTGATTTATATATGACTGAGATTTTGTTGACTATTTCCATTAGAAAAGGTACTGAATTTTGTCAGATGTTTTTTTCAGCATCATTTGAGATGGTCAGTTCTTTTTTCTTGTTTTTTCACTCTATCAATATAGTGTTTTCCATTGATTTATTTTCATATGTTGAACCAGGAATATGCCCACTTGGTCATGGTGTGTATTCCTTTCAATATGCTTGTGAATTCAATATGCTACTATTTTGTAGGATTTTTGCACCAATATTCCAAAGGGGTATTAGTCTGTAGTTTTATTCTTTTTTAGTGTCTGATATCAGGGTAGTGCTGGCCTTATATAATGAGTGGAAGGAGAGACATACACTGATTAAATGCTATTGATAGTGGAGAAACATTAGGACTGACTATTTACCATTTAATCTAGCAACTGGAGGCATTGATAGGAGAAGTTTCAGTGGAATTAGAGGAGCAATGCCTGATTGAAGTGGGTTGAAAAGAGAATGATAAGAGAGAAATGGAAGCACAATTTCTTTCAAGGAATTAGCTGTAAGCATAAGGAGATAAATAATGCCATATTGGAGGATGAAGTAAGTCAAGAGAGGTTTATGTTTGTATGTTTGATGGTTGGGTCATATGGATAAGTAAGACCTGTTTTAATGCTGATAGGAATCAGCTAGTAGTGAAGAAAATCATATTGTCAGACCTGGTGTGCAAATAGATGAACTGGCCTTTCACGGGAACATGGATACACCATTCCAGTAACAGGAGCAAAGGCGGAGCATATGGATGCAGTTGTAGGTGGCTGAGTTTATATGGTGAGAACTTGTGGATATGTTCTTCTGCTGACTTCTCTTCCTTCAGTGTAATATAAGCGAGAGCATCTGCTGATAGTGAAAATGGAGAAGAAGTAGTGGCCTTTTAATTAGCTTGGTGCTCTTCTTTGTTTTCTATTTGGTTTTAAATATACTGAGCCTTAGAAAAGATATCTATCAATAAAAATCAGATGTATGAGATGAGACTGATACTTTTCAAGAAAGTACCTGTCCTTTTCTTAAAACCTTCTTCAGATCCACTGTTTTGAGACTGGGAGGATGAACACATGCCAGCTGGGAAAGTTTTCTCCTACGACTACTGCAAATGACATTCTGGGCAGGAGACATTGAGGGACAGTTAAGCCCAGTAATGTATTTACTGACTTACATACATCCCCTCACATTTACAGAGATGAGGAAGAAAACAGCCAGCCACATACTTCTCAAAAGCATGAGAACAAGTATGAGACTTTCCAGAACATACAATTTCCCAAGTAATAACAGCTTCATTCAATTTGTCAGGGATGAGTGTTCATCTGTCTCAGACAATAAAAGATTGTGGAAAGATTTCCAGGCAGAGAAAGGTTTCCATTTAAACAATAAACTCTAGACACTCTTTCTAGGTAAATGACCTGAAATCTATTCTCTAATTATGACAAATAGGAGATAGCAGCACCAGACGTTGAGCTCATCAGCACCCTGCATCTCCACTGGAGACAAAATTCAAGTGATCATTCATCATTTCAATTGTATTACCCACCATGTGCCTGCATTATTTAAGCATTAGCCTTTTTCACCTAATATCTTTCAACAGAATTTATTTTAAATAGCTCAGAGACAAGGTGGCTAACTTCTTTTAATTTATGCATTTGGTGTTGGGGGGTGGTAGAGGTCCATCGAAGGGGACACAAATTACACAAGTTATTATTTAAGCTAAATGATAACCCAGCAGAACCTGAGGATTGCTTATTATCTGGTTGATTTGTTTTATGAGGGGATAAAAGATACAACTATGTTGTATATTCTATGTGACACTTGTATTCTTGTGTATATATGGCATACAAATTCCAGTGTGAAATTATATGACATACAAATTCCAATGTATAATATAATTATGCAAAATCAACACAATGTGGATGCAGGGGCCAAAATATAGCTATTGCACATTCTTTTTTTTTTCCAATTAAAGATAAAATTGGCTTCTTTTTCCAAAATAAGAACATTTTTAAAAATCCTTTAAATCTCCTTCTCACTTGGTTGGAGAAGGAGTGACAGTTGGCTTATGGAAGCATTTCCTGTTTCTTAAATTATTTTTATGGAGAAAGGAGTTACTAGATGGCACAGGTGCCTGCTTTATAGCTTACTCTGGAATAAAAATCAGGCAAGAAAACGGAGAATGTAAAAGTTTTCAGAAGTCTTAGGGTGTCAATCTCCTATCTCAATGGTTGGCAAAATTTTTTCCCAAAAGGACAAATAATAAATATTTTCAGTTCTATGGACCATAGTGTTTCTGTCACAACTGAATTGTAGCACAAAAGAAGTCATAGGCAATATATAAATGAATGAATGTGGCAATGTCCCAATAAAACTATTTACAAAAACAGGGAGTGGGTAGGATTTAGCTTGTGCATTACAGTTTGCTAACCCCTGGTCTATCCTATGGCATGTCTCTTTTTTCTCTATTAAAAAAAAGAGGATTATTATTTTTTACCCAGGAGAATAATGAAATGAATCTGGTTGGAAATAGAAGCTTTAATGATTCAGGTAGAGAGTGTCTTAGTAAAAAATACACCCATTACATTGACCTCAATTAATAAAATGGATGTATGTTTGAAAATATGGTTTCTTTGCCAGCACTTAACACAGAGTGCAATCTGTGTTAAGGCAGTAGATGGATTTGTTGGAGAATCAAACACTGAGCATAATCCTTTCCCCTACTGGATTCTCACATAACCAGGTATTTGTGGTGGGAGCTAGGACAGGACATAATTCTCTAGCAGACTCAGTGTCTCTTGGAGAAAAAAGGACCATAGGAGAAGGTACCAGTGTTTCCAGGCTTACACTTTGATTTTTGTCTTTGTTATAGAGGCGGAGAAGTTCAGAATATATGTGTCTACTCTAATGCTGTGTGTGTGTGTGTGTGTGTGTGTGTGTGTGTGTGTGTGTGTGTTCCAGAAAAAATCTTGGCAATATAGCACACTAAAACTTACAGGGCTTATGGGGAAAATAGAGTAGAGGAAGTCATTAAAAACTTATGAAACTTTATATAGCACTAGAAAATATTAAAAACCAAAACAAAGCAAAAGGAAAAAAAATCTAGCATGGTTAAATCTCCACTGTCATCAACATCATTATCACAAACATCTCAACCAGCTGATTCTTTGCAGCCTTAACTGGAGCATGTGCTTCTTCCTTCAAAATGAGTCCCTTGAGGTTATTTGCTTATAATGGAGAAAGTTCTTTAAAGCTGCAAATCTAATCTGGAGTGTAGATGTCTTCACATTCAATTATTTTAATCCTGGGGGAAATGTCTTTGTAGCTCCTTCCTCTGTATTCCCAGGTTCCCCATATAATTTAACATGATGGAAAGTATGGCAGTTTTTCAAGCCACTAAAACAATTGTATTAGTTTTCTATTGGTATGTAATAAATTATCACAAGTATGGGACTTAAAACAAGGCACATTTATGATCTCAAAATTTCTATGGGTCAAGCCTGATGGGCTAAGCTGGGTCCTCTGGTCAGGGTCTCAGAAACGGATGTCAGTCAGGCTGCAGTTTGGCTGTTAGCAGGATGCATTTCCTTGCTATTGCAGGCCTGAGGTGCCCCTCCTCTCGCTGGTTGTTAGTGGGGGCTGCCCCCAGCTTCTGCCCATAGCCCCTTGCCGTGTGTCCTCACAGCTTCTCACAGAACCTTGCACTACACCACAGCTACTTCAGGGCTGCGAGGAGGCTCTACTCCAGTCAGCTGAGATGAAGTCTTGTGTAGCAAAACTTATCGCTGGAGCTATTATCACATGACTTCTATGATATTTTATGTGCTTGAGGAAAGTTGCAGGTTCCAACCACATTCAAGAGGAAAGAAAGGTGTAAGTCACCAAGAGCCAAATTAGGGTGCATCGGACAAACCAACCCATCACTGCTTGCCCTAAAAGACTGTATTTTTCTAGGACTCCCACTTTTTAAACTTTATATATTGTGAAGACTTTCTCTTTACATGTGAGGAAACAGCCCTAAATGTTTCAAGCCATTGATAGATTGGGGAAAATCTTGTGTGACCCCACATATTTTTCACTCTATTTGTTATAGTTGCTATAGTTGACATAATTTGGGTTAAAAAAAATAGGTTGTGGTGAAACAGTTGTATTCATCCCACATTGTACTCCAAACAGTTTCTGAATCCTAATGTCATAAGACAGATAGTGAACAAACTGAAGGGTTAGCAGGCAGTGGGCATCCCTGAGCTGGATGGGATGGAGTAGGATATGGTTCTTGGTTCCCTGGTTTGACTGGTTTGGAACTCCCTTTTCTGCAGTTTGTGAGGATGGAGATTTCAGAGCTAAAGGGGTATGTTGCAGACATAGTCATATAATAGATAAATTGTGAGACAATTTTAAATATAATGTTTTTTTTCAAAATGATTATTTTTAATGCAAGGCTGTGAAAACTGAAGAGACACACAAATACCATTTATATTAATTCCTGTGTTTCTGGTTAATAGTGTTAATAAATGATTTAAGGAAATATTAGTTCCATTATTCCACCTTTTGCAACTCTCTAATATGTATAATTTTATGTATAGCTGATATTTAGCTTTTATTCAATCTGTAAATATCTGTGTTTTCTAGTGATATGTTTAACTCCTTAACATTGATGGTGATTCCTGCTAATTTTTGGATTCATTATGCCAGATTATTTTGTCCTACCCATTTACCACGCTTCCTATTTATTTGTTTGCTCATATTTTTCTGTTGAAAACTTTGCAGTCATTTTAATTATTCTTCTTTTTAAGGTAATCTCTCCTTTTGTTTACTATTGAGGTAGTCTTTTTTCTGTTTTTTTATACAGTTCATATAATTGTAGATGTATTATTATTTATTCTGCTTGAGAGTCATTGAATCACTTAGGTATGAGAGTTCCTGCAATTAATTTTAAAACCTGTACCATTGTCTCTTTGATTACTGTTATAATATTGTAACTTTTCTTTCTGTGCTCATGTATCTTAATCTTTCTTCCATACATTTGTTCTCTTCTCTCTGTATTCTATATTTTAGTTTTAATTTTGCTTCAAATAATTTTTACATGATTTTCTTTTTAAAAAAAATGACTCTTTCCTTTTGTCATGATGCCTTTTCATTTCTTTGAAATGAAAGGTTTCAAATTCTTCCTCTGACTTCTGTAATCATTTAAACAGAAAGTTATTATATTCTTATTCATATCCTCACTCAGGATTGGGTATCTCAGGAGAGATGGTCAGTTTGGGAGGCCCGTACAAGAGAAAGTTCCTTGGTCCACCTGTGATAGTAGATAGGCATTTTTTTTTTCTAGCATCCATTTTCTTTTTAGGCTCCAGCTTTGTTCAGGGGCCTGCACCTTTAGAAAGCCTGAGCCCTGTTTCCTGTTCACACATGACACCAGAACCCCAACAAATTTAGAGAGGCAAAGGAGATACCTGCCTTTCTTCCCCTCCTGTCCAGTGCCCAGGACAGCAATAATACATGCTTAAAGCTCTGGTTTTAGTTTCCTGTTCATTTCAGAACTTGATTATTTACTTTCATTCTTATGTGCTCTTTTATGCCTTTAAAATATGTTTTTGTTATATTTCACCCAGCCTTCCTAGGAGTACTTGTAACAGGAGTATTTTCAGATCCTCATATTGGGAGCATTCTTTGTTTTTGTATTTAAAACATTCTAAATTAAAATTATGCTTCAGATTGCTTTATTATCTGTATTCCTGGGAGGCTGTCCTCCCATTTGATTTGTCTACTGACTTTAATACTAGTGCATGTCTTCAAGTGCTTTGCAAGAATCTGCAGTTTCCCTTCAGCTGAAATTGTTTTTCAGGGTTTTATACTGAGTTGTGGGAATGTTCCTAGGGGTTAGTTAGGAGCTCTCTTTATAGAAGCCCTATATATTTTACAGGACTGATTTTCAGTTGATTTCCTGGCTCAAGGTATCCACAGTTTTAGTCATTGAGGTTAACACTGCACAGCTAGACCTACTCCAGGCTTGTGTTTCCTAGCCTTGACCTAATAACAGAGTATTTCTATACCTCACTGTCTAATGCTTACATTGTGGCTGCTGCTGCACTTTTGTTTTCTTTTTGGTGTTTATGGGAGAGGATTATTACCTATTCTTCACTAAACATGGATTTCTTGTGAATATTCCATACCTAGACCCTAGATATATATCTATTCCCAATAATCTGTGTTCTGTTGGTTTCATCACCCACTACTTGTTATGGCTTAGAAGTCCATCTCCCTGGTGGAACACAGGAATTTCTTACTTGCTCCTGAGATTGTCTGTATATCTTTATAAATATTTCTGATTATGTTTTCTCTGAAAATTTATGTCTGTAACAAGTGTGAGGTAGGCAGAGTCTTCTTATTTAGCTCAGTTTGCAAACTAACCAAAAATGAAGGAGGACAGAATGGAACCAAGATGGTGGCATAGAATGATCCTGAACTCCCTTCCTCCTATGAACACAGTAAGTCTACAGCTACATATAGAACATTTCCCTCTGAAAGGGACCTGAAGGCTAGCTGAACAGCACCTCTACAACAAAGGATAAAAAGGGCACATCGAGATGGATAGGAGAAGCAGAGACACCATTTCTTAGGAAACCCCACCTCAGGTGCAGCAACCCACAGTCAGGAGGGATCTCACAATACAGAGTTTGTCCCTGAGGAGAAAGGGATGTGTGCTCCATATCAGGCATGCCAACCCTTGGGGAATGCACTGGAGAGATGAACCCCCAAGGCATCTGGCCCAGAAAAAGAAATGGTGCTAATTCCAGGAGAACCACAGGGCTACAGGGAATAGACAATGCACTCTTAAAAGACTCATGCATAGACCCACTTGCCTTGGGCATAGACACACTTTGCCCAAGGCAAAAGCAACAGTTTGAAAGACACCTAGGAGGAGATACATTTGTTAATCTTAAAGCATCTGTTGGGAAGTTAAACACCTATTGGGACTCTCTCTGGAGAAGGTGTCTCTGGTGGGCACCATTTTTGTGTTCTGTTCTCCCTCTACTTTGTTAGTGCTGGAGCTGGTAGGCACTATTTTTCACCCCTCTTCCCCCACCAGCCTTCTAGCTCTAATGGGAGTGGCCAGTCCCTGAATGCCACAGTCGTAGTCTTTTCCCCACCCCTGTGTTCCACAGCTAGGTGCCAAGCACAGCCCTACCTTTGCATGCCACAGCCATGGCCTGCCCTGCCCCAGCTGTTGGGCATGCAAAACCCATTCAGGGGATAACCCTTGAGCACCTGGCTCGGGTGGCCAAGGATGAGGGATCATGTTTCTGTGCCCCACAGATCTAAAACAGTTGGAGAGATAGTCCTCGGCAGGCTACCACACCTAGGGCACTGCACAAATGACAGACTGAAATACACTCCAAGTCTTCATGTGAGAAACACCTACTTTCTTGTCTTGGAGCTTCATCCTGAGGCTCAAGCTTCAGGTTTGCCACACATCCAGAGACTATATACCTCAGGGAGATATCATATTAGTGCCCTCCCCTGTCCTTGCACAGTTCACTGGTATCTCACAGAAAGGAGCCTATACACATGTCTAAAGCCACACATTTAAAAAAACATAAAAATAAAAACGATAATTGCCACCGTTGCTCAGGAGATACCTCCAGATCTCCTGGTCTGGAAATAAGTAGGATTTATGATTATGGACCCACAATCATACCTTAAAAGCTGCTACATGAGAATCTGGTTTACCATCAGCCTGACACTAGGCACTGTCTGAAGTCTCTACATTGATAGGTCTTGGGACACCCTCCACAACTGGGACCTATCAAGAATAAATCAGGCTACTTAGATAATCACAAAGGTCTGAGAAATAACCAACACTAGAGCAAGATTGGATGATAAATTTCATTTCCTACACAAGGCCACTCCTTCAAGACTGGGAGAGATAAGTTTCATCTAATAGAAATAAACACAGAGAGTCAAACAAAATGAGGAGACAAAGAAGTATGCTTCAAACAAAAAAACATGGCAAAACCTCAGAAAAAGACCTTAATGAAATGGAGGTAATGACTTACCTGATGAAGTCTTCATAGTAATGGCCATAAGATGTTCACTGAACTCAGGAGAAGAATGGGTGAACTCAATGATAGCTCAACAAAGAGTAGATAGAAAACATAGGAAAGTACCAAACAGAAGGGACAGCATTGAAAAATACAGTAACTGAACTGAAAATTACACTAGAGGGGTTCAACAGAATACTAGCAAAACATAAGAATAGATCAGTGACTTGGAAGCAAGCAGAGCAGTAAAAAGGGGGAAAAAATCATAAAAAAGTTAGGATAACTTAACAGACCTGTGGGACAGCATTAAGCAGAATAACATCTGCATTGTAGGGGGCCTCTAAAGAAGAATAGACAAAGGGGTAGAAAACTTATTTGAAGAGATAATAGATGAAAACTTCCCTAAGCTGGGGAAGGGAACAGACATCCAGCTCTAGGATGTACAGAGAATTCCAAATAAGATGCACCAAAAGAGACCTACACAAAAAACATAATTAAAATGTTTAAAGTTAAAGATAAAAAGAGAATATTAAAACCAAGAGAAAAGCAACTTGTTATGTACAAGGGGACCCACACCAGACTGTCAGCTGATTTTCCAGCAGAAACTTTGCAGGCTAGAAGGGAATGGCATCACCTGTTCGAAGGGCTGGAAGGAAAAGACAAAAAAGCAAAAAACAAAAGCTTTCAACCAAGAACACTCTGCCAGCAAGGTTATTATTCGGAAGTGAAGGAGGCGGAACATGTTTTCTAGACAAGCAAAACTAAAGGAGTTTATCACCACTAAACTGGCCTTACAGAAATGTTATAGGGGTTTCTTTAAGCTGAAAAGAAAAGCCACTAACTAGTAACAAACATATGCAAGTAAATATCTCACTGGTAATGCAAATTTATAGTAAAGGTAGTGGATTAACCAGTTGTAAAGCTAATGTGAGGGTTAAGAGACAAAAGTAGTAAAATTAGCTATAATTGTGATAATTAGCTAAGAAATACAAAACATAAAAAAATGCAAAATAGGATACCAAAAACAACATGTGGGAATTCTAAAAATGTAGTTCTTAGAATGTGTTCAAACTTAAGATTCTATCAAATTAAAATAGATTTTTATATATGTGGGATGTTATATGTGAACTTGGTAATCACAAAGCAAACATTTATAGCTGATATGCAAAAGGCAATGAGAAAAGAAATACTAAAGAAAGCCAAACCACAGGGAAAGAGAGCAAGAGAAAGAAAAAGGAACCAAAGAAACTACAAAACATTCCCAGAAAAAGTCAATAAAATGGTAATAAGTACTTACCTAGCAATAGTTTAAATGTAAGTTGACTATGTAAATATGCCAATCAAAAACATAGAGTGGCTGAATGGTTAAAAACAGCAAGACCCATCAATATGTTGCTTACAAGAGACTCACTTCAGATCTAAGGACATATACATACTGAAAGTAAAGGGATGCAAAAAGATATTTCATACAAATAGAAACGAAAGAAAGCTGGTGTAGCAATACTTTTATCAGACAAAACAGACTTTAAAACAAAGGCTATAACAAAAGACAAAGATACTACATAATGCTAAAGGAGTCAGTCCAACCAGAAGATTTTATGCATATTTAGGCACTGAACATATGAACACCTACATATATAAAGCAAATACTAATAGAGCTAAAGAGAAAAATTGACAGCAATATAATAATGTTAGGGGACTTTAATATCCCACTTATATCAATGAATAAATCATCCAGACAAAATCAGTAAGAAAACATCAGCCTTAAGGGATATATTAGACTGAATGGACTTAATAGATATGTACAGAGCATTCTATCAAAAGCAACAGAATACACATTCTTTCCTAGTGTGCTTTGAACATTCTCCAGAATAGATACAATAGGTCACATAACAAGCCTTAACATATTAAAAAATATATTTAAATCATAACAAGCATCTCTTCTGACCACAATGATATTAAACTAGAACTCAACTACAGGAAGAAAACTCTAAGAGTCACAAATATGCAGAGATTAAGCAACATACTACTGAACAAAACCATGGGATAACAAAGAAATCAAAGGAGAAATAAAAATACCTGGAGACAAAGGAAAATAGAAATACAGTAGTCCAAAATCTATGGGATGCAGGAAAAGCAGTTTTAAAAGGGAAGTTTGTAGTGATGCAGGCTTTCCTCAAGAAACAAATAAAAAGTCTCAAATAAACAATCTAACTTTACACCTAAAGGAACTAGAAAAATAAGGACAAAAGTATCCCAAAGTTAGTAGAAAGAAGGAAATGAAGATCACAGTGAAAATAAATGACAAAGAGACTAAAAAGATAGCCTGGGAGATCAATAAAACTAAGAGCTATTTCTTTCATAAGATAAACAAAATTGGCAAACCTTTAGCTGCACACACCGAGTTAAAAAGAGAAAAGGCTCAAAAAAAAAATCAGAAGTGAAAGAATAGAAGTTACAACTGATACCATAGAAATACAAAGGATCATAAGAGAATACAAACAATTATATGCCAATAAATTGTACAAGCTAGAATAAATGAATCAATTCTTAGAAACATATAATCTTCCAAGAATGGGTCTTGAAGAAATATAAAGTCTGAACAGACTAGCCAGGAGACTGAATCAGTAATCAGAAACCTCCCAATAAAAAGTTTAGGGCCACATGGCTTCATTAGTAAATTCTAAACATTCAAAAAAGATTTCATGATTATTCTCTTCAAACTCTTACAAAAATCTGAAAAAGAGTAAATGGTCCAAACTCATTTTACTCTAGCATTATAATGCTAGACAGGACACCACACACATGCACACACACACACACACACACAAAATTACAGGCCGATATCCTTGATGAACATAGATGAAAAAATTTGCAACAAAATATTAGCAAACTGAATTCAACAATATATTAAAAGGATCATATCCATGATCAAATGGGATTTATTTGAAGGATGCAAGGATGGCTCAACATGTGTAAATCAATGTGATACACCACATTTACACAAGGAAGGATAAACATCATGTCATCTCAATAGATGCAGCAAAAGCATTTGACAAAATTCAACACTCATTTATGATGAATTCTCAACAAAGTGATTATAAAGAACTGTGCCCCAATACAATAAAAGTCATATATAACAAACCCACAGTTAGCACCATACAAATGGTAAAAACCCTGAAATTAATCCACACAGATATGGTTGATTAATTTACAATACAGGAGCCAAGAACATACAGTGGGGAAGGGATAATGTGATCAATAAATGGTACTGGTAAAACTGAACAGCATGTGCAAAAGAATGAAATAACTGTTATCTTACACCATACACAAAAATTAACTCAACATGAATTAGATACTTGAATGTAAAACCTGAAACCATAAACTCCTGGGAGAAAACATAGGCAGTAGCTCTTTGACATTGGTCTTAGTGATATTTTTTTGGAACTGACTCCAAAGGTAATGGAAACAAAAGCAAAAATAAGCAAATGGGACCATCAAACTAAAATGCCTCTGCACAGCAAAGGAAGCCATCAATGAAAGAAAGAGCAACCTACCGAATTGAGAAGATGTGTGTAATTCATAGATCCAGTAAGGGCTTA
The DNA here is from genome assembly GCA_029783875.1 of Phataginus tricuspis. NCBI lineage: Eukaryota > Metazoa > Chordata > Mammalia > Pholidota > Manidae > Phataginus > Phataginus tricuspis. The sequence goes on along the minus strand of JAQQAC010011420.1, from coordinate 32,215,375 downwards.
ATATCCAAAATACATGAAGCACTCATACAACGGAACAGGAAAAATAACCTGATTAAAATATGGGAAGAATATCTAAATAAATATTTTTTCCAAGGAAGACATACAGATGACCAATAGGCATATGAAAAGATGTTCAAAATCATTATCAGGGAAATGCAAATCAAAACTACTGTGAGCCATCACCTAACAACTATTAGAGTGGCTATTCTCAAACACTAGAATTAACACGTGTTGGCAAGGAAGTGGAGGAAAGGAACTCTTCTACTCTGTTGCTAGGAATGAATTGGTGCAGCCACTGTGGGAAACAGTATGGGGAATCCTCAAAAAATTAAAAATAAAACTACCATATGATCCAGCTATTTCACTTCTGGTATTTATCTGAAGAATATGAAAATACTAATTTGCAAACATACATGCACACCTATGTTCACTGCAGCATTGTTTACAATAGCAAAGATCTGGAAGCAACCTAAGTGTCCATCAATGGATGAATGGATAAAGAAGATGTGGTAGATATATATACATACATACATATGTACACAAACACACACATACATATACACACACACAATGGAATACTACTAAACCAGTAAAAATAAGGAAATCTTGCCAATTGAGTCAACATGGATGGACCTTGAGGGTATTATGCTAAATACAATAAGTCAGAAAAAGACAATTACTGTATGGTATAATTTCAATGTGGAATCTAAAAAAACAGACAAATAAAGGAAACAAAAGCACACTCATAGATTCAGAGAACAAATTGGTTGTTACCAGATAGGAAGGCATTTGGGGGGTGGGCAAAATGGGTGAAGGGGCTCAATTATATTGTTATGTATGGTAACTAGAATTGAGGTGGTTGGTCAGTTTGTAGTGTATACAAATACTAAATTATAAGGTTGTCTACCTGAAACATATATAATGTTATAGTCCAATTTTATCTCAATTAAAATATTAAGATGTAGTAAATAAGGAAAAATGAATATAAGGGACTGCAAAGGAGATTCCTGACTCCAAGTAGATTGTTGTAAGTGCTGGAAGGTCATCCATCCTGCAATATCTAAAAAAGCTCAAAAGCCATAAACCCAGATATACTATGTTAAGATATCATAAACTTGTAGAAGCAAAGAGGAAACTAATATTCCAGACAAGGAAGACCCTCAATGGGTCAGCTGAAATAACCAACCATTCTCCAAATTGATAAGTGGCTAGAGACTCTCTTGTCATAGTGTGGCTTTACTATCAAAACAGTGAGCGAATACAGTTTTGATAGCCTAATGGGCTGGCAGGACAGACTAAAATGTAGAAGACAGTAAATTTCTCCAAAAAGCTTTTGTTGGAATCAGTGCCAACATGGGGCACTGGAGGTCTAGAATAGAAATATAGAACAAAGTCTTTCTCAGGATCCCAATAAAAAGGATACAAAATTTTAGTAGAAGGAAGAGTCTAAAACATATCCCAGGTGTTTTTGTGGAGAGAGAAAACTAGAGGTGAAGTAAGTCCAAATAAACTTGCACCTTAACCTCCATCAGTCTCAATTATGAAATGGACACAAGTAAGCAGCCACTGATGCTTTCTTTTCAGTGGAGGAGAGGGCAGATGCTCTGGGGGGAAATCAAACTGAATATTTTCTGTGACCACAGTGAAGTTACACTAGGAGTCAGTAACTGAAAGTAAGTTTGGAGAATAAGAAACACATTTCTAAAAAGCCTCATAATGAAATAAAAATTCATAGCAAATTCTTTTAAGTTTTGAATGAGAAAAACTTTTTAAAACATGTTTCAAAACTTGAGGGGTGCAGCTAAATTTGTAACTGTAAATGCATATCTTAGGAAAGTGGAAAACCATTTATTAAAATTTCACTTTAGAAAGCTGGAAGGAAACCAATTATTAAAATTCCACTTAAGAAAGCTGGAAGAATAAGAGCAAACTGAACCCCCAAAATCAAAAGGAAGAAATAAGAAAAACAAGAGCAGAACACAGACATACAATTTAGATAACAAAAACTAAGTTTGTTTTCTTGAAAAGTAATAAAATAGACAACTGGCAAAACTTATTAAGAATAAAGAAATATAACACATTTCCAATATCAGGAATGAAAAAGAAATCATCACACTATAGATCTTCTAAACATTAGAAAGATAATGAAAGTGTATTATAAACAACTTTATGTTTATTATTAAAAAATTTAATGGACTGGAAAAATTTCTGAAAAACCTGAATTTATGATTATGGATACAGGAAAAATGGACAATATGAGTCTTCCTATACTTCTTTAAAAACAAGTAACTTAAGAACTTTTCTATAAAGAAAACTTCAACATGGGATAGCTACCCTGGTGAATATTTGTAAACATTTAAGAAAGAATGTCAAATCATTCATAGAATCTTTCAGGGAATAGATGGAAAGAACACATTTCCCAGATTACTTTATAAAGCCAGCATAATACAGATATGAGAACTTGACAAGGATATTAAAACAGAAGAATTTATAGGCTGATATATCTTAGAATACAGATAGAAATATGCTAAACAGAATGCTATCAAATTATAACAAAATTTAGGCAAAATATTATAAAAGCTATATATATATATATCATGACTCAAATGACATTTATTCTAAGAATTCAAGATTGATTTAACATTCAAAAAACAGTGGGATTCATTACATTAACAGAATGAAAGAAAAGTAAACATAACCATCTCAATGATTGCAAAGAATTTGGGATGATTAAATACCAATTCATGATAAAACTTGCAGCAAAGTGGTGACATTAAAATTAAGAAATGAAAATGTTACATATTCATATAACACTTCTGGCTTCTTAAAATTCCTCTTCCAGCTTACACTATGTGACCTCTGATCTTTGCTTAACATTTTGTTTGCCCCATATCTCATAGGCCTCATGGCCTATCCCAAAGGATCCTTACAGCAACCATTCATATTTGTTCAGTTCTGTTCAATCTTATGAGCATTCACTATCACCTGATTTGCCAACACTAAGCTCGTAAGCTACTTGAAGCTACTTGTCATCAGTACAGGGAAGTGGGCATGAAGAGAACCAAAGAGACTAATGCTTTAATATTCAAAAGTAAAGGTATTTCGTTCCTTAAAGACACTATGAAGAAAATGAAAATACAACACACAGAATGGAAGAAATATTTGTAAATTATATATCTGATTAAGGACATATATCTAGCGTAGGTAAAGAACTCTTACAAATCAGTAATAAAATGACAAATAACCCAACTTAAAAGTGGGAAAAGGGTTTGAATAGGCATTTCTCCAAGGAGGGTGTATAAATGGCCAAGAAGTACTTGAAAAGATGTTCTACATCAACATTAGGCATCAGGGATATGCAAATCAAAACCACAGTGAGATACTACTTCATATCCACCAGGAGAGCTAAGATAAAAAAAATCAAGTAATAGCAAGTGTTGACAAAGATACGAAGAAATTGGAACCCCCATGCTCTGCTGGCAGGAAATTCGAATGATGAAGATGCTTTAGAAAACAGTCTGAAAGTTCTTCAAACAATTGAACTTACCCTTACGACCCAGCAAGTCCATTCCTTGGTATATACCAAGAGAATGAAAACATATTCTACACAAAAATTTGTATATGGATGTTTATAGAAGAAATATCCATAGCTAAAATAAGAGTTAAAATGTGGAAACAGCCCAAATGCATGTCATCAACTGTTGAACGGATAAACAAAATGTGGTCTATCCATAAAATGGAATGGTATTCAGTCATACAAAGGAATGAAGTACTGATACATGCTACAGCTTCAATGGACCTTGAAAACATTTTTCTAAGTGAAAAAGCGTTCACAAGAGTCCACATATTATATGATTCATTCATAGAATGTCCAGAATAGGAAAATCAATAGAGACAAAAGGTAGAGTAGTGGTTACATAGGACTGGGAGAGGGCTGATAACTAAAGAATGCTAGTCAAAGAGTTCTCTTTGAAGTGATTAAAATGTCCTAAAGTTTACTGTGGTTTTCATTGTGTGTTATCAATGAATGACTAAATACTACTGTATTGTACACTTTAAATAGTGAATTGTATGTTAGATGAATTGTATCTCAACTATGCTGTTAAAAAAGGAATGCCATATAAATGGATCTTAGGAGAAAAGAGGGTACTGTATTTAATATAAAGAAAAAAGAATAAAGCAAAAGAGTGAATACTACTTAGTATGAAGAGTAAAAACTTTGGCATCTGAAGTGGGTCCTATGGTGAACTCCATGATCATTAGCTCTGTGACTTTAACCACCAGAGGCTGTTTCCACATTTTGATAGAAATATCATCACCTACTCTAACTGTTGTTTTTAGAATTAATTGAGAAAATGTGTGACTATCATTGCGCAGTTCCTGGCACACAGCAAATTCTCCAAAAATGTGTGAATTTCCAATTCCACCTCCCAGTTCTAATATAGTGGAGTCACATTCAGAGTGTCATGGTATCACATGCAAAAGAGCAACAACTACCAAACAGGGGTGAGGAATGTTTGCAGTGAGCTCTCAGATGAGCTGAAGAATGCTGAGAATTTTACCAGAAAATATTGGTGGCGGGATGAAAAGATGTAAGGTAAAGAAAGCACAAGAGGCTTATTTCCTCTGGAGCAATAGGGTGAAAGTGTGCAAAATACATGCCAAAGTTGTACATTTGGATCTTAGAGGTACTAAACTGAGGCTTAGGAGGGTGAGTGACAGAGAAAAGTGCCACAGTCGGTATGTGGCAAAGGTGAGGCATGCCACAGATCTTCTGACTCCACGTCTGAAGCGTCTTTACGGTGAGAAATGGAAACGTCAAAGTTTCTGTAGGTGGAATCAGTTGCCATTTGTGACCCAGAGCCTCATGATATTCTGAATTATCCCATGTCAGTCAGGATGAGTGGTCCTCTCACAGATCCTGCTACCATAGTCTCAGTGAGATCGTGAGTTTTGGAGTAGGAATTATGTCTAATTTTGTCGAATCCAGCAAGACAAAAAATATTCACAATCAGAATAAAATGTGTTATTTAATTACATGTATCTCCAACTCTTCAGAAGTTCATTTTATGCCACTCTCTGTGTTTACTAAATCCGAAGAAAATTTTCGCTTTTAGAAGAAGGCTAAAAGTGAAAATAGAATTCAGCATTTGTTTGCATTGAGCCTTTAAAGAGACAACGCGCACCCCAAATCAGTGAGGGCCCCCCATCCCATCTCCTTCCTGGATAACCACACTCAGCATCAAGCCGCTGGAGCTTTGAAGGGAGTCTGTGCACCTCTGTGCTCTCTCGCAATTTATTGTGTGCATCCTTTAGTTAATACTGATGTGTCCTAAGGTATCAGAAAAGCCTGAGGGAGTTGTTTTTTTTGAGGGGATCTGGGAATACTCAAAAAATTTTCTGTATAAATTAATGCTAAGTGCTTCTTCACTTTATGCCATTTTGGCTTATGAAATATTTCATAGTAATGCTCTGCTTTCGGATAGCGGGGGCACCTTTAAAATGTGTGCAATTATAGATGGTACAAATATTAATCCTGAATGTTCTTGAACCGTTAATATCCTGAATTGTCTTAAAGAACAAGTCATTTAAAAAAATGACTAGTTGAAACATGTCAGAAAATCATGGCTATTTCCAAATATTTTGGACCAAAAACATGTATCATTCCTGATGTTTGCAGAGAATGAAAAATAAGGGTTGATATCAAATATTCATTGGGATAGGCAATGCAAAGATTTCTTTTGCAGCAGAATAATATTGTAATTCTCCTCCTGTGACTACTCAAAATATAAAATTCTGCAGCAATTCCGAGAGAAGCTCCTTTATAATAAATAGATGATGCCTTCGCTTGCCTTTGTAAGAGTGCCTAATGGTAGTACTTCAGGTTTTTTTCCCTCTCTGCTGTCATAAAAGCATATTTCAAACCTTTTTGGGCTGAAATGTTCAAAAACACCTAACATCTTGATGCAAACTTATTTAAAAATTATTCCCAATAATAATGAAATCCCAAACAGAAGGTCAAAAAAAAAATCTGTAAAAGTTTCCTGCAAGTTTATTTCACAGCTTTCACATACATCCACAGAGAACAGTAACTATGATTGCACTCAATGGAATATTAAAAGTACATTAACCTTTACATATTTCAAACCTTTCCTTTCAAAGATGCTCTTTGTACACATTTTTAAGAAAGTTTTGTGCTTATATGTTGTGTGTGTGTGTGTATGTGTGTGTTACGTATGTGTAGTATTTGTAGGAGATAGAATCTTTAACTAGTTCACTTTGTCTGACTGGCTCTATATTATCATTTATTCCTTTATTTTTTTCTTGCCAATTCTTTATCCCTTTCCTCCACAATTTGATATATATAGCCTACAGTATTTAGAAATAAATTATCTTTTTAAATGTGTATTTCTATCTTAAGTTATATTTTAATATATTTCAGTGGCATGTTGCATCTTAATATTATATGTAAATGTTAAATTGAGTTTTATCTGCAGTAGATGCAATTGGTCACCTGCTTAATCCCTTTAATGGACCAATGCACCTGTCCCTCAGCTACTGTGTGTGATAGCTGCTGATAATTCACAATTCCCCTACCCACCTCTTTATGGAGAATTGTCCTCAGATGAATGGAGACAGTCCACTCTGGAAGTCATGGTCCTTATCCTGGGAGACCCATGCTTGACTCATATGAGTGTGCAAAAGACTCTCCCTCTTACCTAAAGCAAGGACAGCAGTGTAGCAAACTTTTATGTCCAGAGTGCCTCCTGGCTTAGGTCAAGGATAGCCTTCATCTGATATGCCCTTGCTCAGTCCTTCCCTGTTTCCATCCTACTCTTTTCTTGAATTTCTTCTGAGCAGCAGCCCTTCAATATCAATTCAATGAGATAGTAAACAAATTACTATCTCTATCTCTGTTTCTGGAAAAACTGACCTTAATCACAATCCCCCTATACCACCATTTCTATCTAAATATATTTATTAAGTACTTATTGAGACTTTATTCTGGGGTCAAGGGCTGCATAAAATATTTTTTTATTGAAGTATCATTGACATACAATCTTATATTGGTTTCAAGTATACAACACAGTGGTTCAGCAGTTACCCATATTATTAAATCCTTATCTCTATTAGTGAAGTTACTGTCAGCATAGGAAGATGTTACAGAATCATTGGCTATATTCTCCATGCTGTACTACCATCCCATGACAACCTTATATTATAATTGAGAAGTTTTGTGCCCTTTTATCACCCTCTCCCCAACTTCAACCCTTCCTCTATGGTAACCACTAGTAACTTCTCAATGTCTATGAGTCTACTGCTATTTTATATTCCACAAATAAGTGAAATCATGTGATATTTGTCTTTCTTTGCCTGGCTTATTTCACCTAGCATAATACTTTCTAGGTCCATCCATATTGTTGCAAATGGTAGGATTTTTCTTTTATGGCTGAATAATAATCCATGGTGTAGATGTACCACATCTTCTTTATCCACTCATCTATTGATGGACACTTTGATTGCTTCCATATCTTGGCTATTGTAAATAATGCAGCAGTAAACATAAGGGTGCATGTATCTTTTTGAATCAGGGATTTTGTTTTCTTTGGGTAAATTCCTAAGAGTGGAATTACTGGGTCATATGGTATTTCTATTTTTAGTTTTTTGGGGAACCTCAATACTTCTTTCCATAGTGATTGCACCAACTGACATTCCCACCAATGTGGAGGAGGGTTCCCATTTCTCCACATCTTCACCAACACTTGTTATTTCTTGTCTTTTGGATAGTGGCCATTCTGACTGGTTTGAGGTGAAATTTCAGTGTGGTTCTGGTTTGTCTTTCCCTGGTTATTAGCAATGTGGAGTATCTCTTTATGTGTGTGCCTGTTGGTCACCTGTATTCCTTCTTTGAAAAAATGTCTGTTCAGATTCTCTGTCCACTTTTTAATCAGGTTATTTGTTTTTTTAGTGTTGACGTATATGAGTTCTTTATATATTTTGGATGAAAACTCCTTATCAGATAAATCATTTACAAATATATTCTCCCATACTGTAGGATGCCTTTTTGTTCTGCTGATGGTGTCCTTTGCTGAACAGTACATTTTTAGTCTGATGCAGTCTCACCTGTTATTTTTCATTTTGTTTCCCTTGCCTGAGGAGCTGTGTCCATGAAAAAATTGCTCATACATTCAAGAGATTTTTGCCTATGTTTTCTTCTAAGAGTTTTATGGTCTCATGTCTTCCATTTAGGTCTTTGGTCCATTTCAAGTTTACTTTTGTGTATGGAGTTAGACAGTAATCCAGCATAAAATATTTCATTTAATCCTGACAACAATCCCATGAGATAAGCGATATTTATTTATTGATTTACATTCTAATATCACTTGCAATAAGACAGAGGTCTCCTAACTAATGTAACAATTTGGCATGTGATTTCATGCAGCGATCCCCTCAGGAAATACTTATTGAATGTATAGAAAACATAAACTAAAATATAGCATAATGTTACACATATAAAGGAGTCTAAACCTTTTCAGTTTGTTAGGGGTAAAGTCCTGAACAAGATCAACTGATGAGGTCAGAAAGTGGGAGAAAATATGTATACAAATTATTTCTATTGTGTACTTATGTTTGTAGTACTTTTCAAGCAGTAAAATTGTAGGGTTATATAATGACATAGAGTAGGGATCCTAGGCCAATTATACTTGGTGGATGTGACATTTAAGAGGAAACCTAAATGAGTAGGTGTTATTAAAGTGAAGAAGAGAAGTAAAACTAATTAAGGAGTAGAGGGCAGAATATGTGGCATACCCGAGACAAAAGGGGACAAACAGGTTACAGGCAACATCAACAAGAAGAAAATGTCATGAAATTATGCTGCAAAGGTAAGAAGATGACACAGTCGCATAGGCAGTCGCATAGGATACTGCAGAGTATTGGACTTTTGGAAGTGATAGGATATCATCAAACAGTTGTACACATGAATGTGTACACACCAGTTACCCATTGCTGTGTAATAAGCTATCCCATAATGCAGTGGCTTTAAAAACACAGGTTTTGGTCCTGATTCTATGGATTAGGACCTCAGTTTTAGTTAATTCTTCTGGCTGCATTTGGTGGCAGCTCGGTCTTAATTCACATCTTCGGCCTTGTTGATCATTGGTTGGGGCTTTTGATCCTCCTCCTCGTCATCTCTTCTTCTCCACTTGCTATCCATCCTTCAAGGATGCTCTTCCACATGGCCTCTCTCTTTAGAAGAGTGCTCGCACTTCTTTGCATGGTGGCCATACACTAAGAGAGTGAATGTAAGAAGAGGAGGTGGGAATCCAGAACTGAGAGTAACTTCTGCCATATTCTGTTGATCAAAGAAAGTCACGGGGCTGCTCAGGTTGAAGTAATGGGGAGATAACTCCACCTCTTTCTTGATGGGAGGCTCATCATGCATGTATAGGTTTGGAAGGTGTTGTTGGCAAGCCATCTCTGAAGAATTTGCCACATGACATTACAAAAAAGATGTGTTTGTAAAAATATTTATTTTGGCTATCTGTGGGAAAAAATGAATTGGAAGGTCCAGAAGAGATCAGTTATGAAAATAACATAATAACACAGCTTAGAAATTAATGGTGGCCTTAGCTTGAAGGGAACTGATTGTAAAAATATTTGGGAAGTAAAATCAACAGTGCTGGAAAAAAAATTGGAATGAAGTTGGTGAAAAGATAAAACTGAATTTGGAAGTTATGTATTATTATAAAGCTTATTTATATAAATGTCCATTTCTTTTCTCATGGACCTAATAATATAGGTGAATTTTTACATGTTGGACTGAGCAAATTGCTCCATTCCTAGAGTAAAGTTTTAGATCTGGTGGGATGTAAATTAGTGCAACTTTAAGAGGACCATTTGAGAATATCTATCAAAAATCATAATGAGTCTGTAATTTTACTTTTAGTCATATATCCCAGACAAAACTCCCAGGTGTGCATAGAATAGAATGTACTAAGTGTTTTTTAGTGTACCATGTATAACAGAAAATTAGTCAAAATTGCCTTCAATAAAAGGCTGGTTAAATATATTATACTACCTTCATAATATGAAATATTTGCAAGCTTACATAGGAAGTGGATCTGTATGAACTGTCATGAAAAGGGACGTAATGACATATTTTAAATGAAAAAGAAGGTTTCAAAAATATGCAATATATATTATCCTTATCTTATAATGTAAATATATACAAATAATATATTTATACTTATATTTGCCTGCCCAGTGGACATTACTAGAAGCTCATAAGTGATGTACTAAAAGAAGGTAACCATGTTCAAAGAAGGGTTCAGCTTTCTACCTTGTATATTTTTTGTTTGGATTTTTAAAACTTGTGCATATGTCATGTTTTGTAAACTTGAAAACAATACCTAAAGAGGGAAAAATTTGTATTAAAGCATTTTAATATAAAGTAAAATATATTTATATTAAAAATTTTGTGTTAAAGAATTTTAATATAAAGTAAAAATTAATATAAAGTGAAATTTGTATTAAAAAATTTGTATTAAAGAATTTTAATATAAAGTAAAAATTATTTTGTGGGATCTCCGATAAATCCCCTTTGGATGTGGGGATGCATCAACCACCCTTAGTCTAAAATTCATTTCTCTCTAGCCTTTTCATAATGTCCGAATTTTGTATTACTCATTACAAATTTACTTCCTCTGAGTATATAGCTGGTGATATAGGAGAAAAGTTGGGTGATATGTATGTCTTATGAACAGATTTGGGAAGTTAATACTCAGAACTGCAGTTTCCCAGTTCATTTTTATTTCAAGTTAATGAGATTATGCACCCAATAATTACTTACATTCAGGTCTCTCTTCACCATTACTCAAAGCTAATTTAAAGATATGAATTACTTTTCCTCTCCATTTGGAGGCAATAAGAAAAGTAGGCCCTCTCCTTCAAAAAGCACTTGAAATCTGTCTAAAAACATTTCAATTTACCTAGACATGTCTCTGTGGAATTTTAATTGTTCCCACCTGCTTTGTGAAAGCAGTGAGGTCACCTCTGTATTTTGTAGAATATATTTCTTAAGAATTATGTGACTACTCTCCTATGAAGCTTTCCTTTCAGATGGAAGTATTTTTTAAAAAGAATCTTGAATTTTGGGAATAAAATTAACCAACAAAAAACTGTTACAAAATAAATTATATTAGAATTTTATCTTTGGATATATTACATCATGAGCAGCTTTGCAAGAGAAACATGTTTAGCTCTGCCATGAAATCTGGCCAGTAATGTTAAGTATACTCATCAGACTCAACGTTCTGAAAGTCTAAAATTTCCAAATTGTTGATTGGGAAAAACATTTTCACAGATGTTTTCACTGACTTCTGCTGTAGCCAGACTGTTTTGACCAATAATGTTCCTATAGGAATATATACTGCAAGCATCCCCTCAACAGGTTTGTGTTCATGTGTATGTATGTATGTATATATATGTGCATATTTATTTTTCCAGACCCAGTATGTTCCCAAGATTGATTTATTTTATGCTGTGAGACAGGAGAAGAAATGCCAAAGATGGTAATTCCATTAGGAACAGGACAATTAGCAAACAGTGGAAGTAGGCATTGATCAAATGTTAAACTGTGATTATAAAAAATAAAGTCTGTATAAAGCAACTGAGATTAATTATTTATGCTATCAGACCCCAAAGTAATTTATTAGGTTTTATGAAAAATTAATATGAGAAGAAGCTTCAAAAGTCAAATTACTTTGATAAACTCTTGGATTAATAAAGATAAACAGTACATAAAGGGTCCTTTAGTTCAGCAGTATAGAGTACATTGCAATACTTTTGCTATAATTAAAGAAAGGGTTAGGCAGCATTTGCCAAACACTGTAAATATAGAAATCTTTCCACAGAGCATTGCTTGGGAACAGAATATGGGAATCATAGGCAGGTAGATTAAAAAGAGATAAATTAGAATTGTGAATAAGTTTAAATAATACCATCCTACCAAACCATTTTTATTAAAGCTTGATATATAGCAATCAAGAAAAAAATAAGTTAATAAATAAAGCTACAGAAAACATTTTCTTCATTTTAAAGCATTTCATATTTTATTCATCAGTGGTCACTTAAAAAAATTCCATATTACAAACTTAATCTGAAATTTTTATACCAAGAAGATAACTCTCTGATTTGTTGCTTCATTTCCTCTTTCAAATGAAAATTAGGTTTCTCTCTTTACAACGTGTTCCAGAAAACTAAGAACTTGATTTAATATTCAGTCACATTAACTAGATTTGCTTAGGAGGCAGCTGCATTTCAGTTCTCTTCCACAACTTGTTTTACACTTTTTCGTGTGTATTGTGTGTGTGTGTGTGTGTGTGTGTGTGTGTAACATGCTCATTATATATATTTGCATTATAAGACACTTCAAATCCATTTGAAGGAACATGCTACCAGATGGAAACGTAGTTCTTCAGGAAGCAATGAAAAATATCATATATGATTTTTTAAAAGCTAGGTAAATAAAAAAAACTAGACACATAAAAAAATCTTAGACACTTTCAGATTCATTTGATGTGTAAAACAAAACTTTTAACTTTGTCTTATGGGATTTATATTATGTGGTGATAGAGCTCCCAGAACAACTATAGTCTAAAAACTTCTGTTTCTAGGTAAGGTGATAAAGCTTGGAGAAGACAAATGCTTCTGTTGGAACAACTAGAAAAAGCAGGATAAATTACAAAACCTGAATACCTTTTCCTATTCTGAGTTTTGGTTAATTATCAGATTTATGCCTAGCACAGGGCCTCTTTTGGGTAAAAAGAGAAAGCAACCATGCGTTTGGCCATCAGGTAGAGCTGGTGCACAAATCTGGAAACAGGAAGAACCTAAAAGCATGGCTGATTTTCTCCAGTGAACATTTGCTGAGTTATGAGGCATTGTGGGAACCTCGGGAACTTGGCTGGAAGCTTCTAGAAGGCAGAATATAATCTCCTTTCATCTCATAGTGTTTAGGAGACAGAGGCTTGCTAGGGGTGAGGGCTTGCCTCAAGCGTGCATCAGTTTTCCCATTTTGTATTGTACTAGATCAGGTTCCTCAAAACCATAGCCTGAAACAGAGATTCTTATGAAAGTGATTTTTTATGGGGTGGGTTGTTCTCAGCAGGAAGGGAGGGTTGCAGGGTGAGGCAGGGGAATCAGCTAAGGGCTTATTCTTGGCTGCAGTCCACCTCAGCCTGATCTCACAGGAGCTCTGGAGCAAGAACTGTATCACGAATTTCCCCTCCTTGAGATGGTGCATCTCTTTTTTGCACCTTCATGTCGGTCGTTCATTGACTGCTGTCTATGCCTGCTGAGGTGAAGGGGAACATACTCACTGTCTTCCATTTCTAGGGAAAACCTCTGGGATTGGAGGACAGCTTTGAGCCTTTAGAATACAGCATTCAACAGCAGCGGGGATGGGTGCCCTGGTCTTTGAAGGGATCTGCCCAGGACATTGTGTCAATCCATGGGCTTTTCTCTGTGAGCTCTGCTTTGGATGATCATAGGAAGAAAGTCTCTGTGTAAATATTCTATTACCTTCCTTCTAAACCATGGCTGACCTTGAAGAAGTGCTCACATTTTCAGTGCACTTTTTAAATATCAAACACTGTGGAGGAGATTCAAAGGGTTATTATGAAGTTAATAGCCCCAAAATAGATGCATGGTTTATATTACAGGCTAATACCATGTGAAAATACTCTGCTTTTTTTTCTTTTCTGGATACTTCCAAACTCATGCATGAACTACTACTTTAAGGTAGTAAATTAACCACAGCCAATTTTCAACCCATCCAAGAGTATTAACATTAACTATGTGAGACAGTTGACCAACTGTACATATTCCTATGAGCAACTGTAAAGAAAATGCCTTATTGGTTCATTTCTGTGCTCTTGGATTTCAATAGTACTGTGATTTACTGATAGAAACTGATTATTGAATTGATTGAGGTATTATGGTATGCACATTTTCATGTACTTGTAAAATTCTCTTATCCCCATTTTTATACAATAATTCCATTATGAATTATTTACTTTTTAAGTTCCTGCTGTGTACATAGCTCTTATTCTAAGTATTCTCCAATCTGCTCTGCCACTAACTTTTTCACATCAAGATTCTGGTGGTACAGCTTCAGAGAACTTTATTTAAACAGTGATTTCTGAATGTAAAGAGTTGATAAGCATATTTAAATCCTCACAAATAGGAATGTATAAGTTTTAATTTTAAGTATAGAAAGATTGGTGGTTGTAAAATGATTCTGAGGGAGAAGGTGGCCAAGTTAGAGAAATACATTACTCTTGTTTTTATTTTTTTTTTTTCCCCTCCAAAATTGGCTTCAGGACAACTGGATTTTATGTGATTCTTGCATTTACATATCCTGTTTTGGCTATCTGAGGTTCGACAAATAAAACTTTGCTTGCATTCTAATTACTATTTAATATATCAAAGCCTCTCAATTATGTTTTTGACTTAAAAACTATTTAACTCAATTTATTTTACACAATGATTCAAAGGATTTGTCCCTGGAGTTTCCCATATGTGGGCTTCAGACTCTCATTTAGTATTGTTTCATTTAGTGAGAAATGGTGGCACTTGTGTCAATGAAAACTGTTAAATATTTTGCAAAAAGGGTTCTATTTTGGTTTTACATTATTAACAACAGAATTAAAGCCTCCATTCTCATCAGGATTACCTAGTATTATTAGGAGCACTGAGCTCTGATTGGGTGTTATGAGTGGTATCTTCCACCTAAAGTTTATAGGCCCAGCTGAGATATTAGGCAAGTCCCTTACGTTTATTTTACTTGGCCATCATTATGTTCTGCAGAAAGGACTGTTGGACTAGGCAAAGCTCTGTGTAGTTCTAATACTTACTCTACAGTGTTCTTCACCTAACAGAAGTAGGTTGTGTTCACAAAGAACTTTGTCTTAATTAATAAAAGAGATATATCAGTATACCAAACTGGAAGTGTAGACGTAGTGCATTTATAGAGTGACTCCGTGTCTCAACTCTATCATCCATAATCTATTTCTTCTGTTTTTCTTCTCTGCCCAAACTTCTGGGTTAAAGTATTGTTAACTGAAGTCCAGGAAGAGATACCCTGACCTCTTATAGCTCTTCCAGAATACCAAAAGTTTCTGAAGCCAACATAATTCTTGCTACAGTGAAAATTGGCATAAATGGGATACAAAATCAGAACTGGGGAGCCCAGCACCTGCCCCACAGCCAGGGTACCTCTAGCTTGGCTGATCCACCTGTGGTATGGGTATTCATGGACTCCAGTTTCTCCCTATCCTCTATCCAGTGGCAAGACTCAGACCTAGTAGCTCCTGACTACCCCTCCCCATATCAGAAGGTGGCCCAGAAACACCAGACAGAACACATTCAGAGATGGGGGTGCTAAAGTCTCCTGCCATGATTGTGGAATTGTTTTCTGCTTCCTGTATATTGAAGCTTTGTTTTTAGTTACATATTCATTTGCATCATTCTGACTTTCTCATAAAAATCTCCTTTTCATAATTTTGAAACATCTCTCTTTATTTCTGATAATACTCTTTGCCTAGAAGTATATTTTATCTGATGTTAAGATTGCTAATTCAGCTCACTTTTTCCTCCTGTTTGTTTTTCTTCAATATGTGTCTTCATATTTAAAATGCATCTTTTATGGAAAATATATTACTAAATCTTGTCATCTTATACACTCTGACAATATCTGCCTTTACATGGGAGTGTTTTGACCATTAATATACAGTGTAATTAGTCATTTGGTTGGAATTAAGACTATTATCTTACATTTTTCAATTTGTTCCCCTCTATTTTTGTCTCTCTGTTCCCAATTTATTAACTTCTTTTTGTTTATTTGAATTATTTTTATTCCATTTTAATTCACATCTTTTTTTTAACAATATGCCTTTGTATTACTTTTTTTAGTAGTTTTCTTTAGGAATAAAATATTCATTCCTAAATTTTCAGTCTTCTATCAGTAAATATTGGACCACTTTACAAAAATAAGTAATATACCTATAACCACATAGGTTCCTTTATCTACCTACTGACATTTCTTGTTATAGTTAGAATGTCTTATGTTTATATTCAGTAAGCATTCAACCAGGTAATGTTATAATTTTTGTTTTAAATAATCACAAGTATTTAAAGGAACAGTATGGAAAAATAGTACTTTATGTTTACCCAGCTACTTACTATTTCTTATGCTGTTAACTGGTTTCATTTGTTCCTGCAAATCCATATTTCCTTCTGGTAGAATTTCCCTTCAGCCTGAGGACTTCTCTTAACACTTTTTCTTAATGATCTAGGTCGGATGGATAAATTTTCTTGTTTCTCTTTTTCTGAAAGTGGCTTTATTTGGCTTTTACTCCTGAAAGACATTTTCACCAGATACAGAATTCTGACTCACTAGAGTTTTCTTCTCTCTTTCAGCCTTTTAAAGTTGTGCCCTGTCTTTTGGCTGCCATGATTTCTCATGAAACATCCACAGTCATTAGAATTGTTTCACTATATATAACTGCCATTTTTTTTTTACCTGTATTTAAGAATTTTTTTTATTTTTATTTTTTGGCTTTGATAAGCCTAACTATCATGAATCTGGCTTTTTATTTTTTTGTATGTGTGTTTATCCTCTCTGGAGTTTACTGAAATTTGTGATTCTGAAAATTGATGCCTTTCAGCAAATTCAGTAATTTTTTTGAATGATATTTCTTCAAATGTTTTCCTGTCTTTTTATTTCTCCTTTTCTTCCTGGCACAGCAACTGCATATGTTACAACTTTAGCACTGCCCCCACTGGTCCTTTTTCTATTCACTTATTTTCATTTTTTTTCTTTCTTCTGCTGATAGGACCATTTACATTGGCATTATCTGCCTTTGTTTATAGTCTACCAGTAATCCCAGGAAATATTTTATAGAATATACTATATTTTTCAGCTCTAAAATTTTCATTTCACTCATTTTCATATTTTCTGCTTATTTGCTGTGATTTCTTATGTTTTTATTAATTTTGAGTGCATTTTCCTTTATTTCATTGAAAATGGTTGTAATATCTGCTGCCAAGTCTTTGCTAATTCCAACATCTGAAATATATTGTCGTTGTTACTCCTCTGATGGTCTTTTGCATTGAGAATGGGTCACATAACATTTTCCTGAGTCTGTATATGTTGTTTAACTTTGGGGTTGTTCTGTATATTATGAATGCTTTAATGTGGAGATTCTGAATTCTGTTATATTCTATCAAACAAAGTTGATTTCTTTTTCATTGTTGTTTTATTGGGCTATTAATTTGTTTTCACTGAAGCTAAAATCTCTGTCTCTTGTATCACAATTAAATTCTCAGTTCAGCTCATTTATTCTTTAAAGAATGCTTTGGGTCTGCCTTGCACACACATCATATAGTGGTCATCCAGGCACTTGGACAGAGTTTATGCCCAGAATTTAGGGATCTCCTTCTGTTGTTCTCCTTTGTGGAGTTACATATCAATCTCCAGTATCTGTGGTTGCTGTGCATTATTTCTTACTGTTTTCTGTCAGAAAGACAGCATGTTTTCCATTAAGTTCTAGCAGGCTTTTTCAGTAAGTGCATTCTATTCTTAGAGTAAAACCTATAAAAACTGGAAAATCATTTTGCGATGCTTCCTTTTTTCAAGTGTTGACTTTCTAAGTATTTGCCTGCTTTTTACACTTTCCAAAACTATCTGGTAGTTTTTAAAAAAATATTTCATAGCGTTTAAGCTTCTGGTTTCGGATCCAACATGAAAAATCTTGGAGGTTTTCATTCCCTTCCCTACAACAAGATGAAGCTGGAAAAACTGAAAAATTAACAAATTTTTCTGGGTCATTAAAGTAAAGTCAGAGGGTAAACTACTTACCTGAAATCTGGAGAGAGCCTGTGTTCAGAGAGTCAGGAACCAGGATTGCTCACCAGGAGCAGAAGCTGCTGAGGCCATAAATGGTGGGAACCTTGAATGGTGATTTTGATAAATTTCTGGAGGCTGAGTGTGGGCTTGCTGCAGAAAGAGAAACTCTTGGGTGCCAATGTTGGGGAAGTATCCCCACCCTTTCTTGGGCTTTCCATCCAGAGCTCAACCAAATTCTCGTGAAAATTTGAGAAAGATCACCTTAAGAAATTAAAGATCTTCTCAAATTCCTATTTCCCTAACCCCCTTTAACCTTCTGATCTCACTAGAGAACAAAATCAACAGGAGGCAGAGCTTCAAGGAAATAGACTGGGAATACTTTGGCCAGGGAAAGGAGTAACAGGAAAGAGAAAAATAAACTATCCTGCCAGAAGGGAAACAGAACACTTGTGACAACCACGGCCCTGAGGGGCATCAGAAAACTGAACGATTGAGACTCGCTCAGATTACACACTGTTCCTGCTCAGCCATCCCCAGCACCAGCAAGTGCCCACTATGGGAGTCCATGAGAACTGAAGCGCTCCAAAACACCGATTCCCCAGGGATTGGTACCTTGCCAGTCCTCAGACCAGGAAGCGGGACAACAAGGATACTAGCTGAAGTTGAAGCCTCTGATAATTATAGTTACAACAAACATGAAACTCTAGCCACCCTCCTAGCTAGATTAAAGTAAATCATCACACTAAAGACCTGTCTCCTTCAGTTCACATTTCTTTTTTACAATTTATTTTATTTTAGTATCATTAACCTACAATTACATGAGCAATATTGTGATGATTAAACTATCCCCTTCATCAGGTCCCCCCCACCGACCCTATTACAGTCACTGTCCATCAGTGTAGTGAGATGAGAATCACTACTTGTCTTCTCTGAGCTGTACAGTCCCCCCCGTGCCCCCCAACCCTATGTCTGCTAATCGTAATGCCCCTTTTACCCTCTTATCCCTCCCTTCCCACCCATCATCCCCAGTCCCTTTCCCTTTGGTAACTATTAGTCCGTTCTTGGGTTCTGTGAGTCTGCTGCTGTTTTGTTCCTTCAGTTTTTGTTTTTTTCTTTGTTCTTATACTCCACATATGAGTGAGATCATTTGGTACTTGTCTTTTTCGGCCTGGCTTCACATTTCTTAATAGGGGATATTTGTCAATAAAAATTATGATGCATGTAAAAAATTTCAAAGAAAATCAGTCTAAGAAGATAAAGCAAGATCAGAACCAGACACAGATATGACACATATGCTGTATTATCAGATAGCATTTAAACTAACTATGATCAATATGGTAAGGACTCTAGGAGGAAAATGTAGAAAACATGCAAAAATAGATGGATGCAGTAGGCAGAGAGATGGAAACTCTAAGAATCTGGAAAGAGCTGAAATGACAGAAAAAATCCCTCCCTCACAGTAACAGAAATAAATACTGCCTTCAATGGGCTTATCAGAGGACCCAAGAAAGAACCAGTGAACCTAAAGATAGGCCAATAGAAATTTCTCACACTGAAAATCAAAGAAAAAAGGGTTAAAAAAAGACAAAGTATATAACAACTGTGGGAGAGTATCAAAAGATGGAACCTGTAATTTGAATGACAATGGTAAAAAATGACTAACAAAAGGAACACTGTATTTGAAGGATTAGTGGCTGAAAACTTTCCAAAATTAATTACAAAAAGCAAACCAGAGATTTAGAAACAGAGACAGCACCAAGCAAGATAAATTCAAAATCCAACCATCCAAACAAAACCACCTGGATATGCCATATTCATACTGCAGAAAACTAAGGAGAAAAACTGGAAGGAAGCAGGGAAATCCTAGAATTCTACATCCAGTGAAGATTATCTTTCAAGAGTGAATAAAGACAAGCTTTCTTGAACATCAAAAATTGAGAGAATTGGTTGTCAGTAAAGTAGTATTAAAAAGAATGTGAAAATAAATTCTTCACATGAATGTGAAGTGATATAGATCAGAACCTGGCATCTTAATAAAGAAAAGTGCACAAGGAATAAGTGAATATAAAGTAACATCTTCTGTTTCCTATTTTTTTTAATTTATTTTTTATTAAGGTATCATTGATAAACAATCTTATGCTCAGGTCTCACATGAGCAACACTGTGGTTACTACATTCCCCCCTATTATCAAGTTCCCACCACATACCCCATTACAGTCACTGTCCATCAGCATAGAAAGATGCTAGAGTCACCACTTGTCTTCTCTGTGCTATACTGCCTTCCCCATGACCCCACCCCCATATTGTGTGCACTAATAATAATGCCCCTTAATTCCCTTATCCCTCCATTCCCATCAACCCTCCCCAGTCCCTTTCCCTTTGGTAACTGTTAGCCCATTCTTGGGTTCTGTGAGTCTGCTGCTGTTTTGTTCCTTCAGTTTTTGCTTTGTTCTTATACTCCACAGATAAGTGAAATCAGTTGGTACGGGCTTGTCTTTCTCTGCCTGGCTTATTTCACTGAGCATAATACCCTCTAGCTCCATCCATGTTGGTGCAAATGGTAGAATTTGTTTCTTTCTTATGGCTGAATAGTATACCATTGTGTATATGTACCACATCTTCTTTTTCCATTCATCTATCGATGGACACTTAGGTTGCTTCCATTTCTTGACTATTGTAAGTAGTGCTGTGATAAACATAGAGGGTGCGTATGTCTTTTTGAATCAGGGATCCTGTTTTCTTAGGGTAAATTCCTAGCAGTGGAATTCCCAGGTCAAATGGTATTTCTATTTTTTGTTTTTTGAGGAACCTCCATACTACTTTCCACAATGGTTGAACTAATTTGCATTCCCACCAACTGTGTACAGTGTAGGAGGGTTCACCTTTCTCCACAACCCAGCCAGCATTTGTTGTTGCTTGTCTTTTGGATGTTGACCATCCTAACTGGTGTGAGATGATATCTCATTGTGGTTTTAATTTGTATTTCTCTGATGCATAGCAAGGTGGAACATCTTGGGCATCTGAATTTCTTCTTTGGAGAAGTGTCTGTTCAGGTCCTCGCCCATTTTTTTTTTAATTTTGATATGATTAATATACAATCACATCAGCAACATTGTGGTTACTATATTCCTCCCATTATCAAGTTCCCACCACATACCCCATTACAGTCACTGTCCATCAGCATAGTAAGATGCTATAGAGTCACTACTTGTCTTCTCTGTGCTGTACTTCCTTTCCCATGCCCCATCCCATGTTATGTGTGCTAATCGTAATGCCCCTTATTCCCCTTATCCCTCCATTCCCATCAACCCTCCCAGTCCCTTTCCCTTTGGTAACTGTTAGTCCATTCTTGGGTTCTGTGAGTCTGCTGCTGTTTTGTTCCTTCAGTTTTTTCTTTGTTCTTATACTCCACAGATGAGTGAGATCATTTGGTACCTGTCTTTCTCCACCTGGCTTATTTCACTGAGCATAATACCCTCTAGCTCCATCCATGTTGTTGCAAATGGTAGGATTTATTTTCTTCTTGTGGCTGATTAATATTCCATTGCTTATATGTACCACATCTTCTTTATCCATTAATCTACTGATAGACACTTAGGTTGCTTCCATTTCTTGGCTATTGTAAATAGTGCTGCAATAAAAATATGGGTACATAAGTCTTTTTCAAACTGGGCTCCTGCATTCTTTTTTTTTTTTTTACAATGTATTTTATTTTAGTATCATTAACCTACAATTACATGAGCAATATTGTGATGATTAAACTACCCCCTTCATCAGGTCCCCCCACCAACCCTATTACAGTCACTGTCCATCAGTGTAGTGAGATGAGAATCACTACTTGTCTTCTCTGAGCTGTACAGTCCTCCCCGTGCCCCCCCACCCTATGTCTGCTAATCGTAATGCCCCTTTTACCCTCTTATCCCTCCCTTCCCGCCCTTCTTCCCCAGTCCCTTTCCCTTTGGTAACTATTAGTCCATTCTTGGGTTCTGTGAGTCTGCTGCTGTTTTGTTCCTTCAGTTTTTTTTTTTTCTTTGTTCTTATACTCCACATATGAGTGAGATCAT
>JAQQAC010011420.1:32157547-32193300 GCA_029783875.1 Phataginus tricuspis | reverse complement strand
ATCCATGTTGTTGCAAATGGTAGGATTTGTTTTTTTCTTATGGCTGAGTAATATTCCATTGTGTATATGTACCACATCTTCTTAATCCATTCATCTACTGATGGACACTTAGGTTGCTTCCATTTCTTGGCTATTGTAAATAGTGCTGCAATAAACATAGGGATGCATATGTCTTTTTGAAACTGGGCTGCTGCATTCTTGGGGTAAATTCCTAGGAGTGGAATTCCTGGGTCAAATGGTATTTCTATTTTTAGTTGTTTGAGGAACCTCCATACTGCTTTCCACAATGGTTGAACTAGTTTACATTCCCACCAGAAGTGTAGGAGGGTTACCCTTTCTCCACATCCTCACCAGCATTTGTTGTTCCTATTCTTTTCTATGTTGGCCATCCTAACTGGTGTGAGGTGATATCTCATTGTGGTTTTAATTTGCATTTCCCTGATAATTAACGACATGGAGCATCTTTTCATGTTCCTGTTGGCCATCTGAATTTCTTCTTTAGAGAAGTATCTGTTCATATCCTCCACCCATTTTTTAATAGGGTTATTTGCTTTTTGGGTGTTGAAGTGTGTGAGTTCTTTATATATTTTGGATGTTAACCCCTTGTCAGATACGTCATTTACAAATATATTCTCCCATACAGTAGGATGCATTTTTGTTCTGCTGATGGTGTCCTTTGCTGTACAGAAGCTTTTTAGCATGATTTAGTCCCATTTGTCCATTTTTTATTTTGTTTCCTTTGCCTGAGGAGATGCATTCAGGAAAAAGTTGCTCATGTTGATAGTTAAGAGATTTGTGCCTATGTTTTCTTCTAAGAGTTTTATGGTTTCATGACTTACATTCAGATGTTTGATCCATTTTGAGTTTACTTTTGTGTATGGGGTTAGACAATAATCCAGTTTCTTTCTCTTACATGTAGCTGTCCAGTTTTGCCAACATCAGCTGTTAAAGAGGCTGTCATTTCCCCATTGTATTGTATATTATATGCTTGGGTTTATGTCTGGGCTCTCTAGTCTGTTCCATTCGTCTATGGGTCTGTTCTTATGCCAGTACCAAATTGTCTTGATTACTGTGGCTTTTTAGTAGAGCTTGAAGTCAGGAAACGTAATCCTCCTGGCTTTATTCTTCCTTCTCAGGATTTCTTTGGCTATTTGGGTCTTCTGTGGTTCTATATGAATTTTAGAACTATTTTCTCTAGTTCATTGAAGAATGCTGTTGGTATTTTGATAGAGATTGTAATGAATTTGTATATTGCTTTAAGCAGGATGGCTATTTTTACAATATTAATTGTTCCTATCCATGAGCATGGGATGTGTTTCCATTTATTGGTATCTTCTTTAATTTCTCTCATGAATGTCTTATGGTTTTCAGAGTATGGGTCTTTCACTTACTTGGTTAGGTTTATTCCTAGGTATTTTATTCTTTTGATGCAATTCTGAATAGAATTGTTTTCCTGATTTCTCTTTCTGCTAGTTCATCATTAGTGGATAGTGTATAGGAATGCAACAGATTTCTCTGTATCAATTTTGTATCCTTCAACTTTGCTGAATTCAGATATTAGATCTAGTAGTTTTGGAGTGCATTCTTTAGGGTTTTTATGTACAATATCATGTCATCTGCATCTCTGCCCATTTTTTAATTGGGTTATTTGCTTTTTGGTTGTTGAGGTGTGTTAACTCTTTTTATATTTTGGATTTCAACCCCTTATCGGATATGTCATTTATGAATTTATTCTCCCATACTGTAGGATGCCTTTTTGTTCTACTGATGGTGTCTTTTGCTGTACAGAAGCTTTTTAGTTTGATATAGTCCCACCTGTTCATTTTTTCTTTTGTTTCCTTTGGGCAAGAAGTTATGTTCATGAAAAAGTTGCTCATGTTGTGTTTCCTATTTTTAACTGATTCAAAAGATATCTGCTTAAAGCACTAGTAATAATACTATATTGAGTGATTATCAATGTGGATAAGTGAATGACCATAATATCACAAGTGATGGGAGGGAGGAACTGGAAATGATCTGTCATTAACTTACTTGCACTACAGATGGGGTTATATAGTGATATTTGAATTAGACTTGGACTGTTTTAATAAATATCTATCATAAATTCTAGGGGTAGCCACTGGCTTTGTTTAAAGACAAGTATAATGATAGAAGAGTTAATTCTCTAAGAAGACATAGCATTGTTAATGTATATAACTTTATAAAATATGAAAATGCGTGAGGCAGATACTGGTGGAACTGAAATTGGGGAGAGGGAAATCCACTTTTTGAGTTGGAGTCTTCAGCACTCCTCTTTCAGAAGTTGATAGATCAAGAAAGCAGAAATCACTAAGGATACAGATGACTTAAACATCACTATTAATCACTTTGAGCTAATTGACATTTATGGGATCCCTCATCCAAGAACAGCAGGCACACATTCTTCTCAAGCTCATGTGGGGCAGTCACCAACACAGAACACACTCCATGACATAAAATGTAATTTAGAAAATGTAGAATAATCAAAATCATACAAAATATATTTTCAGACCACAGCTGAATTAAACTAGAAATCAATGACCAATAATAGCTGGGTCCTAAATATTTGGAAATCAAACAACCCATTTCTGAAAAACTATGAGGTAAATCAGAATTCTCAAGACAAGCCAAAAAAATATTTTAAACTAAGTAAACATGAAATGACAAGTTATGGAGTATATATTTGTTATCTGCCAGAGGGCCAGTCTGGTAAACACTTACTTGTCATTAAATTTTATAATTCTTTGGAATGTTATCTAACTTTTTAGTTTTTAATACCAACTATTCTTCTCTGCTGTTTATCTGGTGAGTTAAATTTTTCATGTATGTCAAGATTACTGATATATTTGGTGTGGTTTCTTTTTGGCTTTTCAGTTTATCTTTTTATCTGCTTCTTTTATTTTTCACCTCTGGCTTTCCTTGATTTATAACATTTTCATTACATCCTCCCATTTCCTATTTTCTAGTAGTTCTTCTAATAGTGTATAATGTAGTATAAATTGCATTTTGGTATGATATGGTAATGTGTAGGATATAGGATAATCTTATCTCAGAATGTAATTGTAAGATAATTCCTAAGGTACAAGTTAACAGTACAGAGCCATAATAACTTATTCAAAGCCCGTGTTGCTACATGTCTTTCTGGTTCACATTTTTCGGATTTTAGAAAGGCAATACAGCACATAGCACCTGTTACAAATTAAGTTACACCAGGAGCAGCACCAGCAGGTCTGCGCTGAGTCATGTGGCTGTTGATACTAAGTGAGACGATAAAGACCTTACATTTTCTCACACATTAGTTCAGATTATATTTTGCTGCCAGGTCAGTTTTACTTCAATTTTTAAGGGGAAAGGTTTCAGAAAATAACACTTGTAATTTTTTAGTTCACAATATCAGGTGAAAGGTTATAGACCTGAATCCTTATCCTGTTCCTAAAGTACCATGGACCAAAAAAAACCATTTAAAAAAAAATTTCAGTCTCCCACATCCATCTTGTATGTTACCCTTTACTAGTATTTTGTGTCTCTTTTGAACCCCCAGTGTAGTAGTCACTGTTTTTGCAATAACATTTATATTTAGCAATATGTTGCCCACTGTCTTGCCTACCATCATTTTTTGCATCCTACCCACTTCTTGTCCAGTCTCCTTTTGTTTTGAGGAAAAAATTTCCATTTGTAATTACTTACTCTGTTTGTAAGCCCTCCCTGACTTTGTACATCTGAACGTTTTCTCTCTTGCCTTTTCTCTTGAGTGATAGTTTAGTTTGCAAAGGAGTCTAGGTTTGTGCTTTATCTAAATGCTTTAAAGATAATATTTTATCAGGTTTCCACTTTTGCTGATGAAATGTCTTTTGACTCATGATGTATTTTTCATAGACAAGTCCGAGTTTTTTCCTCTGATAACTTTTAATGTTTTTTCTCATCCTTTGAGCTTAGTTGTTTGTGTTTTCAGTTTGAAAGATTGTATTTCTTTCTGTCTAGGGTTTCTATTTGGTACCTCTTAGGATCTGCCTATGTCCTTCAATTCTTGCTTGTGATCATCTTTTTTTCCTTATCTCTTGATTACCTGACAGCCTCTTTCAGACTGTGTTTTTACTTCAAAAGCTTGGAATATCAACTCTTGTTTTTGAAGGGCTTGTCATCTCTTTTTTATGACCTTCTCATGTAGTCCTTGGGAGCCCTATGAGTCGTCTCATTGGTGCATCAGTCCAACACGAGCATCCTTCCTACTTGTAACAATACCCAGCATCAGCACCATAACACTTCTGCCATGACCACCACATCACTGCAGACACAGAGGCTCTGACAACCTCATCTGATAATGTCAAACATGGAATCCATTGTAAGCAGACTGTTTGATAGTGACCACTTCCCAAATTCACATTATCCTGTCTGCTTTAACAAAGTGAATATGGGAATGCTTTTTCCCCACTGAGATATGTTATATAATATGGAAAACATAACAGACTGGGCCTCATGATATTTTAACATTTAATGAATTATATTTTCAATTTCACAAAGAGGCATTTTTCTCTCCAAGATACACATATTGAACCTCTTGACATATCCTAGATCATGAAGTTTTCAGGTAGCATCTGTATACTCAGTCCAGGATTGCTATTATCCTTTGAAACATTTGCCCTATTGCTGAATTTGGCTATGTTCTCAGGGACCATGGAGAACTCATTGCAAATGGACATTCGTGCCCTCACCCCCATCCTTTGAACTTCAGGTGAAAAGATATGCTTGTTTATTTCACAACAATTTTTTACATAATTGAATTTTTTTCTTAGCCCTTCAAGCTCTATACAGTTGGCCCTTGAACAATGCATTGGTTAGGGGAGCGGACTCCCCTCCATGCAGTCAAAAGTTCCATGTATAGCTTTTGACTCCCTGAAGACTTAACCACAGATAGCCTACTATTGACCAGAAGCCAATAACATAAACACTTACTAACACATATGTTGTACATTCCATGTATTATATACTGTATGTAGTGAAGTAAGCTAGAGAAAAGAAAATATTTTTACAAATTGTCACAAATCTCAAAAAAAAAGTCCAATATATTTATTGAAAAATATCTGAGTATAAGTGGACCTATGCAGTTCAAACATGTGTTGTTGAAGGGTCAGCTGTGTATGTATTGGGATGTAAATAAGGAATATTTTGACAAATCTCTACAGGCTAGAGGTACTCAAATATTGACTCTGATATCACTCTACACATGGGCCAAAAACATTTTCTCTCCTAAATTTGTTCAAAATCTATTAGCGGAGGTGTATGGAAGAATAGGTCATTGCAGTACTATGTGAGTGTCACATGAAGACAAATATTACCCCCAGTTGAATGTGCTCAGAGTACAAAGGACTCAGGATATGTCTCAGTGGGGTTTAATGTTATTGTTGAATTTTGCTTTTGGTAGCCACCTCAAAGGACAATCTTATTAATCTAAAAAATCAAAGTAATTCATTTGTGAAAGTGTTTCACAACTACTCTACTGTGTACCCACAGTAGTTTTTGGAGGGAAAAAAATAAAATCTGTTAATTTAGTTTCACATTTTTTTTTCTGGATTTTATTAGCCTTGGTAGTGAAACGTACAAAGTGGAATGAATAACATAACTTTCTGTTAGTAGAGCTGTTACAGATTGGTGCTTGGTTCAGATAGGCATCATGACTAAAAGCAAAAATAAATGAATCTAGTATTTTTTGTGTGGAAGAGAAAAGGTCCTATGATAACAGGAATGTGAGAAAAGAGTAAATCATGTCTAGATTTTCCAATGAGAGTCTTGAGAAGGGAGAAAAATCTGATAGCTAGCACTCACTAAAGTACTCATTTATTCAAGAAACATTTATTAAGGTCAACTATGGATTCACTCTTGTTCTAGATGCTGGTGAAGCAGCAGATAGCAAAATAGGTAAGAATCTATGTTTTTCTGGGATGTAGGTTCTAGTGTGAAAGTAAATAACAAAACATTAACTAGACAACATGCAGATTATTCAGTGGCCAGAGCTATGGAGAAAAAGAGGGAAGTGTAAGAGATTTTCATTGTTTGCTTAGAGTATCCTCCCGCTGAACTAGTGGTATTCTGTTCATGAAAAGACCCAGTGGAGGTGAGGGGAAAAATCCCTAGGTCTGTCAGGAAGAACATTCCAGGGCATGGAATATTAAGGGCAAGGGAGGAACTTGCTTGCGGTGTTTTACAAACTGTACTGAGAATTTGTGGCCGCTTGGGAGTGAATGGAAAGTAGTACAAATTCAAAGGTACAACCAGAGAGGGGTTTCGTCAGTATTATGGAGTCATTTCTAACACACATACATCACCCTGGTATAAATGCTCCAGATTAAAAGGCTACAAATACATGTGGATTCCATCTTACCAGGGAAACTTGCTTCATTGTAACTGCCCAGCCCAATTTCTTCCTTACCTTCCCAGTAACACGCTCTGCTCTAATCATATGGAATTCTTGATGCCCTTTATTGTCTATGTTCTTTCTGGAAGCCAATATTTTCACAAAGAACTTGCTTTGCTTAGAATGTTTTCCTATTCTCTCTCACTTTAGCCTAGATGCTATTCTTACTTAAGAGCTTAAATAAATGCCTGGACTCCTTTAGGTCTTTCTCCCCCTGGAATTGGTTCAGTATGCCTCAGTGTGCGACTGACTCTGCACCTCCCTGAGTCACTTCAAGCACACTGTATTTTAATGTGGTCTACTTTCCTGCCCCTCTATCCATGCCTTAGGTTTCTTGAGTAAAAAGCCTTTGTTTTACCTATTTCCCCTACGTCAAGCCCAAGTCTTGGCACAAATAACTGTGAATAAACAAAAATTCATTTGGCCTTGAAAGTGATGATTCCCATGATTATCTTAACCTCAGAAATCACAGTAATCTTGCTTTTTATTGAAGTTTTCCACTCTGAACAAACAGAACAATGTCATATTTTTAAAAAATGACTTTGAGTTGGCTTCATTAGCATTAGGAAAAAGAAAATATGGACGAGGGGAACACCTAGCCACTAAGAAAAAATCTTCTACGAAATCAGTGAAAGCAAAGTAGATTGCTGGTTGTATGTATGAGTAATGCCATTCTTTGACACATGCATCTCACGGTGAAGAGTTCTACTTGTAAAGGAGATTAGGCAGTTGGTTAGCCTCTAATATGAGAGCAGTATTTCTTATATATTCGAAATAGGTCCAATGTCTTATTGAATGCTTGACCTCCCAATTGCCAACACTGTTCTTTGTTTGAAGTAGTTGAATTTTTAAATTAAGTAGATAAGGATCCTCAAAAAAGTGGTGGTAGAAGAATAAAGTAGTTCTGATCCTCCTAAATTTTTTTTGTTAATAAATTCAAATGGTTCATGTAAAAATTACCCTCTTATAATGGATATTGCTTTTCCTTATTTCATCATTTTCAGGTATAGTTATACAGTCTTTCTGGTTAATGCTGTGAAATGGTGTTCTAACAATTATAGCCAGAGGGCTTCTGTTGATTAAATATATATATTGTGCTATTACTTTCTTGCGTATCTTGTCATCTTGGGCAATGGTGAAATCAACTCCAAAATGTGACCCCTAGAATAAATCTTGTTTATATATCCATAAACAGTTTATGCCAAGACATGTTGATGGCTCACAAGAAATACTACCTAACATTAATAAAAATATATAATCTGGGCAAAGCATACCTCTTATATGAGTAAATATCTCAATGTAATGTATGAATAGAAAATATACATAAACACACACACACACAGACACACACATATATATATTTCCTGATGGTGATCAAATAAGAATGGCTTGATATGATTCAATTTACACACACATATATATAATGTAAATTTAAATGTTTATGTGTGTGTGTGTGTACTCTCACTTATTTATTTGTGTGTGTGTGAAAGTACTGAGTGACCAAATTCAGTTTTGAACTTATAGTCCTGGATTCTTCTCTACTTTGTTCCAGCTGAGCTAAGAGATTTGTAATAACTCATATGAAGTGTTGTTCAGTGTTCTTTCAGTTATTTCTAGAGTCATGAAGTCAGTGAATAGTTTCTTAAAACCAGGTCTAAAACATCAGGGTATGATTAACAATATGTGGATAGATATTGCTAAGTCATCTTTAAATGATGAAACTGAAAACCCTTAGATATTTTTACCCAAAGTATTGTCTAATACCGCTTGCAATGCTTAAAGGATCTACTTTCAAAGCATTACTGAAGAAGTGGAAATGTGCATTACACATCTCTTTTGCTCACCTACAGCAAAATCACAGCAAAGAAACCCAGCTGGACAGTCTTTGTTTGAATCTCTTTGTGGACTCAAATTCAGTTCGTTCAGTAAATACTGATCACAATAAAAAGAACTATCCTAAGGATTATTCGTGGCCAGTGTAGCCCACCCCACATGACAGATCTAAAAGGAGGATGCAGATTGATTCCTTCAAATATCTGTAAGGTATGTCAGATTTCATGTCAATTCAGGGGAGTCATTAGATACAATATTGAATCTCATATCTGGGCTTGAAAAGATACCTATTCTAAGCTCATCAAAATAGATAAAAAGATTCACATCACCATATGTTGGTGAATATATAAATCTAAAGTAATGCTCATACATTGCTGGTAGGAGTGTAAATTGGTAAAAACACTTGGAAGAAATGTTTGGCAGTTTGTACTAATGCTGAAAATGTAAGTTCCCTTTGACCCAAGAATTCCACTCCTAGGCATATAACCAAGAGAAATTGCATGTTATGTATACTAAAAAAATACATGTACAAATATGTTCATAGATTCTTTAATCATAATAAGGAAAGGCAATAAAACACCCCACATACCCATTGACAGTAGAATAGGTAAATGAATTGTGACATATTGGTTATAATAGAACAAGACAAAGCAATGGAGAAGAATGAGCTTATAATATATTCAATAACATGGATAAATTTCAGACATAATATTGAGTGAAAGAAATTAAACACAAAAATAGCACATTCTAGATGATTGTATTTATACAAGGTGCAGAAATGAGCAAAAATAATCTAAGGTGATAAAATTCAGGGTAGTAATTACCCCTGAGGTGTACTTACAGTGGAGGATGTGGGGAAGCCTTTGTGGATACTGGAAATGATATGCAACTTGATTTAGATGGCAGTTGCATGGGTGTCATTCTATTAAAAAAACCATCAATCTACATAGACTTAAGATTTGTGGATTTTGAAGTATGTGAGCTTTATCTCATGCTCAGAATATAAGCACATCAACCTGTTTTGGAACCTAGATCTCCCTTCTATTTGCTGGGGGTAGAAAGAGCTCTCTGGGCTGAAAAACAGGATATGGTTACAATCTGATGATCAGAGCTGTGGCATTAGGGTATAGGCTCTATTGGGACCAGCTACAGTGGATCAGGAAGAACAAGAAAACAAGAAACAGGGTAGAGAGAAATTCCAGCTGGGAAGTGGGAGAAGATTCCAAGAAAAGGCTTGACAATAAAGAAGGGACAAAAAGGAGAAGGTTCAGGAGGTTTACCCTGAACACAGGAATGACATATAGATTGTAGAGTATCTGAGGCAGGAGGAAAAGTGTCCAGAAAACTGAGTTAAGTTAAACACAAGATCCCTTATCCTCTCTCTAGGGTAGAGAGGGGAATCTGCTTTCCCCTGGTCCACTTCTACCCTGTGGGATCTCTGAAGTTTGAAGGCAGGCTCCCCAACAAATTCCTCAAGGGTATACCACTGGACACATATATACCATAATGTGCTGGTTCAGTAGCCATTGCATTCAGCATCTCCATCTAAGCTTTGTCAGTTTTCACAACCCAAGTTACCTGAGTCTGTCACTGTGGATAGAAAGTGATGGGTAAGATATGAAGTAGGTGTGTGCATGGAATCTGAGCTGTTGCTAAGATATGACTGTGAATCTAAAAAGGCCCTGTCTTAGCACAAGGTTTACTTGCATATAATGCCAACCATGATCAAAAGAACTAATTCCCATTCCTTGTCTCTGGACTGACATGGATATATTTAAAGTTGCATGATAGAGTCTAGGTTTACAGCTGCTCTCCCAAGTGTAATTGTTAATTACATCCGTTTTGCTCTCAAACGTGTCTTGGTTTGGGTGATAAAATGTATGGTTATCCTACCTACCCTTTAGGTCACTATACTTATGCTCCTCTTGTATCCGTGTACATTATTTTAATGATGATCATGGGATATTGAAGTGTATTGTTTTCCATCCACTCCCATCATTGACGATTTCTTTTTGTTCTTGCCATGTATTCAGTGAGTATTTGCTGAGTGAATATGTGAAACATTGAAAAAACTGGTGTTTGTATAGGGTGGTGAAGAGAAAAGTGAATACAGATGACTATGATGGTAGAGGGTTGCCTTTACCATTGAAGCTGTTTGGGAAGGACAGTAGTTCAAAGGTGTAGAAAAACAGGTGACTACCTTAGGCGTCTGGAAGAGGCATTTCTTAACAAATAGATCCTAATTTTGGAGACAAAATATCTCTTGCATACTTCAAGTTATGCTAGATAAAATTAATGATCAATCCATAGTCATTCATGTATTTCCAAAAATAGGTAATTATGCCATTGAGTTCAGGTCAAGCAGCTTGTTAAGTAGAGTTTATCAAGATAGGAGTATGGGAGGGGGAAAACCATCCATCATCTCAAGCTGTATGAAGAAAGTTAAGTCCGCACTGCAAGTATGTGCTTTATCAGCATGACTGCAAACTTATCTTAACATTTTTAGCTTTAAAGACATTTTTAAAAAATTTAAATCCAGTATGTGTTTATTGCTGACATGTGTTAAAAATCTCGCTTATACAATACACAGATATCTCTCCAAAGCCAATAGTCCTACATTGTTTGTTTCCTGATTAGCACAGATACTATGTGAAAAATGCAAGAGACATCTGTGAGGTGGAGATGTTTATCAGTTTTAATTGATATTTTTGTCCTGGGCAGTCCACAGGCACTGATGGTCTTGGCTCATCTTGGAGATTCCTTTAATGAACACACTTTCCCGATACATTAAAGATACCTAATTTGGAGGCATTTTTCATAAAGTTCTAGATTCACCTCACCTCATGCTTGGTGGCAAAGTTGAACAGCAACAATCATATTTTCTTGTCCAGAATAATTTAGAGTTTTAAGTAAAGTCAAGGAGTGTCATCAGTGTCTTGATGTCAGAATTTTGTTAAGTTGCATAGTACAGAGAACTCAATGTAAAATGTGCTACTCACCATGAAGCCTTTAAAAAAATCTGCATTAACTAATCTGCAGCAAAGCTTGAGGAATAGACTTCAAATAACCTATAGAATTATTTTTTTTAAATAAAATATAGGTGTCCCTGTGTTCTAGCCACTAGCAGATAGTTGGTAGCCCATGTATAGCATTTGTGGTTCTACGCAGTACCCTCCCTCTCTTTCCCCACATATACACACACATACTTTATATATACCAATTTTGCACTCATAATGAACTTTGTGCCCCTGTGCTAGAATTGCACAGTGACTAGTCATTTTTTTTCCCCCTGTTTGACCTACTAAGAAATCTACCAATTGAAATTAGGGCCATTCCTGCATTCCTAGTCTGGTAAAGTAACTGACATAGCAAAGGAACTCAGTAAGTAATTGATGAATGAATAAAAATCTTGGGCAAGCATGAGACACTTGTGTCATCATGTGTGGAGTGGAGATAATACTATCTAACCCATATTGCTTTTTTCAAACAAATACCTTATATAAAATACTTAACTCTTCATCTAAAATATATTGAGTACATCACAGAATCAAGAGTTATATTTTTGACATAAATTAATACAATATTCTTTATGGCACTTTTGCATATATGAGTAACCTTGGATTTAGTCAGAAATATCCATGGCCTCAGAGAGGATTAGAATTATTATAGAAAGAATGCAAAGAGGAAAGATAGCTGATCATTTAGTTAAAAGGGTTTTTAGTTGGGTAGTGATGATGGTGTATTTGCACACAGGTCAAGAGTAAATATATTTATAAGTGTCAGTCAGAAGGGGGTGCGATGTGTATTGAGAGTAAAATCCTCTCAATTAGTCATCACAGCATACTCTTAAGTTTGAAATTATTATCTGCATTTAATAAAAGGGGACACTAAAATGAGCGGTGAATTCAAGTGTCAGTGACAGACTGATATTTGAAATCCAGTTCTCTCAGAATCATGCTCCTTAGGGCCAGCAGACAGAGACAGAATAAAAGGGAGTGTTTCAGGCAGGGAAAAGCACTGAGGGAGGACATCATGAACCATGGGATATGTCTGTGAATTGCCTTTTCTACTCTGTGTTTTCTACAATCTTTAAATCAAAGCAAAGCAGAGTTAGACAGGACTTCATTAAATTTGATCTAACTCCCTGACCTTATTCCTGTCAGTGATGAACTCTTCAATGGAAATTTTTCTGTGTCCTTTCTTCAAATTTCTCCTATTTTCTCACCCAGAAAGCACTCAGATTTCTTAATCAAAAACCTAATAGTAATGGTAAAAAAAAAAGTGTTTAGTACTTTTATCTAGTAGCAACCTTCAGAAAGCAAGCATTAGGAGGAGGAAGGATTATGCAAATGAATTTTCAAGGAGATGATGAGACAATTTGAAATTATTAAAAAAATTTAAAAAGTGGGTCATATTATTTTTATAAGGTGTGATAATTAATTTCTCTCTTATTTTTCATGCCCAGACTGAGCTCTATACCCTGCTCTTTTTCACTAGAACAATTTTTTCCTTATTTCCTTGCCTGCTGACTTCATGTTAGCTCCTTCCAACATGAAGCTCACAGGAGATATTGGAATATAGGACTAAAATGAAAAACAATGAAGACAATTCCTTCCTGCTTCTGGTATCATTAGGGTGGCAGTTATTAGCAGTTCCAGGAATAATGTGGGAAAGGAATGATCCTCGTCTCCAGTAGCGAAGAAGAGGCAATGTTTTTTTGTAGGATCTTAAAAAGGCATGTTCAGTTTCACAGCAACAAGTGAAGACTTTGGATCCTAACCCAGAGGCATCAGTGCTTCTGTCCAGGAACCATCCCTTTTTCTCAAACCTTGTCCTCACTTTTGTGTTTAAACTCTTTTAGCACCAATCCCTGTATTAAATTCTTTCTGTTTGAGATATATATATATATATATAATATGTAAAGAATTTACCTCTATATACATGATTCTAACTAATATACTTACAAGTACTGTTTTGAGAAAATATTAAAATTTTTAAAATAAGAATTTAATTTCACTTAATATAGATAGAATTTATTAGTAAATGATATTATGGCTCATGATTAAACTCAGTCTTGTCAACAGTGTATTGTTCAAGTTGCCAAGTTAACTGAAGATTTTTATCTTTATTTATACCTCTGTGATGAAAATTATTGCCTGTTTCAGGTTTTTCTAATACCTTACAGAGAAATCACTTCCTTTGATTTCTTAAATATTGTCGGTCTGCAAACAACCATGTTTGCTCAGCAAAGCAGTTGATATTTGCTTGGAAAACCAAAGATTGTCTCTTTTGGTTTTGATCATGTTCCTTATTAATATACCAAATACACTTTTAGGAGATAAGGAATTGTGCTATTACATCAGCATCTTTTTAAAGCCACATCTATACAGTGCTAGGGTTTTCCTATTAGAAGAAGTGTGCCTTATAAATAAATATAGATTTTCTAGTTGCCTTTCCTTTAAAAGCTATTTTTTATGCTTGGAAAGAAAGAAAAAAAATCATTTCTCTTTTCCTTTACCTCTCTCTGTCTTACACACACACACACACACATACACAAACACACACACCCCTTTACTTTATTATACAAGGCTTCCTTGTATTTAGTAAGTTTCCCCTCATTTTATTTATATCAGAATATACATTCAGACATTCAGAGTTTGGGTCCAATACGATTGAAACAAGCTGGTAATAGAACCAAAGATGTAAAATTTTGCAGTAATTTTTCCATTAATAGAATCTAATCTCTGCACATGTTGTCTTAGAAACAAAGTTGGTATGACAGCAAAAGAAAAAACAACTCATTTCTTTTCAGCATAATTGACTTAAGGAAAGCAATAATCCTTTGCTAATTTCTTCCATCAGAACAAGCATATGTTATAAAAAATCACATTTAGAACAAAAGTAAGCTACATTAAGTGCCAAGAGAAAATGCAAAGAACAGTTTTCTTTCTGAGTATGTCAGATTTTCAAGGTTCTAAGAAAGGGCCCTTTTTATGGTATAGGTGAACTCTTTCCAAACAAAGACCACAAGATCTTGAGGGATCCCAACCTTGCTGTTTCAGATTATTTCAGTGTGATACTGACTTTTTCCTCATGGACTGTGTGGTTTGAACATTGCAACATAAATCAAGGCAATTTAGGATGCAGAAAAACCATTTTGAGGAAATGTTTATTTGTTTAAAGTGGCAGAAGTTTCTCTTAGTGTATCAACTGGCTTCTACTGCAAAGCAAACCAACCCTGAAACATAGTGCCTTGTCTTAGTCTGTTCAAGCTGCTAGAATAAAAGTATACCTGAGACTGGTTGGTTTAAACAAGTAATATTTATTTGTCCAAGTTCTGGAAACTGGGAAGTCTGAGATCAAGGTGTCATCAGGTTCTGGGTCTAGTGGGAGCCCCCTTCCTGATTCACAGAGGGCTTGTCTTCTCCCTGTGTCTGCGTCCAGTGGAATGAGCAAGGGGCTCTCTGGGGCCTCTTTTATATGGGCACTAATTCCATTCACAAGTGTTTTCATCTCATGACCGAATCACCTCCAAATACCATCACACTGGAGATGTGAATTTCAGGAGACACAAATATTCAGTCTGCAGCAGCCTTAAAACAAGAAACATTTATAGAGACCAGGATCAACCAATTATGGCCCATGAACTAAATCTGACAATTAGCCAGTGTTAGTAAAACTCAAGAGATAGGAATGACTTTTACATTTTTGAAGGATTATAAACAAGAAAAGAAGGAAATGACCTAGAGAAGGCATGTAGCTCACAAAGCCTTAATTTTGGCCCTTTCCATAAAAACTGTGCCTACCTCTGATCTCAGTCATGCTCTTTGTTGGTTGGAAACGCACAGTGGGCTCAGCAGTGTGGTTCTTTTGGTCTTTGCTGGGCTCCACCTCACATCTGTTGTCAGTTGCCTCTCGGTTAAGTGGCTTTGTTTCTGAGGACTAGTGGCCCTTGGCTGGGGTGTTGGAAGGAACTCGGCCACATGGCTCTCATCCAATAAGTTACCCAGACTTGTTCACATGTGGCTGTCAAAGCTCGAGGGAGGAGTAGAGAAGTACGCAGTCCTCTTGAGCCTGTGCTTGGACCTGTCACAGTGTCACTTCCTTCACATTCTGTGGGTCCAAGTCATAGGACCAGAGAGGCAGATGTGTTAGCTGTTTTTGCAAACTACTACACCAGGGCTGTAAGAGTGGTGGAGCTTTACCTGCAATGGTAATTAGGCAGAGGAGAGCTGTTGGCCACCCACACTGCTCCTCCACCCTGAGGCTCTCTTGGTCCAGATTCCATTTTGCTTGCTTCATCTTGGCACCTCTTGGTCCTTTATCACTGGTGTTGCCTTCATGCTGGCCCTCTTCACTGTTAGCCTTCTGTGGTCCACTTTCCCTGCCTCTCTTTGCATAGATACCAAATATGTCTGCCTCAGCCTGGATACCATGAGCTCATAAAGTACAGTCAGAGGAATCAGAAAGAGGCCCCCTTTACCTCCATCAAACACATTTGGAAAATTAAGCACAGATTGGAGGTCAGAGAAGGTCACTGCATACGGCAAACCTGTAAACTCATTTTCAGGAGCCCCGGTTGCAGCCTCATTCCAGATCTCCGTATCCTCTTGCTTTGAGTATCAGCTGAGACTGACTCCATAGAGAATCTGATGGTGTCTTGTTTTAAATACCTGTTCTTATTTCATTTATTTGAAGCTCACAGGATGGCAAGTGGCATCCCACATCCTGCCTCCAGGCTTGGAAGAGGGCATCAACATGAGCTCTGAGAAACAGAACAGGCCAGACTTTTCAAAGGGGTTGTAGAGAGGAAATTATTAGGAAATAATGGTTGGGTTCATGAGTTTATGTTGTGTTGGAAATTGGGAGAAGGCTGAGCTTAATTTTCTATTTACCTAGAGATTATGATGATATGAGAACACATTCTAATCTCTGATGTATATTTTATATGTCATTATATAAAAATAACATATGCCAAACTTAGTCTATAATGAGCCTGATTAAAAAAAAATTGTTTTGCTTCCATAACTTTTCGTCAACAGGCACCTGAATATTGATGTGAATTTTTAAATAGAGTCCTCTTAATCCATATCTCATTACATCAGTATCTGAAGGGATGTAATACCTGGGACATTCAGTAAAATAACACAAAGATTAGCTAAATATTACTAGATACATCCCTTTGCAATGAAAGCGATGTAAAATTTGCTAGAAAGTTTATTCAAGCATTACTGCATGTAATTAAAACATACTATGAGATCTGTTATGAATTTTCAACTAATGAAAACATTTCATTCATTCTGAGGAAAAGGCAGGATAACCAATATAGATTTTCTTTATTTGTTCAAATTCTGCTGTACTCTTCTGAATGACCCGTGCTCTATGTAGTCCCTTACTCCTGGTGCTGGGAAGTCAGTGTCTGCTTTTATCCTCTCCTTTTCCTATGGCCACATGTTACTATCTTCAGTTCCTAGACATACTATTAAACTGCATTGTGTAACTTCAATCTGCAAGTATTTATTGAGGGAATTTTGTTTCTGCAAGAAACCAGGAGTGACTTCCCATTATATAGTGTTCTGAAAATGTCTACTGTCTGACTTTCTGGGTGGGGATAAAACGAGAGTCTGCATTTGGTCATCTTTGTAACAAAACAGATCAATTGGTACCATCTATGTACGTGTGTAGTTTAGTACCTCTATATTTTTGGTAGCAAAAACTCAGTCATCTTACTCTCAGAGCATTCCATGTCCTGTGTTTATAGACCTGGCCCATTTTCATTTTCCTGTGTCTTTTATAATCTTTTCAGATCATTTTAAGGGTAAACTGAAAGGTGAGTTTTTGGACAAAAAGACCTGACTTTGAGTCCCAATTCCATAACTCATAGCTGGGCAAAGCTGAAATAAGACACTGTGTGCTCCGAGTCTCTATTATCAACTCTGCAAAGTGGAAGTAAAAATATGTGTCTCATATTGCTGTTGGGAAGATTAAAAATAGAAATGCATATCAATCAATTGCTCTGTGTCTGGAACAATGTTATATTACTGGGAAGTATGTTATTTCATATTTTTAAGTCTGTATGAGGGACACTCTTTTCTCCCCTCACCACTTTCATCGAGATTGTCCAGAGACTCTGCTGCTGTTAATATGTTAACAGAGACTTAATGGATGAGCATTTTGATACTAGATGAGGGACTAAATTCTCTTCAAATGCTGCATCTTTAGGATTCAGCCACATGTGAAAGAAACTCAATGCATGTGGCTCTACTATGTACATATTTTATTTGTTTTGTTCCTCAGTTTAAAAAGTACTCAAAGGCAAGAGGTCTGGGATCCATGCAGTGGCTTCAACAATACTTTATCATCTCCTCTGCCATCCTTAGCCTGCGGAGGAACTTGTGAGAATTGCATCTCATTCTAGGCTGGAGGAGCAGCTGAGGGGGGAAACAAAGACCTGTTGACTATATATATATATATATATGCACAAAAACACCTTCTTTGTCCTGGCCAGTCAACTTCTGCTCCTGTCACATGACAATGCCTTTACATGTTTTGTTTGCTTGTTGCCTTTTTTTTAAGGTGAGCATATTGTCTTGCCATAGAGATCACCCCCTTTAGGTAAGGGATGGCATTCCCCTAGAAATGATTCAACTATTCCCACACTTTAGATGTAAACTAGGAGGTATGGCAGGATGTCAAGACTAAGCTGAAACATACCTACAAAGGAAAGAATTTGAGGTGGTCTCAAATTATGGAGCATTTTTCCCTTCTTGAATTGTGAGAAAGGTCAGAGCAAGTATACTGTTTTAAGTGTTTTTTTATACTCTTACTTTTCTTTACCCTGTGTATCAATATAATATTAAGAGCTTACAGAGCCTAATACGATGGTGTGGGGAATAAAGTCATGAGACAGAAGTAAAAACTCTGGTCCATTACAAGTCTTCTCCCTCTTGCTGACACTTGGGATGAATTAGCAGTGATCTGTAAAAATCATCAACAGTAATTCTGAGAAATGCCTGCCTGGTGGTGAAATCCGAGATAGCTTACAGGAAGGAATGATTATGAGGAGTTTGGAGGGGGTAGGCTGCAGCTAGGCAGGCAGTTCAAAAGTGGAGAAAAGCTCCATAATTCCCAAGATATTAGAGGAAGATGTTTCTTGACAAGATGGGAACTGGTGTTGGGATACAAGCACGTGAGGAGCAAGATCTTAGGAAAAGTCAAGAACTGGACAGATCCTGCACTACCATCAGTGGGAATGGGACCTCATTTCTCTTGGTCACAGTTTCCACTTGCGCTAAATCAAAGCATTATACCAGAACAGATTCAAATTCTTTGCCTGATACATTTTTCTGGAATTCTGAATTTTAATGTGGATCTGATGAGCTTGGAGAGGGTGCAAAATGCTTTGCAATAAGCAAGATATGGGATGAGCTGAAGATGACTTGCTCCATTCTCTCCAGCAAGGGTTTGAACACTGCATCTTTGTGCATGCCTACTGTAAGTAGTGTTCTGAAAATGTCGTTATCAAGTACTTGCTCTTCTGTTTCCCAGGGGAGACACCGTTTCATTCATTCTACAGCTATTCATGAGGAATATTCCAGACAAAATTATGTATACATAGATCGCCAGAGAAACCTGGCAGGGAAATCATTAGCTATGGTATAAATAATAGCAAAATTGCTGCTGAAGTGTTATTGAAGTGCAGATGAAGGAAAATTTTGTTTATCTAGGGAATTAAAACTTCTTGGGAAAGCAGCCTTTGAGCTGAGATTCTAAATATGTGTAGGGGTTTAATGGGTGCAGAAGGTGGATGGTGCATTCCAAGTTCAGAGATGAATTATGGAGAAACATGGAGTTACAAATGAAAAGGTTAAAGCAGAAAGGTGCCAGATCCATAGTGTTAACTGGAAAAAGACAGAGAAATGAGTTTTCCTTCTCCCTTCCCTCCCCCCTTTCTTCCTATCCTTTTTAACAGGTAAGTAATCTGATTCAAGGAAATAGAAGGCATTTATCTAAGGTCACATTACTCATGCAGCAGCTTGGAGTTGTGTTGATTCTTCTGACTTCCAGGCTGCCACTAAAAGATGAGATGGAGTCAGATCATGAAGCAGCTCAAATTCTACAACAAACAATCAGACTTAACTACTCATGGGCATCAGAGGCCAAAGGCATAGCACAGCCTGGCTTGGGGTTGAGTAGATAAGTTCAGTGCTGGTGGGAAGAATATGATCAGAATTGGGAAGATTAGTAAGAAAATGGAGGTGTTTTTCTAGGCAGGATCTGAGGAATGTTGAGAACGATGGGAGAAGTTGGACATCAATGCAAGGAGGAAAGTGTGCTAATTGCTGACATGTCCCACAGATTTGATGTGAAAAGCTTGACCACAATAATCCATTCTCTTGGGTCTAGTTACCTATGCAAGTCTGCAGTGGTGTAGTGGTTACTGTTTATGAGATCCTGGGAGTGTAGACAGTTGAAAGTATATTATCTTCAATTACCATTTATGGGAGAGAAAATTGGCATACAGAGAGGCTGGTCTTGTTAAAGACCATTTCTTCTTGTTCTGTTGGCAGAACGCTGGCCAGGTGAGACACACCTGTGACTGTTTCTACTGTGACACTTACTATCAAAGTACCCATCTCCAGCATCTGTGCTAGGTCATGTGGCTATCCTACCTTCTCTCCTTGCTGTCAGATATATCAACCTTCCCAACTCTGCTATCATCCCTCTCAATCCAAGCCTTTGTTTTAGTTTCTCCCTAGCGTCATCTCAGAAAATGAATATATGTATTAAGAAAAAAGGGAAGCAATTGAATCCTATATCAAAAGCGTTCTGGTGACTGTGCTAATTGCTCAGCTAGGTCCTACATCATGGTATAGCCTATCTTGCATGTTACCCACAAGTAATTTCCCCAAACATGTTTTCTGTCATTCAGTAGCTAGTACCATGCTTCTAAGCTTCTGTTTTCTAATTTGGATGAATGAGTGAACTTGGCTGAGGGGATGCATTGTCAAACCTGATTTATGTTGTTGTCAATCCAAACTGCTTAGCTCTGCAGCTGAAATTATCCTTACATGCCCATTGTTCAGAGTTCAGAAAAACACCGTCTGTTCTATTGTTCAGCCATAGTCAGGATGCAGATTTTCTGTGCCACTGCTATTCTTTCCCCTATGCATCAAGCTTTCGTACGATAACAGATGACTCTACAGCAGAGGTTTTTGGAAGCCTCACAGGACAGGAGAGAACAGTTTTATAAATGGGCAGCCGTGTGCTGGAGGTGATACAGGAAAACTATCCAAAAGCCTAAATAACTTCCAGCTACTTTTATTTTCATAGAATATATTCAAGCTCTAATGAGAGAAACCAGTTTCTTTTTTCATTATCACATAAGCCATTGAAACTGTGGGTCTTCCTTCTTATACAAAAAGAACAGCAAGTAGGCACTATACAGAAGGCATGTTCATTGATTATTGGTGTGAAGTCCTGTGTGATTTATCTGAAGGTAAAAAATAGGCTTTTCTATATATACCTTCCCTGTATCAATCAGAATGCACTAGGAAACAAAAGCTATACTCAGAATTATTTGAGGTAAAACAAAAGGGAAGGTGCACTGATCTTGGGAGAACTTGCTGCTCTTACCACCCCTGAGCCTCAGTGAATTGAGTGGTTATTGGAACCTAGAACTCGAGAGCTGTGCAGAGGAGTCTACCTTGAGAGAAGAGTGGCTTTTGGTCTTAGGGCATGGCCAGCCCTAGCTGTGTTCCAAGGAGGGATCCAGGGCAATATCTAACTGCCTACTCGCCTCCTTTCCTCATATCTGCTGGGGCTCCCCATTGGCTGAATACAAGTGGAACCAGAGAAAGAAGAATCCCAATGCTGCTGCTGTCGTGGTGACATGTCGGCCACCAAGACGACAAGCAGGATGGAGTGTGGAGAGGGTCAATCTGGAGAAGCAAACAAAGGATATGTAATAACGTTTTTGTCAATACTTCCTTTACTCATTTTCTCCTTGAAATCAGCCTCTCTCTAAGGTTAATATTTTAACCGATTGGTTGATCACTGAATTTTCTTCAAGGTCAAAACTCAATTATGTCCCATGCTTCGTATTTCTGACCCATACCAAGCCTTTGATGGCAAATGTGTGGCTGAGGAATTTTCTCAGAAAGGCAGAAAGGACCTGCTCCAGCTCTATCACCACTTAGCATGGTTATAAAACCCTTGCCAATTCTTTACCTCACTGGCTTCTCACAACAAGATCGTGGGATAGGCAGTTCCCACCCCACACCTGAGGTGGGAAAGCTGAAGCCATGAAGCTCACTTGTCTGGGCTGACATGGTGCTTCCTCTCTGGGCTCCACATTCTTGGTCCTGGGCTCCATGCATTCCTTGGGCTGAGGGAGCTGCTGTCTGAGCATGGTCTCTAATGGATGCTATCGTTTAGAAGACTTAATAACTTTTCTATAATATTGCACAGAGCTTGTTTAGATATACCACATTTGTCCCTAACAACTAGCTCAAATTTTGAAATGTGAGTCATTAATGATAGGCAACAAGGGCCAGAGCAGTGGCAAGTGGGTTGTTCAGATTCTAATAAAAGCTGCTGGTCTGGAATGATTTGTCCAGCTTCAGCTTTATTCAGAGACTTCATACTACACTGGAGCCAAGCCCTCCTTGGAGTAGTTTTGATGAATCTAGCAACAGTTCTGTACCTCATGCCTTCAGATGTAGGGAGCTCCCTGTCCTACCTATGCTGAAAGAGAGGAAGAACTCTTCTTTTCCAAGTGAATTCAGCTTCTCCTAGCATCATCATTTTAATGTCGTACCATTAAGAAGGTTAAAATCCCTTTTTTCACAAATGATCGCTAGCACTGCCATGTGTTGTGAAGATCTTCCCTTAATTAATGTGATAGAATTTTATTCCCTTGACAGAATTCCTCGACCTAAAGATGAGGGTCTCATTTTCTTTGCTGATTTTTGTGACAGCTTAGATCACTTTTGCTTTTAGCAATGCCAATGTTTCTGAAGGAAGATCCTGTGTTTCCCCCATTGTGTGAGGTAAGCTGAGACTCAAATTTGAAGTGAACATTGTGTTAGCCTTAATTTAAGCACTCTGTAAAACATAA
Organism: Phataginus tricuspis; assembly: GCA_029783875.1. Classification (NCBI taxonomy): domain Eukaryota; kingdom Metazoa; phylum Chordata; class Mammalia; order Pholidota; family Manidae; genus Phataginus; species Phataginus tricuspis. The sequence goes on along the minus strand of JAQQAC010011420.1, from coordinate 32,170,918 downwards.
ATATGAACATTCACCTGGAGATACAGAATATGCTGCAAGAATGGTCTTTTTCTTTCCATTTTATAATGTAAAGCAAACTGAAGAAATTCATGGACTTTTCCCTTTTGCATTTAGCTTTTGAAAGTTTCTTAGTAAATGCATTTCAGGAAAAAAAATTCAATGAAGTCATTTTTTGAACTTCTTTCTTCCCACATTTGTGCTAATGAACAAGAAACAATCACAGCAATGAATTAATTACTCTGATAACATCTCTCATAATCACATTCTTTCAAGAACAAGGATCCTTTTTCCTTCTTGTGTTGAAGAACAGCCAATCAAAATGCAGACATAATTGTTCTTAAAACTCCTTGCTCTCCCTTTTAATATAATTATTTTAAATATCTAGGGAGAAAAACTAAGGAGACACAATTAGAGTAGGAATTAATTACTCTATTAGCTTTGCTTTCACTCAGTTTCATTTATTCACAGTTCTGCAAGTTGCCCTCCAGAGGTCATCATTCCATGTATCTGCCACCTGTCAGGGATGTTTCTAAGCCATAGACAGATGGGTTGCCTCCTAATGGTTTTGCCCCACCATTTAGGTCTCATTTTTTTTTTCTTCTTTTCCATATCACTATTCCTTTTTCTGTGCCTTCTGGGCTATAATTATGCAGAAGAATGAAAATATATATATATACATACATCTTTTTTATTCTTCTCCAGGAGCTTCTTTAGTTTCTTAAAGATAATACACCATGTCAGAAGCATACCTTATTAAATCTAGAACTTATTTTTGGAAAAGTAGCATATCTTCAAAACTCTTTCTCTTTTGAAGATGAGAGTTGAAATACTGCAAGATGGATAATGATAACACTCAGGAAACACTTCAGGGAGTAGAAAAAAGAAAAAGGGACATATTGGGAATACTGCCATCTTCTTATGACTGGCCAGAAACTACAATTTGAACAATGACATTTATCATTGAGATTCCCTTTGCTTCCCTGAATGTTTATCACCTTTAAAACATTCCTTTTAAACATTTTAAAGAGAATAAAGATAAGTTGTTGTACAAAACAAAACTGATCATGATTTTGTTTTTTTTCATCTAGTGCAGTAATATCCTTTTAAAGAAAACTGTAAAATAAGTCAGAATCAGCTTTTGGGGGTGTTTTAGGAAGAATACCTCTTTACCTTGTCCCATAAAATGAACATTGCAATTAGTCCTATACTCATTTTCTTATACTTTCTCCTTCTTAATATCCAGGAATCCAGAGTTTGAGTTACAAACTGAGTAGATGTTAGGTGCAATCTTTGTGTCAACATCTAGGGCCATGATCATTTTGATTTTAAGGAGTTTTGAGGCAGAGACCTGGCAGTGCTTCAGTGTCCAGGGACACCATGTAGTCAGGAGCTTCTGTGGAACTGAAGTCAGAGGATTACAGATTTCACATATCAGTCTAGATTCACGTTCAAAGCTGTGATGATCTCAGTTACTGCCCTCTGTGTATCTTTTGCTTTTTGTGTGTCTGACGGGTTTACTAGTGGTACTGCAGCATCTTCAGTGCTGGCTTTTGCTACATTCACTTCTCCATCTGAGCTCTGCAAGGAAGATGTTCACACATTGGCAAAAGGAAACAGAATGGAGTTGTGTTCTGTCTATTGGTTTAAGTAGATTTGCCATCAGACCTGTTCCTGAGGTAATGGAAATAGAAGCTTTTGCTATGAACAGATACCTCAATACATAGTGGCTTGGGACAACAACCATTTTCTTTAGCTCAGTGATGAGTTGGCTGGGTGCTTCTTCTTGCATGTCTGTGGTCACCTGATGGTCTGGCTGGTGGCTGGATGATCCATCTAGGATGGCCTCATTTGCGAGTTTAGTGATTGGAAGCCTGGTTGGTCTGTGGTGGCCTTACATTGTCTCCATCTTCCAGCAGGCCAGCATGAGCATTTTTGCATGGTGTAGGCTGCATTGAAAAGCTCCCCCACCCCCAGTTCTTGTCTATCTGGAACCTCAGGGTGGATGTAACATTACTTGGAAGTAGGATCTTTGCAGATGCAATTAGTTAAGATGAGAAATACTATATTATGGAGGGCCCTAAATCCAATAACCTGTGTCCTTATCAGAAGGGGGGAGGCCAGATAGAGACAGACACCAGAGAAGAAGGCCCTGTGAGGATGGAGGTAGAGACTGGAGTGATGTAGCCAGAATCCATGGTAAGCCAAGGATGGCTGGGAGCTGCCAGAAGTTAGGGGAAGCATAGAACAGACTTCCCTTCAAAACCTCAGAAGGAACCAACCTTGAGACTCTGTGATTTCAGACTTCTAGCCTCCTGAACTTGAGAGTAAATATCTCATATTTTAAGCTGCCAGTTTGGGGCACTTTGTTATGGCAGCTCCAGTTAATACATGGTGGTTTCAGGGTTCCACAGAAAAGGTGAATAAGCCTGATGTATAGCGCTTTTCACGTCTTTGTTTGAATCACATTTGCTAATGTCTCATAGGCCAAAGTAAGTCATCTGGCTAACCACAGCCCAGGAAGGAAAAATAGTCTCAAGCTTTTCATGGGAAAAATGTTGTAAGTCCCACTGCACGGGGGCATGGACCCATATGAGGAGGACAGCTGGCTGGCTTTTTCTCATTCCACCTCTGCACACTTGAGGTGTGGCCCCATCCTGGGCAGCACAGTCTAGCATACAGCTCAGCTATGTCCCTAAGGCACATGCTATTTGGAAAATGCTGTAAAGGACATTATTAGATCAGCTGTGTTGACCATCTAGGCTTTTGGATTTGCAGACCAGAAATACAGCCTTTTGCCAAGTAATGACCTGCAATTTAGATTCCAGTTGAACATTTAACTGGACAATTATAACCAGAAACTTTCATAGTTGCTATATTAACATAAAGATCCCTTAGGAAATAGATTAGACCAGGAATTTTCCTAAGGTCATATTTCTCTCTCTCTTTTTTTTTTAAATCTGCCTCTTATATAACTCTATCAGTTTCACAGAAAGGCATGCACAACAGCCAACAGAGCATCTTTGTTACTACCCATTTCTTCTGGTGCACTGGGATGTTAAGAAAAAATTCCCTACCTTTTCTTATATATGCTTATTCACATGTTTTATTCCTCACTAAGCTTAAACTGCAAAGAACATTGTTCTTTTGAAAATGCTATAAAGAATATTATTTAACTGATAGACACAATTTTATAGGGCTCATAGTTTAGACAAAAGTATTGTCTCAGTATAAGTTTATGACATGCCAGCTCTCCTGGTGTGCCAGAGAATATACCCATTCATACTCAGTTCCAGGCAAAAGGGCCATGATGTAGTCAGCTTACTTTCAAGTGGTTCAGAAAAAAATATATGTAAACATACACATTACAGGATCTGTGGTAAAATATTCATAACAGGTAAATGGAAGGAAAAACCGTTCTTTTTACTATTTTTATTTTTGCAACATTTTAAGCTTTGGCATTATTTCAAAAATGTGAAAGTTAACATCAAAGAATATTTTGTTTTTTTACAAAATCAAATGGTAACCGAGTCATGTCAACTCTAATTTCTCCCTATTTCCTCTTCCGCATTGCATGGCTGCAGCTTTTTTTTTTTTCCTGGGAAGGACGTGACATTGCCTTGTGTGGAAAGATTTTTATCAGGTCAGCTCCACTTGGGAAAGGCCAAGTTCTTAGGATTTTTTTTTACTGCTGCAGAGGGTCTAAGTAGGCAGGCAATCTGTCTGTCAGGCTGCACCAGATGTCCCAGCTATTAAGTGGATCTACTACTTGTACCCACATTCTTTCAAAGGCAGGCTAATAGGGGAGAAAAGCAGGTAGGTGAAATGTTCAAGGAAAATAGCAGCAAAGGCTCCGAATCGTATTCTAGTCTGCTTTGCAAACAGGCAGATGGATAGAAAGTATACACATTACTTTCAGTGGCCCTCACTTTCTATATTAACAAATGGCATTAGGTATATTCATCCATCCCTTTTATCACAGCCAACACAGTCATGCTGTCACAGACCTAATGATGAGTAAGAAAAATAGTCCATGTCTTAAGTATCTTTTATTCAGTAACCACTTTGTCAGGAAGACTCAACTTGCTAGGGTTTAAAGGTGAAATGGTTTTATTTTTTCCATTGCTGCTTTGTCAGATTTCACATTGCTAGCCATTAGTGATATCATGTCAGCTCCACAGCTTTCCATTCACTTGCAGTTATTAAAATTTGGACCAAGTTAAAGCTTGAAAAACCAAACCCATTCACTGGCAGTTATTAAAATTTGGTCCATTTTAAAGCTTCAAAATCTAACTCAATTTAAAATTCATTTCCTCCCCATACTCTACATAATCCCCCATCCTTGTCCTCGCATATCACTGCTGCCAGTACAAACTTGAGCTGAGATGCCGACTGTGGAGAAACAGACTGTGAATATTTCTGGCTCTGAGATCCTTACACCATTTCCAGTTCAGCTCATCTGAGAAGAGGGGTAGGCAATGTGCAATTTCTCCTTAATTAGCTAGACAAGGTTTTAATGCTCTTGCTATGGACCATCCCTGTTGGTTTTGCCAACACTGGCTAACCTTTGTTGTCCTCTAAATGGTGGAACTGTAAGTCCTGCTTCTCTGATGGGATGCATATTTAACTTATTATCTTGTGAGGTCTTCCCATTGTACCTTTCCCTGATCCTGAGTTTGGAGATCTAAATGGGATCTGATTACTCAAGCTGAGCTACCATTTGACTCATGGGAAACTCACATATTCCTCCCATGCTGCCTACTGCCCAAGTGACAGCTCACTCTAGTGCTCTGTAAATTCTTAGAACTTTAATTCCCTTTTAAATCCTCAGATACACCCAGCACCAGATTTATGTGCCCCTTGCCCAAGCAAGTGTCAAACCAAATAATGGAAAATCAGCTCATTCCCCAGCTTGCAACCACCCTTAGTCATGTATCACTTTTCATTTTATTTCAGAAGCAAAAGCTGCATAACTATAAGATTATCCACTAATCTTAAAGAACTTCAAAATGTCCAAATCAAATATGTCATGGTTATGTTCACTGGATTTCAGATCGAATAATTTTGTTTTCCATGTTCTAGTCTAAAAAGTGCCCTGAAAATTCCTCATGAAGAGCCTAGAATTCCACCATCATTAGGCTATAATAAGCACCCCATCCCCACCCCCATTCCCGCTGGGGTGATAACAGTAGGGCTAAGTGGGGAGTAGGGACTTTCATCCTTGCTGGACAGCAAGGAACACACCCTTTGCCCCTTCCATTTCTCCATCCTCCATACTTCCATGTCAGTGGGGACTTTTATCCTCAACTGGGGAGAAGGAGTGTTGAGTTATTTCTTCTCTTCTGCAGTGGCCAATGACAGAGGGGATTCTGGGGGAGAGTTAGGGCTTCACAACCTCACTGCCGTGACTAGAACACTCACCCTATAATCTTACCATCTTCTCCCATGTGGCATCCCAGAACTACCAATCTTATTCAGCAGTAATAAGAAGTCTCTTTCCATGAAAATTAACAGAGACTTCATGTGGAATCTAGACTTCAGTGATCAGCTGGCAATAATACGGTGAAATGAGTCTTTTCCTAATAGATCATTGTCAGGGGAGTCACAAACAAGATTTAAATAAGACTCAGGTAATATGTCTGCCCAAATTCCAGGTTTACATTCAAAACAATTACCTGTCATACCAAGAACTATGAAAATAACTTGATTGAGCAAAGACAATTAACAGAGAGGTGACGTAGATATTAGAATTTTCTGACAAGGTTTTTTTTTTTAAGAGGACTTTATGTTTTAGAACATTCTTTTTGATTTACAGGAAAATTGAGAATATAGTACAGGGAGTTCTAATATACCCCACACTCAGTTTCCCTTGTTATTAACATCTTACATTACTATGGAACATTTGCTACAATAAATGAACTGTTATTGTTACATTATTATTAACTGAAGTCCATACTTTAATCTGATGTCCTTACTTTTTACCTTATATCTTTTTCTTTTCCGGTATCTTTTCTAAGGTACTACATTACATTTGGTTTTTGTATCTTTTTGCACCTCTGTACTGTGTCAGTTCTTCAGGCGTTTCTTTTTTGATATCATTAATCTACAATTACATGAGCAACATTATGGTTCCTAGACTCCCCCCATCATCAAGTCCCCACCACATACCCCATTACAGTTAGTCCATCAGCGTGGTGAGATGCTATAGAGTCACTACTTGTCTTCTCTGTGCTACCCTGCCCTCCCCGTGCCCCCCACCCCATTATGACTGCTAATCATAATGCCCCTTTTGATGAGCTTGATAGTTTTGAGGAATCCTGGTCAGGTATTTTGTAGGATGTTCCTCTGTTGGAATCTGTCTCGTGTTTTTCTCAGACATGCATTGGCGCTATGAGTTTTTGAGAGGAAGACCACAAAGGTAAAGTGACCTTTTTATCACTTGGTCACAAGAATACCTAATCTACCAATGTGATTTATCACTTTTGGTATTGACCTTGACCAGTTGGCTTAGGTAGTGTTTGATGTCTCCAGTGTAAGGTTACTCTTTTCTTCCCTTTCCATACCCTAGTCTTTGGAGGGAATTCTGGAGTATGAAAAACTGGGACATAAAGATTGGAGACTTATGGTTGCCTGCCTGAGGGTAGAGTATTCATATAAGTTATTTTGAATTCTTCTGCAAGTGATTGTCTCGTTTACCAGTTTGATCATTTATTTATAACAATATGAATATTGATTTCTTTTATTTTGGGTTACAATTCATTTGGTTACTTTATTCATTTGGTTGCTCGAATTGTTGGAGTTTTGGCCTTTGGAAGCTCCATTTGGCCTTTTAGGCTGTCTCAGCTGCAGAGCAAAGAAATGTGTTTATACTAATTCTCTGTATGTTAAAACAAGTTCTTACTGATGTCTCTAAATCATTAACTTATGACTCATTCTAGCTTCCTCTCCTTGTTTACATGTGGATTCTCACTGCAATGATAAGAAACTGGGCTACCACTACCCACCATCCATTTAGTTAATTTTTCAGTTCTAGTGTACATAGATGGCAGTTTCTGGCATAAAGACAGTCAAACAGACCAAGGCACAGAATAGAGACCCCAGAAATAAGCCTATGGATATATGTTCCACTGACAATCAACATATGTGCCAAGAATACACAGTGGTAAAATGATATGTGCATATGGTTAACTAAATACACAATGGGGAAAGGATAGTCTCTTTAACATGGTGTTGAGAAAACTGGATATCCACATGAAAAAGAATGAAATTGGACCGTTATCTCACTCCATACACAAAAACTTAAACATGAAACTTGAAGTAAAAACTCCTAGGAGAAAACATAGAGGAAAAGTTTCATGACATTGGTCTCAGCAATCATTTCGTGAATATGACACCAAAAGTACAAGCAACCAAAGTAAAAAGTAGACAAATGGGACTCTATCAAACTAAAAAATACCTTCTACACAGTAAAGGAAATAATCAACAAAGTGAAAAGCAACCTATGAAATGGGAGAAAATATTGCAAACCATATAACTGATTAGTGGTTAATATCTTAAATATATAAGGAACTCCTACAACTCAATAGCAAAAAGTAATACTAATTAAATTTAAAAATGGGCAGTGGATTTGAATAAATATTTTGTAAAAGAGGACATGCAAATGGCCAACAGGTATATGAAAGTTACTCAACATCACTAATCATCAGGGACAAGCAAATCAAAACTACAATGAGATGTCACCTCACACCTGTTAGAAGGACAATAATTAGAAAAAAAGTAACAGGTTGGAGAGAGAACATGGAGACACTTAAGCTCTCCTGCACTATTGGTGGGAATATAAAATGGTGCAGCTACTATGGAAAACAGCATGGGGTAGTTCTTCCAAAATTAAAAAAGAGCAACCATATGATCTAATAATCCCTTTTTGGGGTATTTATCTGAAAGAATTGATATCAGGGTCTTGAAGCAATATTTATTCCCATACTTATTGGAGCATTATTCACAATTACCAATATATGGAAGCAACCAAAATGTCCAACAGATGAATGGATAAAGAAAATATGGTACATACATACAATGGAATATTATTCAGTCCTGCCATATGCAGCAACATAGATGGACCTGAAGGGCATCATGCCAAGTGAAATAAGCAGTCACAGGACATAATTTCACTTATATGAGGTATCTAAAATAGTCAGACTCATAGAAACAGAGAGTAGAATTATGGTTACCAGGTCTGGGGGAAGGGCAATTGGGAGCTGATGTTCAATGGGTATAAGGTTTTAATTATGCAAGATGAAAAGTTCTAAAGATTTGCTGCACAAATTTAACCTACAGTTAATAATGCTATATGGTACACTTAAAATTTTGTTAAGATCCTAGATCTCATGTTAAGTGTTGCTGTCACAATAAAAGACAAAAGCAAACAAATAAATGAATAAAAATACCAATAAAACTGAGACTGGACAAAAGAAAAAGAGAGAGGAGACAAAAATTAATAGTAAGAGAAATGAACTGGAGGATATCATTATAGACTGCAGAAGTCAAAAAGACTGTAATGTAAGATCTACTACAAACATATTTGACAATTTAAATGAAATGGATCTGATTATCGGAAATCACATACTATGCTACTTTGTTAAAATAGATCATTTTAATAATTCTAAAATTGTTTTGGAAATTGAAATTTCACTTGAAAATCTCATGAAAAAGATATCTCCAGGCCTAAATATTTTCACTGGAGAATTCCCTAAAATGTTTGAAGAAGAATTAATGCCAATACTATTTCATCTCTTTCAGAAAATAGGGGAGAAAAGGATATTTCCCAGGTTATTTTATCAGACCTTTATAGCCTTGATACAAAAACTGGAGATAGTACAAAGAAGAACCTGCAACTTCCGGGAAAATGGCGGCATGAGCAGGGAGGCAGAAATCTCCTCCCAATACTATATATATCTATGAAAATACAGCAAATACAACTATTCCTAAAAGAGAGACCAGAATACACAGGAAAGCGCACAACATGCAGCTACACCTGAGAGGACACGGCACCCCGCGAGGCAGAGCTATAAAGGGCCCTGCAGAGCGGCGCGGCCATGGCTGTGGAGTAGTGGAGCAACAGCGCCACCTACAGCACACCCACAGAATCTACTCCCAGTGGGCGTTTTTTTGTTTTGTTTTGTTTTTTCTTTTCTTTTCTTTCTTTTTTTCTTTGTTTCTTTTTTCTTTCTTTTTAAAGTCTTAAAAAGCCCAGCTGACATATGTGGCAACTACCAACGACTACTTCTATAGCCATGAAAATGGAGGAGGAAGAATAAGAAGGGAGAGAAATAAAGAAACATCAGATGGTGTTTACAATAACTTAACAAGAAAGTTAAGTAGATTGTTAGATAGTAAAGAAGCAACCCTTGAACCTTTGGTAACCACGAATCTAAAGCCAGCAATGGCAATAAGTACATCTCTATCAATAATCACCCTAAATGTAAATGGAATGAATGCACCAATCAAAAGACACAGAGTAACAGAATGGATAAAAAAGCAAGACCCATCTATATGCTGCTTACAAGAGACTCACCTCAAACCCAAAGATATACACAGACTAAAAGTGAAGGGATGGAAAAAGATATTTCATGAAAACAACAAAGAGAAAAAAGCAGGTGTTGCAGTACTTGTATCAGACAAAATAGACTTCAAAACAAAGAAAGTAGCAAGAGATAAAGAAGGACATTACATAATGATAAAGGGGTCAGTCCAACAAGAAGATATAACCGTTATAAATCTATATGCACCCAACACAGGAGTGCCAGCATATGTGAAACAAATACTAACAGAATTAAAGGAGGAAATAGACAGCAATGCATTCATTTTAGGAGACTTCAACACACCACTCACTTCAAAGGACAAATCAACCAGACAGAGAATAAGTAAAGACACAGAGGCACTGAAAAACACACTAGAACAGATGGACCTAACAGACATCTACAGAACTCTACACCCAAAAGCAACAGGATACACATTCTTCTCAAGTGCACATGGAACATTTTCCAGAATAGAACCACATACTAGGCCACAAAAAGAACCTCAGTAAATTCAAAAATATTGAAATCCTACCAACCAACTTCTCAGATCACAAAGGTATAAAACTAGAAATAAATTTTAGAAAGAAATCAAAAAGCCTCACAAATACATGGAGACTTAACAACATTCTCCTAAATAATCAATGGGTTAACGACCAAATCAAAACAGAAATCAAAGAATATACGGACACTAATGACAGCAACAACACAAAGCCACAACTTCTGTGGGACGCAGCAAAGGCAGTTCTAAGAGGAAAGTATATTGCAATCCAGGCCTATTTAAAGAAGGAAGAACATTCCCAAATGAATAGTCTAAAGACACAATTACTGAAATTGGAAAAAGAAGAACAAATGAGGCCCAAAGTCACCAGAAGGAGGGACATAATAAAGATCAGACAAGAAATAAATAAAATTGAGAGGAATAAAACAATAGAAAAAATCAATGAAACCAAGAGCTGGTTCTTTGAAAAAATAAACAAAACAGATAAACCCCTAGCCAGACTCATTAAGAGAAAAAGAGAATCTACACACATAAACAGAATCAGAAATGAGAAAGGAAAAATAACGACAGACCCCACAGAAATACAAAGAATTATAAGAGAATATTATAAGAATCTATATGCTAACAAGCTGGAAAACACAGAAGAAATGGAGAACTTCTTAGAAAAATACAACCTTCTAAGACTGACCAAGCAAGAAGCAGAAAAACTAAACAGACCAATCACCAGCAATGAAATTGAATCGGTAATCAAAAAACTACCGAAGAACAAAACCCCCGGACATCTGATTCTACCAGACATATAGAGAAGAAATAACACCCATTCTCCTTAAATTTTTTCAAAAAATAGTGGAGGAGGGAATACTTCCAAACTCATTCTATGAAGCCAGCATCACTCTAATACCAAAACCGGGCAAAGACCTCACCAAAAAAGAAAATTACAGACCAATATCCCTGATGAACATAGATGCAAAAATACTCAACAAAATATTAGCAAACCGAATTCAGAAATACATCAAGAGGATCATACACCATGATCAAGTGGGATTCATCCCAGGGATGCAAGGATGGTACAACATTCAAAAATCCATCAACATCATCCACCACATCAACAAAAAGAAGGACAAAAACCACATGATCATCTCCTTAGATGCTGAAAAAGCATTTGACAAAATTCAGCATTCATATTCATGATTAAAACTCTCAAAAAATGGGTATAGACAGCAAGTACCTCAACATCATAAAGGCCATATATGACAAATGCACAGTTAACATCATACTTAACAGTGAGAAGCAGAAAGCTTTTCATCTAAGATCAGGAACAAGACAGGGATGCCCACTCTCTCCACTGTTATTAAACATAGTACTGAAGGTCCTAGCCACGGCAATCATACAAAACAAAGACATACAAAGCATCCAGATTGGTAAAGAAGAAGTCAAATTCTCACTATTTGCAGATGACATGATACTGTACATAAAACACCCTAAAGACTCCACTCCAAAACTACTAGAGCTAATATCTGAATTCAGCAAAGTTGCAGGATATAAAATTAGCACACAGAAATCTGTTGCTTTCCTATTCACTAATGATGAACTAACAGAAAGAGAAATCAGAAAAACAATTCCATTCACAATTGCATCAAAAGAATAAAATACCTAGGAATAAACCTAACAAAGGAAGTGAAAGACCTGTACTCTGAAAACTACAAGACACTCCTAAGAGAAATTAAAGAGGACACTAACAAATGGAAATTCATCCCATGCTCTTGGCTAGGAAGAATAAATATTGTCAAAAGGGCTATACTACCTAAACAATCTACAGATTCAACGCAATCCCTATCAAACTACCAACAGCTTTCTTCAATGAACTGGAACAAATAATTCTAAAATTCATATGGAACCACAAAACACCCCGAATAGCCAAAGCAATCCTGAGAAGGAGGAATAAAACGGGAAATTATGCTCCCTGAGTTCAAGCTCTACTACAAAGCCACAGTAATCAAGACAATTTGGTATTGGCACAAAAACAGACCCACAGACCAGTGGAACAGAATAGAAAATCCAAACATTAACCCAAACATATACAACCAATTAATATTTGATAAAGGGGCCTTGGATATACAATGGTGAGATGACAGCCTCTTCAGCAGCTGGTGTTGGAAAAACTGGACAGCTATATGTAAGAGAATGAAACTGGACTACTGTCTAGCCACATACACAAAGGTAAACTCAAGGTGGACCAAATACCTGAATATAAGTCATGAAACCATAAAACTCTTAGAAAAAAACATAGGCAAAAATCTCTTGGACATAAACATGAGCAAATTCTTCGTGAACATATCCCCCCGGGCAAGGGAAACAAAAGCAAAAATGAACAAGTGGGACAATATCAACGTTAAAAGCTTCTGCACAGCAAAGGACACCATCAGTAGAAGAAAAAGACATCCTACAGTATGGGAGAATATATTCATAAATGACGTATCTGATAAGGGGTTGACATCCAAAATGTATAAAGAACGCACGCACCTTAACAAACAAAAAGCAAATAATCCAATTAAGAAATGGGCAGTGGACATGAATAGACACTTCTCTAAAGAAGACATTCAGATGGCCAACAGGCACATGAAAAGATGCTCCACATCGCTCATCATCAGAGAAATGCATATTAAAACCACAATGAGATATCACCTCACACCAGTGAGGATGGCCAACATCCAAAACACAAACAACAACAAATGTTGGCGAGGATGTGGAGAAAGGGGAACCCTCCTACACTGCTGGTGGGAATGCAAATTAGTTCAACCATTGTGGAAAGCAGTATGGGGGTTCCTCAAAAACTCAAAATAGAAATACCATTTGACCCAGGAATTCCACTCCTAGGAATTTACCCTAAGACTGCAGCAGCCCAGTTTGAAAAAGACATATGCACCCCTATGTTTATCGCAGCATTATTTACAATAGCCAAGAAATGGAAGCAACCTAAGTGTCCATCAGTAGATGAATGGATAAAGAAGATGTGATACATATACACAATGGAATATTATTCAGCCATAAGAAGAAAACAAATCCTACCATTTGCACCAACATGGATGGAGCTAAAGGATATTATTCTCAGTGAACTAAGCCAAGCCAAAAAAGACAAGTATCAAATGATTTCACTCATATGTTGGGTATAAGAACAAAGAAAAAAACTGAAGGGACAAAACAGCAGGAGACTCACAGAACCCCAGAATGGACTAATAGTTACCAAAGTGAAAGGGACTGGGGAAGATGCGTGGGAAGGGAGGGATAAGGGGGAAA
>JAQQAC010011420.1:32020511-32157447 GCA_029783875.1 Phataginus tricuspis | reverse complement strand
TGGGGGGGACCTGATGAAGTGCGTAGTTTAATAACCATAATATTGCACATGTAATTGTAGATTAATGATCCCAAAATAAATTATAAAAAAAAAGAAGAACCTGCAATATCTCTCATTAGCATGAATAAAAATTTCTTAAATCTTACCAGAAGTATGTCAGCAATGTATACAAAATTGTTATATACCATGGCCAAGGGGGACTTGGTCTCAGTGCACTAGAAATAGAGAAGCTTTCTCAATTTGATAAAGAACATCTACAAATAGACTACAGTGAATGTCATACTTAATGATGGAAGACAGCGTTTGGCCCCCAATAATGGGAACAAAGCAACGATGTGTACTCTCATCACTGGTATGTGACATCACACTGGAAGTTTTCGAGCAATAAGAAAGAAAAGGAAACAAAACACACATAAACCAGGGAGAAGGAAAGAAAAATTTCTCTGTTTACAGATGACGTGGTAGTCTTCATAGAACATGCCAAGAATCTCCAAAAAACTCTTAGAATATTTTAGTTCAGCTCGGAAACAGTATACAAGATCAAGACATAGATTTCAATTGTATGTCTATGTAGTAGTGATGAACATGTGGAAACTGAAATTAAAAATATAATTCAGAATCGCTTAAATAATGAAATACTTAGATGTAAATCTAATGAAATACGTTGAGGACTTGGATTTTGAAAATTAGCTCTATATTATTAGATATAATATTGTATTTAGTTTTTTACATTTAGTGTCTGTGTTTCCCAGACTTCAGTTCTTTAGAAAAAGTCATCTTTGTATATAAATATTAAACACTATTATTGTTGTTAGTCTTATAAATGTTTTGCAAAGAGATTAACAAGTGGATGAAATAGTGTCTTGTATGTATTTGAGAGTGGAGTGTAGAACTTAGTTCGGTAGTTAGACACCTTTTGATTATCAAGGAAGCCAGTTGAGTCAGTGCAAGTTAACACTGTCTCGTGGGTGTGTCATTGTGAATCTAGATTCATGATGATTAGAATCTTCAAATTGCCTTACAGCTCTCTCCATGATACTTCCACATTTTCTACCAAACAAGCTTGAACTTTAGCACTGCGAGAAGAGGGAGGGAGACCTGATGTAGGAAGATAACAAGAAAATAGTTTGCCGTGTGTAGGAAGCGTGGGAGGGAATGTAGTTGCTCAGATACAGAGATGTCTACTGACTCATTACTTGCCTTTTTCTGAAAGAGCTACCTGCTCTTCCTAAGGACAAAGAGCAGCAAGCTAATTAGTGTCCTTAAAAACCCCTCAAGGGAAGTGTTCCAATAACTGTGACCTTTGTTTCAGTTCAAGCTCTTGATCTCTTCCTCTCCTGTGACCTCAATTTTTGCTTTGTTTTATGACAGTTTATATAAGCTCACCTTCTAAATTATATGATCCTTAAAGGCAAGAATGTGGCATTATACATCTTTATATCCTTCCCAGGCAGAGCACAGCTATGAGGGTTTGCTCATAGTAAGGGCCCAGAAATGTTTGGGGAAATAAAAACTGTGTATTTACTGCCTATGTGCAAAGCACTGTATTGCATCTTGGGAACACACCAGTGAACAAAAGCGTCGGTGAAGTGTAGAAGGCATACACAAAACAAATGATCATTTATGCAAATGTGAACTTACAAGGTATTATATCTAACATGAAGAGAGAGAATTGATTAATATAATATGACTGGGGTTGGAGTGAGAACTATGCCCAGCGTCAGAAAAAGGCCTTTGGATAAGTGATATTTAAGTTGAAATCTGGGCTGAAGCGTTTGCCAGGTAGAAAACAAAGAACATTCTAGCAACAAAGAACAGCTTTTATGAAAGGTAGGCAGGAGCTTGAAGAACTGAAATAAGCTAACAGAACTGGGAGCTCTTCCCTGCCTACTACCAATCCTTCTACACTTTTCCACAGTGTAAGAAGTTAGAAGATACTTACCTCCTAACGAAATAAACTCCCATCAAGAAGGCAGCTCCATCTTATATCTGAGATCTGTAGCTCCTGAGAACGTCTATTCACAGTAAGAGGCACAAACATGTACCCTGTGATTATCTGAAGAAATATTTCTTCTTTAGAAAAAAAAAAGCAGTCTTATTAGTCCACCAAAGCTGGGAGACTTAAATAAAAAGCCAATGTCTTTGATGTAAAAACTATTGAAGTGTTGTCTTCAGTAGGTGATAGCTGAATTTTACTGTGCTCAGCTACAGCCTAAATATTATTTCATGTTATTTTGAGAGGTTAATTTTTTTCATTTACTATTTTAACCCATGTATATTAGAACACTTTATATTATTCAAATTAGAGATATAGTTAATGAACACACCGCATAAAATTGTAGTAGACCAAAATATGTATGTAAAAAGATTAACTGGGACTGAATTTTATGTGCTTTGAAATTAGTTATTGATGGATATTCAATGAATTGCATTTTTACCCACATCCTTGACATTATTAAAACCACTTTTCTTTTAAATTCCATTTTAAAGGCTTTATCACTAAGAAAAAGAAACATTGTTGAAGCCCTAATAAACCTTGATATATACTATAATAGTCATACCTGCTATTATAATTAGCCACTGATGTTTCAAATAATTTGAAAGCAAAAACAACAAAGTTTTGTCATAGTGGAGGTCAAGCCAAGTAGCATAAATACTAGGCAAAAAATTAGCATGTTCTAGAGATTTCTGATGAGAGGTAATTTGTACATTTTCCTTTAATTTCCTTTTGTTTTCTTTTTCCACTTGGGAAATTATCTAGAGCCATCTTTTGTATTTGCTTTTCCAGTAATTGTCAAATAAGGCCCATAGTGTAGTGTCCTCATAGAAACAGTAGCCTCTATTAACCATCTGTTCTTCCTTTAATTACAGTTTTCTGTGATGAGTATGAAAGAATGGTGATGATAATTAAAATAGGGGCCCTAGACCAGAAATATTCATGTATATTAGCCTGAGAACTCATTTTTGTTAGACTTCTTTCCATTTCACATTCCAAAAACCCATCAGGAGTTATACGAGAGGCTGGTTTACACTTAGGATTTTAATAAATGATGGAGTTCATTAATGTTCAGGTTTGGAATAATTTAGAGGAACCTCACTCATACAGGAAGAATATGATAAATATATGAGAGTGTTTTATAAAAATAAGAGCAATTGTTTGGGTCTTAGCATTTAATTCATTTCTACCTTACACCATAGAAAGATAGACAGGTGAATTCTTTCCTCCTTTTTGCAGCTAAAATAAATGGAAGGGGAGATAACTTGGATAAATAGGTCGACCCAGGAAATTCCTGGCTCCACCATTAGTATTCAGTATTTGAATAGAAGACTTGCAAAGCACACCTGGGTCCATAATTTGAAAATATCCCATTGCACGTGGAAGAACAGGAAAATTACTGCCACTATAATAAGTGCTTCTGAACATTCAGACTGTGAATAAATCAGTCATACATTTCAAGTTTTCATTTCCCTTTTTCTCCTTCAAAACTAACTACTTATGCAATGAGTTATGGTTAAAAAGATGGTTGGAGGAACATAATATAATTCTGAACCATCCCTGAAATGTTTTATGTATATAATGGGAAAATTATTCATGTTCTTTGGGTCTAGGTTTTTCTCAATTAAAAAGCTTGAACATTAATTACAAGTATAATCATGGCTTCAAAATAATCTGTAGTTTTCCTTTCCTTAACTTCCTTAAAAAGTCTTTCTTGTCTCTGGTAGCTGCAGTTTCATTATGATGGTTCTAGTTTATGATTTTCATTTTATTCCATCCAATTTGGTATTTGTTGGCTTTATGGAATCTTTCTTTTGGTGTATTTATCCATTTTGGGATATTTTTTGCCTTTTGTCCTTAAAATACTTGCCTTGTTCACATTTTATTGTTTTTTCCTTCCAGAAGTCCATTTGGGGTTATGCTCAGCTGTCTATCATTACTCTCCTTTACTCATGTTTACTTGGTCTCTCTGTACATCATTCTGTTTCTTTTTGTTTCACTATATAATAGCTTTGTTGAATTATATTTCGTTTACTGTATAGTTTTCTAAATTGAAGTATATAATTCAGTGGGTTTTTAGTACATTTAGGGAGTTGTTTAGACAATTTATTGCAATCAATTTTAGATTATTTTCATCAACCCAAAATGAAATGCTGTAACCATTAAATCACTCCTCAATCCCCCAAACTGCCCGTCACCATATTCAGCACTGATCTACTTTCTGTCTCTGTGTTTTTATCCTGAATATGAGGCCTTTGTGACTTCTTCTTTCACTTAGCATAATGTTTTCTATGTCCATACCTGTTGTAGCATTTATCAATACTTCATTCCTTTTCATTGCCAAATAATATTCCACTCTATAGTTATACCACTTTAATTTATCCATTCATCAGTTGATGGCCTTTTGGGTCATTCCCAATTTTTGACTTTTATGAATATTTGTTATGGACTGAAATGTCCCCTCCCCCACCAGACTCATGTTGAATCCCTAATCCCTGGCATCTCAGAATGTGATTATATTTGGAGATAGGGCCTTTAAAGAAGTAAATACGTTAAAATGGGGTACTTTGGGTGGACTCTACTCCAACATGACTGGTGTCCTCATAAGAAGAGAAGATTAGGTCACAGACAATGCAGAGAGATTATGGATACCATGTGAAAACACCAGAAAAAGGTAACCACTTACAAGTCAAGGAAAAGAACTTTCCAGTTCTATTTATACCTCCATTTCAGGCTTCTAGCTCCAGAGTGTAAGAAAATACATTTCTATTAAGCCATTTTAATCTGGTATTTATTATAGCAGTTGTAGAAACAAATACAATATGCATATACAGGTTTTTCTATGGATATATGTTTTCATGACTCTTGGGTATATACCTAGGAGTGGAATTGTTAGTCATATGATACCTCTCTGCTTTAGCTTTGAGAAATGCACAGACTGTTTTTCAACATGCCTGCACCATTTAAATTCCCATCAGTAGTGTAAGAGGATTCCAATTTCTTCACACCCTCACCAACACTTGCTATTTTCTGTTTTGTTTTGATTTTTAATTGTTATAGGCATCCTAGTAAATGTAAAGTGGAATCTCATTATAGTTGTGATTTGCATTTCCATTATGACTAAATGATGGTGAGATCATTTTTATGTGATTATTGCTATTTGTAGATCTTTCTTTGGAGAAATGTCTATTCAAGTCCTTTTGAATTATTTACTTATGTGACCTATTGTTATTGATCAAAAATTGTCTTATTTTTTTCTCAATAGAAGTCCTTTATCAAATACGTAATTGGCAAATGTTTTTCTGACCTTGTGGGTTGACTTTCCACTTTTTTAAAATTGCCATATCAAAAAAGATTTTGCCTAAGTCAAGTTTGTGAAGATTTATTCCTATAGTTTCTCCCATGACTTTTACAGTTTTAACTTACATCTGAGAACATGAAATATTTTGAGTTAATTTTTGTGTATGCTGCAAGGACACAGTCTATATTCCTGATTTTTCATGTGAAAATCCAGGTCTCCCACCACAATCCACAGCATCCTCCATTATCAACACCCCTCACCAGATGGTATATTTGGTATAATTGATAAACCTACATCGATAGATCATTTTCACCCAAAGTCCACAGTTCACAATATGGTTCATGCTTAGGTTTGTATATTCTATGGGTTTTCATAAATGTATAATGACATATATCATCACTATGGTATCATACGGAGTATTTTCACTGCCTCAAAAATCCTCTGTTCCATCTGTTCACCTGTCATCCCCTGGCAATCACTGACCTGTTTACTATCTCTATAGATTTTCCATTTCCAGAATGTCATAGTTGGAATCATGCATAGCCTTTTCAGATTGCCTTCTTTCACTTAGTGTTTAAGTTTCTCCACATCTACCCAGGTTTGATAGTTCACTTTTTAGCACTGAATGATATGCCATTGTATGGATGTACCACTATTTATTTATTTGTCCATTCAACTATTGAAGGACATCTTGTTTGCTTCCAAGTTTGGACAGTTATCGATAATGCTGGTATAAACATTTGTGTGCAGGCTTTTGTGTGGACATAATTTTCTTTTATTTGCTTCTTTGTTTTTATATATGGATTTTGATTAATTTCTGGCTTCATTTTGCCTTCATATTTTTCTAATTTTTTTGTTAATGCCTTACATTAGTATGGTATATTTGTTACCATTAATAAAGCAACATTGATACAGTATTAACTAAATTTCAAAAGTTGTTAAGATTCCCTTAGTTTTTTTTTTTTGTATTGTAAGAGTATGTTTACTTTTTTTTTTTAATAATTTATTTTATTTTAGTATCATTAACCTACAATTACATGAGCAATACCGTGATGATTGAACTCCCCCCTTCACCAGGTCCCCCCCACCAACCCCACCACAGTCACTGTCCATCAGCGTAGTGAGATGAGAATCACTACTTGTCTTCTCTGAGCTGTACAGTCCCCCCTGTGCCCCCCCACCCTATGTCTGCCAATCGTAATGCCCCTTTTACCCTCTTATCCCTCCCTTCCCACCCATCTCCCCAGTCCCTTTCCCTTTGGTAACTGTTAGTCCATTCATGGGTTCTGTGTAATGTTTTCTTTCGGTCCCAGAATCTCATCCAGAATACCATACTACATTAATTTTCATGTCTCCTTAGGTTTTTCTCAACAGTGACAGTTTCTCAGACTTTCTGTGTATTGATGACATGACAGTTTTGAAGTTATCATCAGGTATATCAGAGGATGCCCATCTTGGGATTTATCTGATGTTTTACTTATGATGAGACTGGAGTTACGCATTTTGCCTTCATTTTTTAAAGACAGTTTTACTGGATATAAGAATTTTTGGTAGACAACTTTTTTTTCTTTAATGAGTTTGAATATGTCATCCCACTAACTACCTCATGGTGCACCTTGTTTCTGATGAGAAGTCAGCTGTTAATATTCGGGTTTCTTTCATGTGGTAAAGTCATTTACTCTTGCTGCTTTCCAAATTTTCTTTTTGTTTTTGTCTTTCAGCTCAGGATAGGTCTGAGTGTGGATTCCATTGTTACTGACCTACTCAGCTTTCCTGTTGCTTCATTTATGTGTAGATCAACATTTTTCATTCCATTAAGGAGGCTTTCTTAACATTTGCTCTTGAATATTTTTTTCTGTTCCTTCCTCTTTTTCTTTTCCCGCTATTCCCATTATGCACATTTTGATAAGCTCAATGAAGTCCCACATTTCTTTGAGTTCTGGTTTATTCCTTTTCATTTTTTTTCTTCCATTCTTCAAATTGCATAATATTTATTGATCTTTCTTTAAATTCACTGTTTACTTTCTCTACCATTTAAATATACTTTCAAGTTATCTGGTGAATTTTTATTTAGTCGTATTACTTTTCATCTCTAAGATTTATATTTTATTATTTTTATAATTCTGTTACTTTACTAATGCTCTCTATTTGATGAAACATTGTCATCACAGCTTCTTTTAATTCTTAAACATGGTTTTATTTAGTTATTTCAACATATGTATGATAGCTGCTTTGAAGTTCTGTCTGATGAATCTTACATCTGGTCTTCCCACAGTTGAATGTTGTCCCCTACATTTTTCCCCCATGTTCCTATTTGTTCCTATTTATTTGAGTGTCTTGTATATTTTGTTGTTGTTGGAAACTGGAGAACTTAAATAAATAACGTTGTAGTAACTGGATAGTGATCCCCACTCTTCTGGGGCTTGGTGTTGCTGTTATTTGTATGTTTTTGCTCAGCTGTTTTCATGAGAAGCCACTCCTCTGAAAGCACAGCCTTTGGCATGTGCATGGTTGCCCTGGGATGACTTCTGTTTCTACAGGGCTCTCTTCAGTAGCTCTTCCCTTGATCTTTCTGTTAAGATGTCTGCCTCTGTTGATAACACACACAGATATTTGATTCCACTAACTGCCAGCTGATTGCTCTATTGATTTTGAAAATGTTTCAGAACATACATTGCTCCACTCTTTGAGCCATTAAATTCAGAACCCTCTGTAGAGGTAATTTTTGAAATAAGTCTTTGAGGTTTGGCCTCACCCCAGAAGGGCTCTTCCTAGCTATGACTTTCTCCAGTTTTCTCTTGTAACTAGCTGGCCTATAGTTTACCTTAGTAATCTCATGGAGCTCACAGTCTCCACTTATTTGCTGAACACCAAAAATCTCCATTGTTTTCAAGAACACCCTGCGTCTTAGAACTCTGTTCTAAATAAAGTTAATTTGTTGGAAGAGTGCTTCAGAAGTTTCTGCTCTTATGGACTGCCTCTCACCTTGAGCAAAATCTCTATTCTACTGCTCTGTGTTTGAAGGCATGGACAGAGCCTTGCTTCCCCTGGAGTGACACCTGTGCTTTAATGAGCTGGGGGCTGGATGGGGACACTAGCCTCTGGCTCTCCCAGCATATATCTCTGCTTTGTGTTGTTTGGGGAGGGAATGATGGAGGACCTGAGGCTCTGGCTTGCCACTCCTCGAGTACAGGCTGTGCCCTATAGGTGAGGGTGGGTATTAGAAGGGTGCCTTACTCTCCAGCTGTACTCATCTAAAATTTAATCTCTGCAACACAGAGATGGGAGGATACTCTGAGACTGATCTCTTGCCCACACCACCTGGAGTGGAGCTGGAGGTAGGGGGAGCAGTCACTTATGCAATACACACTTTGGCTCTTCTTACTGAGATAGAGTATATTTTCTTGAATAGATGTTCTTCATTTGCTGTATACCTACCTTTATAACAATTTCTGGAGGCTTTAAGGAGCTACTTGTTAAGCAAGGTGGGTCTGTAGAGTTCCTCACAGTATTATTCCAAAAGCATATTCTCCTTCATTTCTCTTCATTTGTCTTTCATTTCCCTAATTCTTTCTTTAATATACAGTGGTTTGAACTTTCAAAATTTCAGTTGCTGTGTGGTTTATTTCTAGAAGTTCTATAGCTCATTCTAATCTCTGTGTTTAATTTCAAATTTGTTTCTAATTTTTTAAAATTTGGTTATTATAGTTGTTTTATAATCTTATATTTGTGGTAAAGTATATGTAATATTTACCATTTTAATCATTTTTAAGTATGCAATTCCATGTCATTAAGTGCATTTACATTGTTATGCTCTCATAATTTTAATATCTATTTCTTCTGTATGTTATTTCTGCTGGTTTTTGTTTATGATGTCTATTTTCTTGTGTGTTTGATAACTTTTTTGTGTAAATCACTGGTTGTCTTGAAAACATATTTATGGGCATTCTTTAAAGCCTACAGTAAAAATGTGCTTCTCCAGAAAGGTTTCTTCCAAGTGCCTAATAGAATACATAAGGAAGTGCCTCCTGAGATGTAACCACTTTTAATTAAGTTAATACACTACTTGAGTTTTTTTGGATGACTTTCTCTTGTAGGCTGAGCAATGGCCCCTGAGGATGCCTGTTTCTTAAGCCCTGGCACCTGTGGATATGTTGTTAAATGGGAAAAGAGGCTTGCAAATGTAACTGAGATGAGGATTCTGAGATACAGACATTATTCTCAGTTGTCTGGGTTGGCCCAGTGTAATCACAAGGGTCCTTATTAGAGTGGGCAAAAGGGTCAGAGTTAGACAGAGAAGATAGGAGGATGGAAGCAGAGGTCAAATGAGAGAGAAGATGCTACGGTGCTGGATTTGAAGATGGACTTAAAAATTTAGATGGCCTTAGAAGTTGGAAAAGGCAATATTCTTCCATAGAGCCTGCAAAAAGGAATGCAGTCATCCATATCCATTTTAGACTTAGAGAATATTTGATTTTGGTTCACTCTGACCTGGAATGTCTAGCCTTTGGAGCCCTTAAGGTTCTTGAAGAACTTTTTGGACTCCTCACTTTGTATAGGCTCTAGGATTTTACTTCTCCTTTCTGTGTGCACTGAAGTTCATAACAGAGTTCATGTTCCATTAGTTTGGCAGATGTCCTCAGTGGAAAGCTCTTTTAGGGGTTTGCTTATTAGTTCTTTCATTTTATGCATTTCTGTAGATACTGGCCTGCCCTCTTGTCAGCTTATTGATGCTTTTAAGATACTCTATTCTTTTGTTTTGATTTCCTTTTACTATTTTGTAATTGTTTCATTTGGAATGTTGGTTAAGTAACCTAATCTGTGATATTACTAGAAACCAGAGAGTTGCATTATTTCTCTAATCTTTTCTCCTCTCTGGTCTTTTTAAAGCAGATTCTTTAAAATCCTATATTCAGATGAATATTGGAACTATTGAATCTGTATTCCTTATCTCCTAATTATTATCTAATTATGTACTTAGATATCTATATGTAATTTTCAATTATATATCTCATATTTTTATTTATGTTTATTTTTAGGGCAATGTCTGAATTTAGTTTTTTAATTTACTAATTTGTTCCTGAGCAAATCATAAAATATAAATATCTACCTTTATATTTAATATGTTACATATACTTAAAAATACCTAATATTAAATTCCATATAATACTGTTTAAAAAAATTTAGATCACCCAATATTATCTTCAACCTCCTTACTTATTCAAAACTCCTATCCTCCTTTTCACCTTAATGTGTGTGTTCTTGGCTGTAAATACTTCCGTCCATTAAATGTGTTATTCTTCCTTTCATGGGGGTTACTCTTCTGGCATGGTTGTTGATTCCTGCTTGAACACACATTACGTGCTCTGGATTGTCAGATATGCTGACAGTAGGTGCTTACACAGTCAGCCTATGGGGAGCAGCAAGTCGTGCTTCTGATCTGTTCTCAGGGTGTTGAAGAAGAAAAAGGTATGCTGGTATGTAGGATTTCTTGATAGATCTTCATCTGCATATTTGCACACCAGGTTTATCAAACATTGGAAAACGCCCAAACACCTCCATTTATTGATCTCTCTGAATTGTGGATATCCTAAATGTACGGTCAATATCAAGTGAGTCAGAGAGAGACTATGCAGACGATAATTCACCTGGCAACCTTCAGGGGAACCCAAGCTAAAAATCCTATAAATGACCTCTGTGTCCCCTCCCATTCACAGTATTTACATCTTTAAGTAGCACACAAACACTTGCATGCATTAGTCTTTTGAAATTCTGTCTTTTTTGCATCTTTGAAGAATTTTGTGCAGAAGGAAAAGAAGTCTACTTTTTGCTTTCCAGTGAACATGGTAATGAAATTCATTTATTTTAATAGCATATGTAAAATAAAAGTAAAATATAGTACACATCCAGTCCAATGGCTTGAAATCAATATAAAGCATATTGAAATATGTATAATATAAATTAATGTATATAAAATATGACTCTGCAAATCAATGAGTTAAGGGTAAATTACTCAATAAATTCTGTTAGTACAATTGTTTAACTGTTCAAAAAATTATTTAAAAAATTGTCAGTTTATCATGTTTAAGAGGCTCCTTTAGTCATAAAACAAAAGTGAAAGATTTAACAATGTAAAAAATTGAATATTTTGTACATCAAAAATACCATAAATAACTTCAAAACACACACAGAATTGGGAAATAAATTTCAAACCTATGTTCATGTTAGAATTGCTTAGTAAGACAAATGAGTACACTAAAAGGTATAAATATCATCATATTTGAGAATAATTGTTATTTTCAGAAAAACAGTTGAATATGGTGATATGTATTGGTGTCAACTAATAAAAGAATTGAAATAACAACAGCAATTAAGTGACACATTTAATAATATTAATGTTAAAAAATTAACTTTCCTGTTTAAACATATCATCAGACAAAAGAGTCCATTTGACTTATATCAAAATATAAAACACCCAGTAGAAATATTAAAAAGAAATGCACAGGACCCATATGAAAAAAAGGACTTTAATTTATGTGATTGAAATTTAAAAACTGGGAAAAAGTAGAACATATTTTGGACAAAGAGGAATGTTATAAACATACCAGTTTTTCCTAAAATAAAAACATCTATAATATCATTGCATCTACAATGCAATAATAACTATGATATCCATAGGATAAAAGGAAATATGGAGGAAAGAGATTAAACATCATCCAAAAGGATATGATATTCTATAAAATATGAGTAATGCAGGAAGTAGTCTAGTTATATACTAAATATTAAATGTTAATATGTTAAAAACAAAGCAGAAGAATGAACTGGACTAGAGTGTCTAATAATAGATCCATGGGAATTTAGAATATGTACTTCACTGTAAAAAATAAATGCATTCAATTAATAATGTTTGGACAAAGGACTGGCTCTTTGGGGGAAGATTATGAAATTAGATAATTTTACTAAATCAGGTAGAGATGGCTCCATGATTTTAAATTAATGTGAAATAAGCAGTAATCATTGAATGATTACTTAATCTTCAATATTATAAACTTTCACACCTTTGAGCATGTTGGAAAACCTAAAAGTTATAGGAATGTATAGCTACATCAGAATACACATGATGAAATCATCTTCCTGGGAAAAATAACACCATAATCAAACTCAAATATAAATTGAAAAAAAAAATTCACACACATGTAATAGACAAGGGTCAATGTTTTAATATCCACTAGTACATACAAATCGTAAAAATATGGCTGAATTTACCAGTAAAACATTGAGGAAATTATATATTAGACAATCCATAGGGCAAATAACTGTAGCACTTAATATAAGAAAAATGAGACACCTTCATCAAAACTTCAAAAATGGTCAAGGTGACATCAATTTAAAAAGTACCATTTTCCACTAAAAAACATATTTAAAATTATAATACCCAGTGGGGCAAAACTTAGGGAAAAGAGCATTGTTGTACATGGTAAGGGTGTAAATTGGAACACTTTCTTCCAATGGCAGTTTATCATTGCTTATCAACAGCCTTAAGAAGGTAAATTCAATTTGACCTACCAATTTCACTTTAACTAATTCACCCAAATGTAAGAAACATTTTAGTTCTTTATTGAGCAACATTTTATATGTCCATATGCCAGTCACTGTGATAAACATGTTACAAACACATCATCTTACCTAAAAAATGTGATACTACTATGAAGTAAGAAACTTGGTATACTGATTTTTACATGTAAACACTGAGACTCAAAAGAGAAAACATATTTCTGAAAAGTTACAGCCATTTGGATTAAGTAGCAACTATTTAAAAAAATATAGTCTGTTATATATCATCTGCTTTATATATTAAATTATATCTGTATATATGTTTTATATTTTTAATCATTTGATATGTATGTATATATGTACATACATATATGTTATATGTGTATGTATATATGTGTGTATGTATATATACATTCTGTAATCCCTTGAGAGCCAGAAAATGACTTTAAAAGTGACAGGAAGATTTTCTAACCCTAAAAGTGTGTGTGTGTGTGTGTGTGTGTGTGTGTGTGTGTGTGTGTGTGTGATGGTTAATACATAGGAACACACAATAAGGATTTATGTGTTACAAACTGTATATGAGTAGAAATACTTGGAGCTAGACACATAACCTGAAGTATTATTTAAAAATCTGGGAAAGGAAGAGAGAGGAAGTCTGAAAGGGGTTTCACTATATGAGACCAGACTTGGTAAATTATTGGTTTTTATACTAGAGGAACCAGAACAGTGAGGGAGGAATTAACACTGTTCATACCTGGAGTACAAGCTTTCTGAAAAGCTTTCTGGAATATTCCTGTTTTTTGCTGGTGATACTGAAGCTAGAGAGCTGCTTCCTTCTGAAGACATACATTTAGCCAAGAGTAAGAAACAGGTGGGAGCTATATCCATGTTTCCTTTTATCTTTACAGGATTCTAATATATTTTTGCAAGAATTACAATGATTAAAGCAATATAAAACAAAATGAAAGCTTCATTGAATTAGTGATGTTAAACTTGTTCTATATTAGCATCATGTTGAATTATTACTCATCCTTGCTAATGCAGCATTTAACATGGAATTACACTGTCATGCCAGACTAGTGTAAAAAGAAACCCTAATGGGGCATGATGTAAAAGCTATTATAAGAGATGGCCACTATGAAGAGTATTTGGAATCTTTCTAGTGATACAATTTTGAACTATCTTGTGGGTATCTTCACCAAAGTTTAGGGGAAGACAGAGAAAATGGAGAATGGAGGACAGAATTTGCATAGCTGAGTACTGTCTTGAAATAAGATTTTAATGGGAGAACCCAATTATTTTTGTCATCCTTCTTTGGGAAATTTCAAAATACATTTTTGAAACTTGGAACTTTAATTGACTTATTAAAAATTTTTTTCAATTTCTCATTTTAAAATCAATAGAACATATTTCTATTCTAGTGGTAGGTTTGCTAATAGATTGTTCTTAAACTCCTTGGATGTCCCTAAATGTGTAGTATATTCTTAATCTAAATAAGGAGTTTATAGCGAGCCATCTGGATTCAGTGGGCTGGTGATGTGGGACTTAGTTTGAATCTGTAGCAAATGGTCCCAGCTTTGTTTTCACTTATGTCCAGGGGAATTAATAAATGTAATGGCATTGGATATTTGATTTTGCTAGATAATCAAAGATTCTATGTGGTCTTCCCAGGTGTCTAAAGGTATATAGAAGCAATGTTTATTTCCCAGATGGTCATTTAGTTCGGTGATCTGTATGAATGAGAGAACTTGAATATTTGAATGAAATTTAAAAAAATACCTTAACTATTTCAGGGTTCAACTTTATCATTATGTCCTTAATATATTATCTCCTTTGTTCACTTCAGCACAGCACTGAAGAATGCCATTCCTGTTTCTCTCTCTACTGTTTCTCATCAGAGCTTCCCCTTCTTAACAGTCTTTACCCCCCCAGGAAGATGGCACATCCCATGCCACTTTCAGGAAACACCCTCTGTGTCTGCCTTTTATTTGTCCTTTTCAAGAGCTGATTTTAAATTACATTTCCTTGCAAAGACTTCCCCCATGTCCTGTTGATTTTCTTATCCTGAATCCATATCCTATTTCATTTTTCATTCAATATATAATCCTTCCTTCTCTATAGTCTTGTGATTGTCCCGAAACTCAGACCTCGGATTTACTTCAATCCGTTTGTTCTCTCTGTGACTGACACCAGTTTTTCCCTGAGGTAGATTCTGCGCTGGTGGTGCCAGTTAATATAATTTGAGGAAGTCTTCTGAGAAAAGAAAATACAAAATTACAAATAAAACAGTAGATATGAAATTAAGCTTTTATTTAGAATGAGAAAATAACTCATGGCAAATATGTGCTTTAAATGTTGAAAAATACTACACACATTATAAGTAAAAGGTAATATTAATTAATTTTCTAGTATGCCTCTATAATGCTTTTCTATGTATTTTTGGTCATATATTCTTTGATTCTTTAATAACCTCTTCATGTGGAATTGCTTTGTGCTATCTTCTCCAAAGAGAATTTTTTAAAAAGTAATCCATTAATTTCACTAGGATGGTTGCTTAAAATTTACTGCTATTTTGGCAGTGGGGTAATAGTAGTAGTAGATGTAGAAATATAGGGGATTTTCCTTCCACATTACAGTTTATTATGGGTAATGTCATGCTTATAAATGTCAACCACTTTACCAGATTTCTCTTATATATGTTGTAAGATTGCAGAGCACTTCAAGTTTTCTCATGCAGTGACTTAAATATATTTTGAAATACAGCTTTTAACAGCATTTAATAATACCACACACTCAACCAATTTGCTGCCATGTCCTCAGTTACTTGAAAATTTTATGTTACCTACATTAATGTGAATATTTACATCCAATCAGCAAGAAATGCTTTTCAATGTGTTCTTTTGTTTCATACCTCTTCATTAGAGAGACTTCTCAATTTAAAAGTCTATTCATTCTATTTTAAATGGGGATTTCCCCCCTAATTAACTACTATTTTATGTGATCTAATGATTTTTGGGGGGTCACATTTGTTTCTCTACAGAAAAATATTTATAATTTCTTTGTTTGGGCAGCTTTGCTGTAGAATCCATTTTACCTGAATCTCCTCTCTTTTGTTTATTAATTAAAGATGAGAAAAGAAGCTTATCTTTCATAAGTCCAAATCAGAGTCTACAATTTCTCTGTTTTTTTTCTTACTGGACTGTTCACCATCATTTCATACAGTTAAAATAGTGTAATTCCAAATAGGCTTCTTTTGAAATGGATCCGAACAATGTCCAGTGCTACCTCAGCAACCTCTAACGTATGGTAGAGTGAACAAAGACAGTGATCTTAACCAGTTCAATTAAATTACCTTGCTTTTGAAATGTTTACAGAAATCTTACTTTTGAATTTTTTACACACAGAATCTTCATATGACCATATGGCTAGGGCCCCTCCCAGAGCGATTCGTACAAGCAAAGGGGTCTGGAAACTTGAGTTCTTTAGTTTCACCACAGATCATCTGCCTCTGGTTCCTCACCTTTCATGTGACATGACCTTTTAGTATGAAGTAGAGAAGACAGTTGGGCTTAGAGACACTTAAGAAAACCCTAAGTAAGGGTATGAATGTACAGAAGATGCTGAGTGTGGCAGAATGCTGCTTTGGATTACACTGTGATCGAGTAAAACAATGATAAGTAAACTAAAGCAACCAATAAACAAACTAGAAACTCCCATCCCTGCATGGATTTCGGGTCCTCTGCCCATTACCATGACAACTTAGAATATATGAAAAACAGCCAGGATGTTGTAGGAGAGATGGGGAGTACAAGCTGCCAGTGCAAACATTTCCTCCTGTTTGAATATGTATTTCATCAGATTTTACACTTTTTTTCCTTCTTTGAAGATATTTGCTTTTCATTTCACTTATTTTATTCCATGCAAACTTGATTTTTTTAGATCAGTACAGCATCTCCTGATACCTTGTTACTAAGGGTACTTAATATGAAAACAGATGAATTACAGATTACTATCACTTACATAGCAACCAAAAGAAGGTTGCAGGTGGATAGCCCAGGATAAAATGGAGTATTTGTTAGCACTCGATACGCTGTGCTAGAAGGCTGTAGGAAATGGGAAGCCGTGGAAGGCAAAAGTAGAACATACTAAGTAAATCACCATTATTCTCATTTCTCGGTCCCTACAAAATTCTTATTGAAGTTCTCAGAATCAGCTGCTGCTGCTTTAAAACAGAAATCCAGCGACAGTTGCAAAAAATAGATGGGCATTTATTTCACCGTAGCATTAAGATAAATTCATATATAAGCACCGTAGAGCTAGTTTGGCAGCTTTCTGTCAGAGTCCCAGGCTGTTCCAGCAACTCTTTGCCATCCTTAGGTCATCGATAGCAGAGTGAACACAGCACAAATTCTTCACACTCCTGCCACTGAGAGGGGAGGTCTATGCCCCTTCTCCTTGAATCTGGGCAGAATCTGTGAGTACTTTGAATGATAGGATATGACAGAAGTGACACTGTGCCAATTTCCAGGCCCATGCCTCAAGGTATTGTAATTTATACTTCCTCCTCCTGGAAACATTTGCTTTTAGAGCCCTGAGCTGTCATGTAATGAACCCAGCTATCCTACTGTAGAGATCATCCATACAGGCTCTGAGACCCCATGGGGGAGGGGTCTAGCTCAGTTCAACTTTTTAGCCACTCTTATCAAAATTCCAGAAAGGAGAGTGAGCTGTCATCGTTCTTGTAGACCAGCCTTGCTGCCCAGCAAAATTTCAATGAGACCTCAAGTGATGCTGTATGGAATAGAAAACTCATCTGATCGATAGAATTGGGACATATAATTAAGTTAAAATTAAGCCACTAAGTTTTAGGGTATTTTATAATGTATCAGTAGAAAACATAGTCACCTAATGGTATGAGATGAGCTTAAGCCATTGTATCATGTTGCAGGAAGCCATGCAGCAGAAAGCAAAAAAGGACAAAAAATATGCAGCACCTACATTTAGAAAGACTTCCCAGAGTAATACTTCTTGTCATAGATAGTGGGCCAAACTTGGTCATGTGGCCACATGCAATAAGTAGTGGGTAATGGGGTCTTTTGGAAATGCATATTGCCAAGCTAAATAGATTCAGTTACCAAGAAAGATGAGGAATTGAAGTTCAGTTAAGCAACTAGAATATACACTACATTCCATCAACTCTCCTTAATATAATCAGTTAGGCAACTAGAATATGCACTGCATTCCATCAACTCTCCTTAATATAATCAATGCATTTTTCTCTCCTTAAAGTTCTTTAGTAAGATTTTGTTTTTTAGAGCAGATTGAGTTCACAGCAAAATTGAGACGATATAGAGATTTCCCATATAGACCCTGCATCCACAGATGCATAGCTTACTCCATTATGAGCATTCCCCACCAGAATGGTGTTACAACTGAGGAACCTACACTGACATCATAATCACTCAAAGATCACACTTTACATTATGCTTCACTTTTTGGTGTTGTGTATTCTATGGGTTTGAACAAACGTATAATGATGTGTATCCATCATCATGATATCATACATGGTATTTTTACTACTCTAATATTCTCTCTGCTCTACCTATTCTACTCCCACACCAATGTCTGCTAACCACTTTTGGAGAACTTTGGAGATCTCTTTGCTGTCTCCATGGTTTTCCCTTTGCAAGGATGTCATATATGAAGATGGAACCATACAGTAAGTAGCCTTTCAAATTGTCTTCTTTCACAAAATAATATACATTTAAGCTCCTTTATGTATTTTCACAGCTGATAGGCATTTCTTTTTAGTGCTAGTGTTTCATTGTATGGATGCACTACAGTTTATTTATCCATTCATTAACTGAAAGGTTGTTGTGAATAAAGCCGCTATAAACATCCATATGCAGGTTTTGGTGTGGACATAGGTTTTCACTACTTTGGTTCAATACCAAGCAGTGCAATTGCTGGATTATGTAGTAAGAGTATATTTAGTTTTGTAAGAAATGACCTGCCTGTCTTCTGAAGTGGCTGTACCATTTTTCATTCATACCAGCAAGATATGAGAGTTCCTATTGTTCCACATCCTCATCAGCATTTGGTGTTGCCAAGTGTCTCTGGATTTTGGCCATTCTAATAGGTATAATGGTATCTCATTGTTTTAGCTTGCTTTTCCATGCTGACCTATAATGTGGAGTTTCTTTTCATATGCCTATTTGCTATCTACATATATATTTTGGTGAGATATCTGTTAAGGTCTTTGACCCATGGTGTAAGTGGGTTGTTTGTTTTCTTATTGTTGAGTTTTAAAAATTCTTTATATGTTTTGGATATATATGTGGATAAAATAAGATATGCATTTGAAAATACTTTCTCCCAGTCTGTGGCTGTCTTTTCATTCTATTGATATTGTCCTTCACAGGATAGACTTTTAAAACAATAATTAATTTCAGTTTATCAGTTATTTGTGTCAAGATTATACCTTTAATGTTGTATCTAAAAAGGCATCACCATACCCAAGTCATCTAGGTTTTCTTCTATGTTATCTTATATAAATTCTATAGTTTTTCATTTTACACTTAGTCTAAGATCCATCCTGAGTTAATTTTTGTGAAGGGTGTAAGATCTCTGTCTATATTTATTTATTTTTCCATGTTGCTGTCCAGTTGTTTCATATCATTTGTTGAAAAGACTATGTTTGCTCCATTGTAATGCCTTTGATCTTTTGTCAAAGATCAATTAGCTATGCTTATCGGGATTTATTTCTGGACCTTAAATTCTGGCCCATTGATCTATTTGTCTACTTTACCAATACAATACTGCATTTATTACTGTTCCTTTATGTTAAGTCTTGAAGTCTGGTGGTGTCTGTCCTCCAGCTTTGTTTACTCCTTTAATATTGGGTTGGCTATTCTGGGTCTTTTGCCTCTCCATATAAAATTTAGAATGAGTGTCAATTACCACACAATAACATGCTGAGATTTTTATTGGGATTGCTTTATATCTATAGACCAATTTGGGAAAAACTGGCATCCTGACAATACTGAGGCTTTCTATTCATTTAAATGGAATCTCTCTCCATTTATTTAGTTCTTTGATCTCATTCATCAATTTTACAGTTTTCATCTTGTAGATCTTGTACATTTAAAAAAATATATTTATACCTGTTTAATTTTGGGGGTGCTAATGTAAATGGTATTGTGCTTTTAATCTCAAATTCCACTTGTTTACTTTTGGTAAAACAGAAAGTGATTGACTTTTGTATTTTAACCTTGTATCATGCAACCTTGTTATAAACACTTATTAGTTCTAGAGATTTTCTTTTTATTTTGTCTATTCTTTTGGATTATCTAAAGAATTGATCATACCATCAGTGAACAAAGAGAGTTTTACTTCTTCCTTCCCAACATTTATATTTTTTCCTTTTGTTGTCGTATTGAATTAACTAGAACTATCAGTACATTGTTGAAAAGAAGCGATGACAGACGACATTCTTGCCTGTATATAATCTTAGTGGGAAAATATAGAGTTTCTCACTGTTAAGTATGATTTTGGCTATAGATTTTTGTATATTGTCTTTATTAAGTACAGGAAGTTCACCTCTATTCCCAATTTACTGAGAGTTTTTATCAGAAATGAGTGTTGGATTTGACAAATACTGTTTCTGCATCTATTAATATGATCAGGTAATTTTTCTTTTTAGCCTGTTGATGTAATGGATTATATTAATTGATTTTTGAATGTTGGACCAGCCTTGCATATATGGGATAAACCCCACTTGGTTGTGGTGTATAATTCTTTTTATACATTCTTGGATTCGTTTTGATAATATTTTGTTGAGGAATTTTTCATCCATGTTCATGAAAGGTATCAGTCTATAGTTTGCTTTACTTATAAGGTCTTTGTCTGGTTTGGCTTTGGAATAATGCTGGCACCACAAAGTAAGTTAGGAAGTATTTCCTCTGCTTCTATCCTCTGAAAGAGATTGTACAGAATTTGTATAATTTCTTACTTAAATGTGTGGTAGAATTCACAAGGAACCCATATGGGCCTAGTGTTTTCTCTTTTGGAAATAATTTTTGTAATAGATATAGGACTATCCAGACTTTCTATTTCTTCTTGTGTGAGTTTTGGCAGCTTATGTCTTTTAAGGAATTGTTATATTTCATCAAGGTTATAAAATATGTGAGCATAGAGTTGCTCATAGTATTCCTTTATTATCCTTTTAATGCCCATGGGATC
The DNA here is from genome assembly GCA_029783875.1 of Phataginus tricuspis. Taxonomy (NCBI): domain Eukaryota; kingdom Metazoa; phylum Chordata; class Mammalia; order Pholidota; family Manidae; genus Phataginus; species Phataginus tricuspis. Next base: position 32,136,355 of record JAQQAC010011420.1, on the reverse strand, counting down.
TATAGTGATGTCCTTTACTTTTCTTTTTTTTTTCTATTTTGTTATCATAAATACACATTTACATGAGCAGCATTGTGGTTACTAGATTCCCCCCATTATCAAGTCCCCACTACATACCCCACTAAAGTTACTGTCCATCAGCATAGTAAGATGCTATAGAATCACTACTTGTCTTCTCTGTTCTATACTGCCTTCCCTGTAACCCCTGCTACATTATATGTGCTGATGGTAATGCCCTTTATTCCCCTTCTCCCTCCCTTTGAACCCATTCCCCCCAGTCTTTTTCCCTTTGGCAACTGTTATTCCGTTCTTGGGTACTGTGAGTCTGCTGCTGTTTTGTTCCTTCAGTTTTTGCTTTGTTCTTATACTCCACAGATGAGTGAAATCACTTGGTACTTGTATTTCTTTGCCTGCCTTATTTCACTGAGCATAATACCCTCTAGCTCCATCCATGTTGTTGCAAATGGTAGGATTTGTTTTCTCCTTATGGCTGAATAATACTCCATTGTGTATATTTACCACATCTTCTTTATCCATTCATCTACTGATGGACACTTAGGTTGCTTCCATTTCTTGGCTATTGTAAATAATGCTGCGATAAACATAGGGGTGCATATGTCTTTTTCAAACTGGGCTCCTGCATTCTTAGGGTAAATTCCTAGGAGTGGAAATCCTGGGTCAAATGGTATTTCTGTTTTAAATTTTTTGAGGAACCTCCATACAGTTTTCCACAATGTTTGAAATAATTTACATTCCCACCAGCAGTGTAGGAGGGTTACCCTTTCTCCACATCCTCACCAGCATTTGTTGTTCCTATTCTTTTCTATGTTGGGCATCCTAACTGGTGTGAGGTGATATCTCATTGTGGTTTTCATTTGCATTTCCCTGATAATTAACAATATGGAGCATTTTTTCATGTACCTGTTGGCCATCTGAATTTCTCCTTTGGAGAATTGTCTGTTCATATCCTCTGCCCATTTTTTAATAGAGTTATTTGTTTTTTGGGTGTTGAGGGGCTTATGAGTTCTTTATATATTTTGGATGTTAACCTCTTGTCAGATGTGTCATTTACAAATATATTCTCCCATACCGTAGGATGCATTTTTGTTCTGCTGATAGTTTCCTTTGCTGTACAGAAGCTTTTTAGCATGGTGTAGTCAAGTTTGTTCACTTTTTATTTTGTTTTGCTTGCCCAAGGAAATGTGTTCAGGAAAAAGTTGCTCATGTTTACATTCAAGAGATTTTTGCCTGTGTTTTCTTCTAAGAGTTTTATGGTTTCATGACTTACATTCATGGCTTTGATCCATTTTGAGTTTACTTTTGAGTATGGGGTTAGACAGTTTCATTCTCTTGCATAGAGCTGTCCAGTTTTGTTAACACCAGCTATTGAGGAGGCGGTCATTTCCCCATTATATATCCATGGCTCCCATATCATATATTAACTGACAATATATGCATGGGTTTATATCTGGGCTCTCTAGTCTGTTTCATTGGTCTATGGGTCTGTTCTTGTGCCAGTACCAAATTGTCTTGATTACTGTGGCTTTTTAGTAGACCTTGAAGTCAGGGAGTGGAATCCCCCCAGCTTTATTCTTCCTTCTCAGGATTGCTTTGGCTATTCGGGTCTTTTGTGGTTCCATATGAATTTTAGAACTATCTGCTCCAGTACACTGAAGAATGCTGTTGGTATTTTGATAGGGATTGCATTGAATCTGTAGATTGCTTTAGTCAGGATGGCCATTTTGAAAATATTAATTGTTCCTATCCATGAGCACGGGATGTGTTTCCATTTATTGTTATCTTCTTTAATTTCTCTCATGAGTGTCTTGTAGTTTTCAGAGTATAGGTCTTTCACTTCATTGGTTAGTTTTATTCCTAGGCATTTTATTCTTTTTGATGCAATTGTGAATGGAATTGTTTTCCTGATTTCTCTTTCTGCTAGTTCATTGTTGGTGTATAGGAATGCAACAGATTTCTGTGTATTAATTTTGTATTCTGCAACTTCACTGAATTCAGATATTATATCTAGTAGTTTTAGAATGGATTCTTTAGGGTTTTTTATGTACAGTATCTTGTCATCTGCAAACAGGGACAGCTTGACTTCTTCCTTGTCAATCTGGATGTCTTTTATTTCTTTGTGTTGTCTTATTGCCATGGCTAGGACCTCCAGTACCATGTTGAATAAAATTGGGGAGAATGGGCATCCTTGTCTTCTTCCCAATCTTAAACACTGTTAAGTATAATGTTGGCTGTGGGTTTGTCATATATGGCCTTTATTATGTTGAGGTACTTGCCCTCTATACCCATTTTGTTGAGAGTTTTTATCATGAATGGATGTTGAATTTTGTTGAATGCTTTTTCAGCATCTATGGAGATGATCATGTGGTTTTCGTCCTTTCTTTTTTTGATGTGGTGGATGATGTTGATTGATTTTCGAATGTTGTACCATCCTTGCATCCCTAGGATGAATCCCACTTGATCATGATGGATGATCTTTTTGATGTATTTTTGAATTCGGTTTGCTAATATTTTGTTGAGTATTTTTGCATCTATGTTCATCAGGGATATTGGTCTGTAATTTTCTTTTTTTGTGGTGTCTTTGCCTGGTTTTGGTATTAGAGTGATTTTAGCCTCGTAGAATGAGTTTGGGAGTATTCCCTCTTCTACTTTTTGGAAAACTTTAGGGAGGATGGGTATTATGTCTTCACTAAGTGTTTGATAAAATTCAGCAGGGAAACCATCTAGGTCAGGGGTTTTCTTCTTAGATAGTTTTTTGATTACCAATTCAATTTCGTTGCTTGTAATTGGTCTGTTCAGATTTTCTGTTTCTTCCTGGGTCAGCCTTGGAAGGTTGTATTTTTCTAGAAAGTTGTCCATTTCTTCTAGGTTATCCAGTTTGTTAGCATATAATTTTTCTTAGTATTCTCTCATAATTCTTTGTATTTTGTTGGTGTCCATAGTGATTTATCCATTCTCATTTCTGATTCTGTGTATGTGTGTAGACTCTTTTTTTCTTGATAAGTCTGGCTAGTGGTTTATCTATTTTGTTTATTTTCTCGAAGACCCACCTCCTGCTTTCATTGATTCTCTCTAGGGATTTCTCCTTCTTGATTTTATTTATTTCTGCTCTAATCTTTATTATGTCCCTCCTTCTACTGCCTCTGGGTCTCATTTTTCTTCCTATTCTACTTTCGTTAATTGTGAATTTAGACTGTTAATTTGGGATTGTTCTTCTTTCCTGAGGTAGGCCTGTATTGCAGTATAATTCCCTCTTTGCACGGCCTTTGCTGCATCCCACAGATTTTGTGGTGTTGAATTATTTTTGTCGTTTGTCTCCATATATTGCTTGATCTCTTGTTTTTATTTGGTCATTGATCCATTGATTATTTAGTAGCATGTTATTAAGCCTCCATGTGTTTATGGGCTTTTTTGTTTTCCTTTTGTAGTTTATTTCTAGTTTCATACCTTTGTGATCTGAGAAGCTGGTTTGTACAATTTCAATCTTTTTGTATTTATTTTAATCTCTTTTTGTGGGTTAGTATATGATCTATTCTGGAAATGTGCCAGGTGCACTTGAGAAGAATGTATCCTGTTGCCTTTAGGTGGCATATTCTGTAGATGTCCATTAGGTCCATCTGTTCTAATACGTTGTTCAGTGCCTCTGTGACTTTACTTATTTTCTGGTTGATCTGTCCTTTGGAGTGTGTCATCTGTTGAAGTCTCCTAAAATGAATGCATTGCATTCTATGTCACCCTTTAATTCTGTTAGTATTTGTTTCACATTTGTAGGTGCTCCTGTGTTGGATGCATAGATATTTATAATGGTTATATCCTCTTGTTGGACTGACCCCTTTATCATTATGTAATGTCCTCCTTTGTCTCTTGTGACTTTCTTTGTTTTGAAGTCTATTTTGTCTGATACAAGTACTGCAACTCCTGTTTTTTCTCCCTATTAGTTGCATGAAATAACTTTTTCCAACCCTTTCTTTGAGTCTGTGTATGTCTTTGGGTTTGAAGTGAGTCTCTTATAGGCAGCACATAGATGGGTCTTGTTTTTTTATCCATTCAGTGACTCTATGTCTTTTGATTGGGGCATTCAGACCATTTACATTTAGGGTGATTATCAATAGGTATGTTCTTATTGTCATTGGAGGCTTTAGATTCGTGGTTACCAAAGGTTCAAGGGTGATTCCCTTACTATCTAACCATCTAATTTAACTCACTTCGTATGCTATTACAAACACAAGCTAAAGGTTTTTTTTTTCTTCCTTTTTCTTCCTCTTCCATTCTTTATATGTTAGGTATCATATCTGTATTCTTTGTCTATCCCTTGATTGACTTTGGGTGTAGTTGATTTGATTTTGCATGTGCTTAGTAATTAATTGTTCTACTTTGCTGTGGTTTTATTTCCCCTAGTGACATCTATTTAGCCTTAGGAATACTTCCATCTATAGCAGTCTCTCCTAAATGCACTGTAGATGTGGTTTGTGGGAGGTAAGTTCTCTCAGCTTTTGCTTATCTGAAAATTGTTTAATCCCTCCTTCAAATTTTAATTTTAACCTTGCTGGATAGAGTATTCTTCACTCAAGGCCCTTCTGCTTCATTGCATTCAATATATCATGCCACTCCCTTCTGGCCTGTAATTTTTCTGTTGAGAAACTGATTATAGCCTGATGGGCTTTCCTTTGTATGTGATCTTATTTCTCTCTCTGGCTGCTTTTAATAGTCTGTCTGTATCCTTGATCTTTGCCATTTTAATTACTATATGTCTTGATGTTGTCTTCCTTGGGTCCCTTGTGTTGGGAGATCTGTGCACCTCCATGGCCTGAGATACTATCTCCTTCCCCAGATTGGGGACGTTTTCAGCAATTACCTCCTCAATGACACTTTCTATCCCTTTTTCTCTCTTCTTCTTCTTCTGGTACCCTTATAATGCAAATATTGTACCGTTTGGATTGGTCAGGCAGTTCTCTCAATATTCTTTCATTCTTAGAGATCCTTTTTTCTCTCTGTTCCTTAGCTTCTTTGTATTTCTCTTCTCTAATTTCTATTCCATTTACTGTCTCTTCTACTACATCTAATCTGCTTTTAAATCCCTCCATTGCATGTTTTATTTCAGGTATGAAATTTCTTAATGATTGAATCTCTGTCTTAAATTTGTTCCTGAGTTCTTGAATGTTTTTCTGTACCTCCATGAGCATATTTATGATTTTTATTTTGAACTCTCTTTCAGGAAGATTGGTGAGTTCAGTTTCATTTGGCCCTATTTCTGGGGTTTGTCACATTTTGATCTGAACCAGTTTCCTTTGATGTTTCATATTTCTATGTGGCACCCTCTAGTGCCTAGAAGCTCTAGTGTCTGGAGCTCCTCAGCCCCTGGGGTGAGGTTGGGAGTCGCAGGGGAGTGGTGCTGGTGCATGTTGGGAGGAAAGAGCTGTTTCCTGCTTCCCAGCTGCAGTACCTGTCTTCAGTGTCAGAGTAAGTGGGCCAAGCACACAGGCGTAAGCCTCTGTGCTTTGTGTCTCTAGGTGTTGTAGGCAGGACCTTTCTCTGGCTGGCCTGATGCCAGCACAGTGGCTGCTGGTTTGCAAGCCAGTGCTGGAAGGCCAGGAGGAAGGCGCAGCAGGCTGCATATCACAGTGGGGGCCTCGGAGATGAGTAGCCAGTCAGGGGGATGGAGTGCCTGAAGCTTCTCAAAATTACCAATCTGCTGGGCAGAGTACGCCCAGACAACCTTGTCCACCTATCCTTTCTCTCGTGCAGCAATCTCCATGCAATCCCTGCCCCTTCATCAGCCCTCTGGCTGCTAGGAAGCCTCTCAGACCGCCCACCTTTCCTTTGTCCCAGAGCAGCTGGATGTGGATCCCCATCCTCTGCAAATGGCTGGAATCTCAGTCTCTTAAGCACTTCGTCTGTCCCAACTCCCCAACCCCACCAACATTCAGAGCACCCCTCAATGTCGGTTTGTGCTCCAAAGCATATCTCCAGGGCTGGGTGTTCAGCGTCTTGGGCTTCCACCCCCTCTCCACTCCATTTCTCTTCCTCCTGCCAGTGAGCTGAGGTGGGGGAAGGGCTTGGGTTCTGCCAGATTAAGGCTCTGTTCTGTTACCCTGTTTTGTGAGGTCTGCTCTGTTTTCTAGGTGTATGCAGTCTGGTGCAGCCTTCTTTCCTGTTGCTGTTTTAGGATTAGTTGTATTAACTATATTTTCATACTACATGTGGTTTTGGGAGGAGTTCTCTGTCTCCTCTCACGCTGCCATCTTGAACTGATCCCCTTCACTTTTCTGATATTAGTGATTTGTGTCTTCTGTATTTTTTATGGTTAACTTAATGTACAGTTTTGGAGACTTAATATATTCTCAAATTCTCATTAGAAGAAAATTAAGATGAACAATAAATATACATTACTTTGTATTGCTTCATAGAAATTACCAAAAATTTAGTAGAATAACAATAATGCTCATTTATCAGCTCAAAATTCTGTAGGTCAGAAACCTGGACTCACTGCTTAGGGTTTCATAGAGCTAACATTAAGTTTGCAACTGGGCTGGTCTCTCATCAAAATACCCTGTTGAAGAATGTACATCCATGTTGTCAACTCAAGTGGCCAGCTAAATTAAGTTAATGGTGGTTGTAGGATTGAGTTGTTGTTTCTTAGATGGGGGATTCTCTCAACTGGAGACATCCTCATTCCTCTCACACAGCTCCTTCATCTTTCAAGCAACAACAGCGAATTGAGTCCTTCTCACATTCTGAATCTCCCTGAAACGTTTGCCTTCAGCCAGAAGAAGTTATGTGCTTTTAAAGGATTAATGTGTTTAGGTCAGGCCCACCCAGATAATCCCTGTCTCAAGGGTAACTGTACTACTTAACATCATGTTCTTACAATCTATTCACAGGAATGACACCTCATCTTATTCGCAAGTTCTGTGAGTTAGAGAGTAATATCTGTTTAAATATTTATTAACACAATTCAGAGCTGTATTCATATTTATGTGAAAGTTGGCACTAAATTCTTCACAAAAATATAAGATAAAAATAGAGTTTGGGAAAGAACCTTGTTTTTTAATTGTGCTCACCTGGCCTCTTGGGAGTACAGCACCTTTTCAGGCTTTCTTCCTCAAGTTTACCTATTAAACAAAGGGGTTTTATATGCCTCTGCCATATTACTAAGAACTTGCTTTCTTATATATCTGTTAGTGGCCTTATGTTTCATTCTCAATTCAACCATTATTTCCTCTTTTAAGGATATCTTATTCTCCCCATTTGACCCTAATAATATTGATAATTCCCTTCTTTGTGCCCTCCTTACATGTTCTACAGATTTTTATCCTTAATAATTACTAAGATTATTCATATTCTGCTTCTCCTATGAAACTGAAAACTATAAGCATGCACTGGTATATGCCTGCAACATTTTGCATGGATCCTATTATGTGGATGTTTAATATATATTTGTTTACCAAAGCAAAGCTGGAAGACACTGCCACTAGTTTAAGTGGCTTTTACGAGAGTCCCACCCACCTGCAAACAGAAATAGAGGATTTCAGGGAGAAGCCTGTTTTCTCAAGCTATAATTTAGACATTCCTTTATATCATTTTTCCATTGCTTGGCCTTATGAATAGCAGTGATTATTTATTTTCTATTAGAATCTAGACATATCTTTTATTTCCTAAATACCATCTCATATAATAATTATCATTACTTTTGAAATTCTCACAATTACACTGGATTGGCTGTTGGAAGCACTGGCTCCCAGTGCTGTCTGTCTCTCTGTGCGCTTTGGGATCATCACCCTCATTCAGAAGTTATGCACTGGGTTCTTGTTCCTTGCTAAATTGGTGTTAAGAGGATGGGGGAGAGGTCAGAGCATATGTATTTGAGAATCTCCAAGTTCAGTGGGGAAACAGACAAGGAAATAATTGAAGCTAATGTTCCTTTGGTTGCTTTGGTAAGGTGCAGCCCAGGCGCCATGTTGACAACCAGAAGTGGCATCTCTGACCTTCAGAAAAGGTGAGGGAGAGGTTCCATGAGAGGTGATGGCAGAACTAAGTGCTGGAGCAGTCGCGTGACATAGCAGGAGAAGGGGTAGTCTGGAAGAGAGTCTCAAGTGGGGACTTTCTTTTATCTGCAGTGAGGGGACGAAGTCTGCTATTTGGAGTTTAAGGGAAATCAACCTGCATCAGGGAGAAAACACAGCAAGCTGTAACCCTCCTTGTAGTTATTATAGTTAAATCTGTACCCAGAAAGCAAGATTATCACACAGAATACTTTGGAAATGTTTATGAATAACAGTAAGAAAACTCTACATGCTTTTGACTCTAGACATATCCTTTATTTCTTAAAAATGGCTGCTAAACATTGTCCTATATTTTAAAATTTTTTCACAATTAAATGGTTGATCATGTACTTTAATTGTAAAGGGAAATTGAAGGAGACTATTATTAAATAGAAATGGCACATTAGTTACCTATAATGAAAAAACTCAACAACTGGATAATAGGACTTCAGCGGGCTTAGAAAACAATAGGTAGATGGGGCTGGGGTTTTGAATTGCTGCATGTAATGAACTTTTTCGTGGGTCTGCTTAGAAAATATATTTTTACCTGACTGCTCCTAAGAGTTCTGAGTTTGTCCTCCCTTTGACTTTGAATCTCTGTGTGTAGTGGTTTTCAGAAATTAGCTTTTATGTGATCAAACTGCTTATTTTTGATTCTGGATTCAAAGCTTTTGTAATTATGTTCAGAGCAGTGTAAAAAAAAAGTCTAAGTGCATTTTTAATGTATGGAGATTGGGAGATGGGCAGTCACGTAAATCTCTGCAGCCCAGGAGAGTGGGCAGGAGGTCAGTGGAACCGCTGGAAAGAATAGAAATCAGATCCTGTCAAAAGGCAGTGAAAGAATCAGACTCATCCTAAGAAAAGAGCTGCCAAACAGGAATTTAATAACGTGGAATTTTATTTGAGAAGACAGAATATTAGACACTTATAAGAATGTAGATGATTTGAAACCTGGCAATACCTAGCACCTACTAACCCACTTACCAACTCATGAGGAATCCCAATTACTGGGTAGTTAAAAAGTTCCTACCACGTATAAAGCATTTGCTGGGTATTAGCAGAAAGGCACAGCCATTCATATTATATTTAGGAATACCCATGACTGAAAAAGAAGAGACATACATCAGGTAATATGAGAGTTCTTTAAACCTCCCAAAATAAAAAAGATGCAGAATTAAAATCTTTTCTAGTTATGGCTAGGGTGTGCAAATCAACTTGTATCTCAGAGGAGAAATTTTGAAACAGCTGTATTTCACATTTGATGCATTTTTTAGATTTCCAAAAACTGTACCCTTTTGCAGTAAGCCCCTTGGCATATGCTCATTATGAAGGAAAATAAAACAGTTATATGACTAATTAGACTTTACCTTATCATTTCAGGAAACTCCTGACAACAGCCCCTTGTTATCATAAACTAATGATGCCTCCTCACATTACATGAAATAGTCAGCAGTGGTTCGTTACAGCCATGTCCTCTTATTGCATAAATGTCAAGAGATTAAAGGTGAAAGCTTAAGCTTCACATTTTTTGTAGGTGGATTTCTTTTAAAGTTCAATGTGGTTAGATTATTTTAAGATGACAATGACAGTTTGTTCATGATACCAAAATGTCTACTAGAAAAATCTAAAAACCTGGTAAAATCTTCTATGTGTTCTTATTTGTATTCATGTCAGATACTCTGTTTCATTGATTTTTTTTTTCTTTTTACTGTAATAGTCCACGGACAGAATAAGCTGTTGTTTACAGTTATACAGACAAAAAAGACAATTTTTGTGTTTCTCAAACGATTTATGGTGAATTAACTTTGTTCACAACACAAGACCATAATACCCCAGCACACACACTGTCATACACACACCAATTGGCACAGCACTTTTAAGATGTTCACAGCTTCCAGAAAGTCTGCTGGGAACACACTTGTCTGACATAGTTCAGTTCAGCATCTCCAAAGTTTTACAGTTATGGCAATCTCTCCGTGTGTAACTTATTGTAGAAATATACTCTGAAACAAACTATAGGGTAAGTCTTTTAGATTACAACACAGAATATTTGTGACCATTCAGCTATCCATGAAAATGCTTAACATCTAATTAAAATAGGTATCTGTCATGATGAGTTGAAGAGTCTGTAATAGCTTTCTTACCAATTTAAGGCTCTCCCTGGCATGGAAACCCCACTCCTATTCTAGTTCCCTAATTGTTCCTTCTGAAATCCAATAGGAAATTAGAGATCATAATTAGCCTGTTTGAGTTTGAGGGTTCTAGAAGTTTTTGCTCATCTAGAGAATACAGGAGTTGGACTAAATGATTTCTGAGGTCTTTTGGAACTTTAAATCTGATATGGCGGTGACTTAACTCTGTGACTGACAGATTAATAACAAGGAAGTCACATGTCCTATATGTTTTACTTTCCTCATTATTTCGGTATCCAACTGTCTCAACCCAACACTCCAGAGATGGAGCACACAAAATCACGGGGCAAAATAACCGTAACGGGAGAAAAAAAGTAACTAATATTTCTATATGCCTACCAAGTACACCATAGTCTTTGAAATATGTTATATGATTATTTTACTTAGGCCTCCTGGTACACTTTCTTGTGGCTGGATACTTTCAATTCCCGTGTTACAGATGATACTGGATCTCAAAAAGATTTGTAAACTGTTGTATCGCTAACCCCTAGAAGTGGCAACATTTGAATGCAAATTCACATCAGACTAATTCAGTTTCATTTCTTTTTCATGTTATTGTACTAGTATTTGCATAGAAACAACCAATTTTAAGTTGAATGAGAAGAAGGAAATGGAAGAAAATGACATTTTAAAAGAAGGAAAAATATTAAAGGGAACCTATATGCAGGTACCCACTCTTGACCCCCCAGGAAACACTGTGGTGGGTAAACCTAACCTAGGATGTATTCTCAGAAAGTCGGAGTCACAGACAAAAATATTGAGGTGAACACTTGATTTGCATCCATGCAATCAGATTATAAGAGCATATTATTTTTTCGTTTTTCATATTCATAGTTTTGTTTATTATAAAAATGATCTTAATGTTTGGGAAATTACACACGTCACAGGAGAATAAAAAATGATACCATAGTTTTTTCCAGATTCTGTATAAGTATGGACTGCTATATGAGACTAAGCCTGCATTGAAGGTGGCAGAGTTTTTGATTTGCAGAAATTTAATGTATGATGAAAACAATTTTACAAAAAATCAGTTGTTTTTAGGCATTTAGTGTTTTTTATTTTAATTCAAAGACATTAATGCTGCCTTCTTGTAGAAGACAGAGAATTTCTTTAGCATTCTTTTAAAGAAATTACCTATAAATTTCCTCTGAATAAGAGGATTTAAAAAATTCTGTCAGTAATAGGAAGAATTATAAGAGTATTTATTTCAGGGATGATGAGAAACCTAGAGAAGCAAACAAACTTTCCACTGAGATGTTATTCATGTTGCTAGGGAAGGCATGATGATAGTCATGCTGGGGTGTGTAAAAGGGTTAATATAAATGAGAATTCTTTAAAAAAAACCCAGAGGGAAAAGGAAGCCACAAGAAAATAGGTCCACTAATGAATGAGGAAGGGCATGAAATTAATGATGACTCTAAAACGGCTGAGTTATTGAGCTCATTTTTTAAATCTGCCTTTAACAAGAGAAATGAAGCAAAGAAATATAGACAATTAGGGAGTAATGAAGACATTGCAAAAATTGCTCCAGCCAACAAGAAGATAAGGGAGATCCTTACTTGGCGGTCACTGGGAGACCCACCTCACCCTGAATCATGTAGTCGATTGGCCAGCATGTTTACTGGGCCACGCATATTCTTAAAAAAAGAAAGAATATTAGCATCTTGGGAAATTTAGAGAAAACAGACTTTAGAAAATTATTGGAGACTTCTGCCCAGGAAGGTGACCATTGGTAAAGTATAGCATTTAATACCATTGCAAAATATTAAGAATGGGAAGCTGGCAGAGTGCCTTCAACAAGAATAAAGCAGGACCTATGAATTCAAAGTTGTGCTGTCACAAACCCACAGAAGAAATGGAAAGGAAAATAAAAAAGCAAAAGTCAAACATTTGGACATTAGGGTCATTTCTGGTTTGGTGAGTCACCCAGCTGTGCATGAAAAATTAAAGTGATTCAAAGAAAAGCGATTTAATCATGGTTTTGGAAATAGGTTAAAGATCATCATGAGTGGTTGAAAATACATGACAAATTATAGAAATGACTAATGGGACTCAGTCTAGGCTCGTATTGGTTCTGTCTTATTTAAAGGTTTTATTATTTATAATTAGCACATGATTAATTAATTGTTTTAAAAAATTAAAATGATGTTATTCTCTTAAAGTCAGGGAAAACTTACAAAACCCACAAAAAGACAGAAGGGTCAAAGCAGGACTATAAATCTCTAAGTGCAGATTAAATGTTAAAAAAGGCCAGGTGGGGGATAAGAGTTCTCAAGACCTGAAGAGTCTAAGCTAGAGTACTACCGCAGCATCTTGCATTTCAAATGAGACAGAATTTCAACAAAGGGACACCAGGAGCGATGGAGGAGAATACTGCTTTTTTTCCCCCCTTGTTCTCAGCTCTCCTAAAATTTTCTCCATGCCAGAAAGACTCATGTGTGTCTTTTCTCATCTGATTAATAAATCACCATGAGAAACATTGAATCCTGAGAACTGCAGATTCATAACTATGCTGTGAGAAAGAAAAAGCAGAAATGGACACGAAAGAACTCTGAAGATGGGTGGGAAATAGGCACTCAGAATTCAGACAATGGGAGGACCTTAGTTAGTTTTGGGCACGAGGCTTTTTTTGAGGAAGTTTAGAAGAAGTGCCCAAATTACAAGGTGTTAAGACTAAGAAAAGGAGGAGCAGATGAAAAAAAATTTAGATTAAGTTAGTGCAAATAAATATCAACTAACAGAAAAATACAAAATCACAAAATTTGAAATGGAGCAGAGGGATAGAGCAAGCAGTGATGAGTTAACCTGTCAGAGGAGTGACTCATGGGGCATGTCATGAATAGTTGCTGTGCGTGGGAAAACTAGATGTGACTGCAAAGTCTTAACCCAATAAAGTGACTCGGTGGGCCTTCTGACACCCCTTGTATTTCACCCAGGAGATGGAAGGGTGTTCTGACTGCCCAGTTCAAGACTTTAAGTCTCCACTATTGATGAAAAGTCACCATTTCTCAAAGAGGATGCACTGTGAATTTTCCTGCTTTTATGGACAATCAAAACTCTTCCTTTGTATCAGTCAGAGCTCTGTCCTACCAAACCCTTGAAACACTTGGCACACTGACCGTTATCACTAACACTCATATCATCCTTCCAGGGCTCGAATTATCATCTAGATATCACAGTGAGGGTGACGGCACCTTTCAGGAGCATCTGCAGTGTCACTCAGCATGGAGGTGGCATGGTGGGACAACAGATCCAGGAAAAGGCTCCCAAACCCTTGATCTTGCTCCACCCACTGCTCAACTCCAAGACTGATGTAAGTGCAGAATATTCTGTCCCTCTCACTCTCTGTAAAATTTATGATTTCATCATTCTGACATTGTTCACAATTCAAAGAAGCTGCAGTGGGTTCTTGTCAGAGTCAGTGATCTCAGTTGGAATGGTGCAAAGGGATTGCTAGTATTGAAGACATTTCACTCTCCTGCAAGGTCCACGTCATACCAGTCCAGTGGTCACAACTCTGTCCATGGCCTTTGATGACTTCCCTTGATTCAAGGCATTTGTAGCAGTTCTGTAAACACAACCTCTGCCTCTTACTTCCATGGCAGGATGGTTGTGGTTTCTGTGCTAATAAACAGCTGCATTTTCCCTGAGTGAAACTCTGCAAGTGAGATATGTGAGTTTTGGCTTCGTATCCTTTGCACAGCAAAGCTCTGTATACACAGTAATACACAGGCATTTCATCCTGGCAGCCTGTGATTTCAAGTTCTTGATTCAAGGTTTTGGGGGTTTGTACCAGATGGATAATTACTCAAAACATTTGTTGATGGAGACTTAGATATCATTAGGTTCCTTTGAAGTTCAGTGTTTCCCTAAGTATAACTTCAAATGAGAATATGATGTTAATTAACCAGGTAGTCAATCCACTAACTCATTCATTTATTCATTCATTCATTCATTCATAGAATCATTATACATACACATGTGCTGAACTCTTACAGTATATTAGGCACTACATCCAGCTTGGGAAAAAAAGCACAAAGGCAGCTGACCCTGGGCATTCTCATTCTCTAAGTACTAAATTATGAGGCATTTCACAAGGTTCAAAACATTCAAGTTTACTGATGACTTACTTGTTATATAAATTCAAGATTTTCCTTTTAATAATGTAATTTTCACTCCCATGATTCTAATATGCTTTCCTAAATGTGTAAGCAATTGTGTTACTGAGATAGGGTAAGAAATAGCTTTAATATGAAAAATTCCTTTGGGAGTATGTTGTGGTTAACAGAGAAAAAAATGAAGTTGAAAAATACTGCTTATTGGAAACAAACATGTATTTGGGTGACAATGAAACCATAAGCAATGTGTTATACAAAATCCTGTGGGAGTACAGAGTACACTGGCCAAAGGTTCCTACTGACAGTGCAATTTAGTGTCCCCTGAAAGAATGATAAACCCTACCAGTGCAACAGGCTCAGGCAGGGAAAGAGATTGGGGTCATGCCTTTAGGCAATGGTTTAGTCTGTATAGAGCACAAAGTTTATGAGCAAAACACTGGAGTGAGTTGAGTTTAAAACCATGCTAAGTTTATTTTGGATTATGTGCACATTGGCAAGCCCACATACAACCTTAGGAAAGTTCAAGATAGCACCAGTCTGTGCAAGACCTAAAAGCCAGACCTTAAACTGGTTCTACTTCAAGGGGCAGTTGTGTCTAATAACCCACCATGATATCCATCCCTATGTCCACCAATTCATTATCCTCAGTAAAACTCCCTGGGCTCCAGTCTTCTACCACACCATCAACCCAAACCATTCAGATGCTCTGTTCCAACCCAAAGGCTCTGAGGCTTTCTCCCATTCTCAAATACTTTTCTATGCCCTTAAGGTGTCTCTCCATAATTGGAAAATTCTCATGGTTCCTGACTCCTTCTCTGAGTGTATTTGCATTACCTGAAATATGGCTTCTGTCTGGGACTCAATGCAGCATATATTCTCAAGCTCCATATCTTATCTCTTTTGGTGGAAACCTGGACATTTTGTCATGGGTCAGGTTTGCAAGCTACATAAGGCAGAACCCTGGATTTTAAAACAGTTTTCATTTAGCTCAGGTCAGAATATCAGGGTAGCCAATGGGGAGAACCTGTTTAGGCAACTCTCTGTGCAGACAGACAGGGCCTAGAAATTAAGAAATCAGATTTTCCATAGGAGCAATACTAGTAAACAGACTTGAATCCTAATTGCTAGTCACTAATACTTTTCTATTCCAGGATCCCACAACTTCTGTATTAAGTTCATGCTTAAGAAAGTTTACTTTGGGGGAGAAGGAAGCATGAACTGTTAATATCAATGCATTATAAAATATGCTGTAACTGAAGTATAAAGAAAATGTCATGTGAACATTTTGTTTACAGAGAGGTTCATTTGAACACTGAGCCCTCAATAGTATTGGGTTTTGCACTATCAGCTCAGTGAATTCTCACCAATTTCCCAACATGCCAACATCTGTGTTACTCCTTCTCTTTTGTCTGAAATGCCCTTTGCCATCAACACTTTCAGTCACTTGGCAAACTCCTACCCACTTCATAATTCTGCCTGACCTGATTCCCCAAGTAGAGATTAGATGCCTCTAGTATACAGTTTGTACTTTATTTTAGCACATGGCCTGCTACACTACCCTGTTTGTTCCACGCTTCTTGGTTGCCAACACCTGCAACAGGGCTTCATCATCAGTACTCAATGCTTATTTGTGGAAAAACTAAGTTTGTTGAACAAATGAATGAATGGATGAATGGATAAAATCAGTGCATTGATGGATATATAGATATTGTTGGTGGCTTCTGAATGTGAGTCGTACCCCAGGGCAAGTTACTGTGTCTGAAAAGAATGAAGTCAAGGGAACCCAGTCTCTGATCAAGAGAAACATGCTAAAGTAGTAATATTTTTATTCTTGCATCATTCATTCATCTAGTATTTATGAAATGCCTAGCCGTTAGGTCAAAAGTGACCCTTATTTTTTTAAAACTTACTGAAACATTTATTAGATGCCTTACTAGTTATGTAACAAAATACCCTTGCTTCTTTCCTCCAGTAATTTGTTGTTTTCACATATTTTAGAAGCCAAAGATGAGCCAAACCCTTAAAAACAAACTGCCATGTGTACATAGAGCACATGCTTAAATGTTTGATAAATACTTTTTTTCTTTCCTTTCAAACGAATTTTAAAGCATGGAAATAATTGTCAAACTAGGCCCCATGGGCACTCTTCATGAAACATCAACCTGCATATGCATATACAAAATAAATGATTGCAGACTGGTGGGGAAATTAGTTTCTGTTCTCTCTGTGTGGAGATCTCATTGGTAGTATGGTAATCTGCATTCAGATCAGCTGCAGGCCTGGGATTAAAGTGAAGCTCTGTCGATACACAGGATGTCATATAAGCTCCACCAAACACTAAGAACTACTTCAAGAGTGGAAACATTTTGTTTTAGCCAAGGAATTTAAGAAAAAGAAAAAAAAGCCAGGGGACAGTGGTTACCTGCAAAGAACAACACTTATTTTAAATTACAGACAAGCTTCTGGATATCAGGTCTAACAAATTAAACTGTCTTGAAGGGGAAGGGAGGCTTCTGGATGGAAAAAAGGTCCCTGAATACACTGAATTTGTTGCTTCTCAATCCCCTGCCATGTGAGCACCAGCGCAATCATTCTCCCTGAGTTTGGAGTTAATTCACTACCTTTGCACAAGTGACTTAATGATAATGCTTGCTATCCTTGCCAAAGTGTGGAAGCAGGCAGTTTTTCATCCAAAGAAACATGTAAATACCTTCTGGAATTTATGTAGGGTTTTTATTATTACAGGGTCAAAAAGAGGAACAAACACGGAGAGCAAGGTTGCATATAAAATTATTAACATGGGCACTGAAATCTATAGCTTGAGGTAGATTTGGATTATCAATGCCTATAAACTGGATGGTGTCCTGCATTCCCACTAGAACCAATAGCCAGCTTTTGTTTTCAGGTTGTATTCCAGTAAAACCCCTCTTGCTACGTGCTGGGCTGCAGATATTGAACCTTTAGTTTTCAGTAGCACTTCAGGAAGTGGAACCTGGGCCACATAGGCACCTGCATGTCATTGTGAGCCTTTTAAGTGTGCCTCTAAGTGACATGAGAACCCACTGAAGCAATTTTGTGTTTAGAGATGAAACTCACAAAACTTAAAACTAACCATTTTAAAGTGGACAATTCAGTGACGTTTAGTACATTACAACATAGTGCAACTGCCACCTCTGTCTGGGCCCAAAGCATTTTCGTCAATCCTATATACATTTTAAGCAATGAATCCCCAGCCCCTGGTAACCACCAGTCTGCATGCTGCCCTCTGGATTTACCTGTTCGGGATAGTTTCTATCAATGGAGTTGTGCAGCATGTGACCTTTTGTGGCTGGCTTCTTTTACTTAGTATACTGTTTTTGAGGTTTCATCCATACTCTGGCCTGTGTAAATACTTCATTTCTTTTTATAGCTGAAAATATTCCATTGTATGGGTATACCACAGTTTGTTTCTTTCAGTTCATCTGTTGATGGACATTTGCGTCGTTTCCACCTCTTGGCTGTTGTGAAGAGTGCGGCTCTGATAAATGTTCATGTACAATTTTTATTTGAATGCCTGTTTTCAATTATTTTGTATTAGTACCCAGGAGCAGAATTACCTGGCTGTATGGTAATTGTGTGTTTAATTTTTTAAGGATCCAAACCTGTTTTTGGTGAAGGACTTTTGATCAGAGAAAGGACCTAATAATAACTTAGGATTTAAAATATTGTTCTTACTGCTTAGAGGAGATTATAGGGGATCAAAGCAGAAGCAAAGAAACAATTCAGGAGTTAACTGCAGTCTTCTAACTGAGAGATAATACCTTGAAGCTGGATATAAGCAATGGAAAATGGCAGGAAATCCTCCAATTTGGGGTATTCAGGAATAGCTGACAGGATTTCCTGATGGTTTGTACATGAGGGGGAAAAGGTTGTAAGGATGACTGTAATATTTCTGGCTTGAGGAATTAGAAGATTGAAATTGACCAATTAGGTATAAAGGGGAAACTGTGAAGTACTAGTTCTAAGAGAGAAAACTAAAAGTTCAGTTTTGTATATGTCAAGTTAGCAATATCTCTTCAACATCTGTATCAGATATCTATCACAATGTAACAAACCATACAAAATATAGTGGCTTTTTTGGGTGTGAATCTCTGTGTCAGCAATTCAGGCAAAGCTCATCTGAGCAGTTCTGCTGGCCTCACATGGGTCACTCATGTGGCTGCAATAGGTTGGTGGCTTACTTGGAGGCCTGTTGATCTGGGGTATTTTAGATGGGATGGATTACTGTCCTTCGCATGCCCTTGACCTCCAATAGGCAAACCCAGTCATTTCTACACAGAAATTTCAGGGCAGCAAGAGAGTGGAAGCTGCAGGGTCTTTGTGTTCTCAGCTTGCAACTTCCACAATGTCCCATCTGCTCCATGCAACTGGTCTATTTGACTTTATTTAAGTCACAAGCTCTACCCAGATTCACTGGGGCAAAGAAGAAGAACAACCTCCCAGTGGGACTGTCAGTGTCACCTTGCAAAGAGGTATGCAAAGCCAGGGAAGAATTAGCATTCGTTTTTTTTTTTTTTCTAATAATCAACCACACCATTCAAGTGGAGATACTGAGAACATATGCAGTTACATGTTTAAGAGAGAAGACTGGGCTGTAGAGTGAATGTAACTTAATAAAGAAGAGAGTCTTTCCAAAGAGTGAGCTCTGATGTTGTCCAATAATGTACAAAGCAGTGAAATAAAAGGAAACAGAAAAGTGAACTAGATGGATCCATCAGGGAGGTAGGAGCAGACCAAAGGAAAGTTGTGTCCAAGAGATTAAATTTGGTGTTGAAATTCACCAAAAATGACTGTGTATTTGTTGTTTATGTAGTAGATATTTTATTTTCTGACAGTTAAATATCATTGAAGTTATCTGACCAGTTTGTAATGGTGACTGTTTTATCTCTAGCCTTAGGCTAAGAGAGGGGTAGTAGTTTATGTGAATACCAAAATTCTACCTTTATTAAGCTCATTAAAAGACCTGAACGTCCATTAATTCCCAGGGAAACTAGGCCAGAAATTGTCTGCAATGCTAATGGGAGCTGTGAATTTGAATTTTCATTGAAGTAATAGGGCCATGCATTTTGAACACTGGTAAAACCCAGTGGAGAGGGCAATTGAAAGACCTTTACTTTGTAACCATGTGGAAAAAGAATAGTATTTATTAAATATCTTCCTGTACATAAAATTGTTCCAGGTCCTTCCAATTACGGAAAACTGAATGAAGCACTTGATCTGGTTTTTCAAATAGGTTGCCATTTAAATAAGAAAACATCATAGATGAGATACTAAATTTTATACAATGCTAATGGGAAGGGAGACACGATCATGCTTATGTAGAGAAATATAGATGCAAAGCATGGACAGATATACTTGGCAAAAGAGTATAGGAAAGAAGGTGTAGAAGAAAAACAACCAAGCATTAGGGGTCTAAGCAAAACCCCTATGAATTAGTGATGTCTATAAATAAACCAGCCGCCATTTATGGTTTTTACAATGTGCCAAGTATGTACCATCCTAAGACCATCTTTATCAATTTCCTTAGTTATTGTAGCAACCAATAGGTAGGAGGAACTTTTGGTGCTTACACCACATCCAGTTGGCCACTTGTTTTCAGTGTACTGTGCCAGCACGTCCTACAAATGCATGCTGTGGTGGCTCTCTGTTGTCCTGCCTTTCCGCCTGTCCCTAAAACCTTAAAAAGCCACTCAACCTGCGTGCAGATGCAGCTAGGGAGCAATACTCGACTAGTGGGGGATTGGAGTCAGTGGATAAATACCTGAGATTTCCTCCCTTTGGAGAGTTCACTTTGAGATGCCTTCTACGTGGTGCCTTGCACAATTCCCAGGGCAACTGAGCTTTCGTTGTTCACCACAGAGCCTGGTTTATGATGCGCATTTCATTGCCTTCCTCCCTTACTGTTTCACTATCCAATGTTTCTCTCTCTGCTTTCTGTGACTACCTCCCAAACTAACTGTACCCAAATCCATGGCTCAGGCACTGTTTGTGGGGAACCCAAACCAACACAGGAACAAACTGTTCCACACTTAAACAGATACAAAAATGAGATCATAAACATTTTAAGAACTTGATCAAAATCATCTATAGAACTTACCAGAGCCCAAATTGGCCCGTAATCTTCCAGCATTAAGCAATACTGAATCTCTTCGAATCAAAGTATTCATTATTTAATTCTTATAAGTAAATAAATATTTATAGACTCAACTATGAAATTCTATGATTCTAAATTATAATTTCTTATGCATAAAGGAAGGAAATATATTTCCTTGATAAAGAATTTAAGACCTGGAACACTGAATATTCTGGGGGCAGAAATGCTCTCTTATTTTCTTACTATTCTCAAAATAAATTACTAAAGGGAAATCCTCATACTTTAATCTCTTAATGTTTTATTTCAATAGATAATTCATTGAAAGGACCTATTTTTAAGGATTTTTAAAAAGTATTCTTTGTGTTCTCTGACTCTTGGTTAAGGTCCTTCCTCCCAGATTTTTGGAGACTTTGATGATAATTACAGCCTACATTTGTAGTATTTCGTAGTATAGAGTACCTGCACATATGTTTGCCTTTTCTTCATTTAACCATTGCAACAACCTTATGAGGTACATGAAGTCATTTTACAGATGAGGAAACTTAACTGCACTGATAAAATTTTGTCCATGCTTAATGTACTTGGCATATGGCAGAACTAGGTAATGAATCCACATCTTGTAATCCAAGGCAGGGCTTGTTTGCTGTGGCAGAGCTGTTGATGATGTCTTTGACTACAGCCAGTGCTGAGAAAGAAGTAAAGAATGAACTGTCTGGGTGGGCCACGTGGAAAGGAGACGGTTTAAGTGGGTTTATAAATAGCTGCTTCCCGTGAATTGGTGTCTCTTATTCTCTGCATTTCCAAAGTATATGTAGTTGCATGGAGAAGTTTGGTTCTAATAGAAATTATCAAAGAGAAACATACTGGTGTATTACCAACTACTCAAGTTTTAGATCCCAACAGGAATAGGTGATTATTCAACTTCTCCATTGGTAATTCTAACCACAAATATTCCTTCAATCTCCTGACCCTCAGTTTGTTTATTGTTAAAGTGATACTGATAATGCTGTTTCAGATAAGAATATAAGTGCACTTACTTTTAAACTGTAAACCTGAGTCAATCACAAATTGCTATGTGGTCACCTTTTGCTACTTTCAAACTGCTGGCTCTCAACACAATCGAAAAAGGGGAGATAGGAAACTCTGTGTAAGTATTTAGCATTTGCCCTTTCTTAAAAGTCATTTTTTAATTAGTATTTTCAATCTAAACAATTTCAATGTTCTATGTTCTTCTTTTTTTCACCACAGCTGAGGAGTGATAAATTCTTTTAACATATATGACAGTTTCATATTCTTGTAACAGGTCAACAGTGCCTACTCTTGTACCCCATCTGCAGTGTCCAGGCTCTGTTATAATCTGTCGATACCATGTTTCCTTCCTCCCTACAAGTTACTGATATTTTTATTTTATTACTGTGGTAAAAAAACACATAAAATTTACCAATTTAAGTACCTCTAAGTTTACAGTTTGTAGTTTTAAATGTATTCACATTGTTTCTATCTAGTTCACATTGTCATACAACCATCCACTCCCAAAACTCCTTTGATTCTGCAAAACCAATACTCCATACCTATTAAACAATAACTCCTGGTTCTCCCCTCCCACCAGCCCCTGGAAACCACCATTCCACTTCCTATCTTTTTGAAGCTGACTACTCTAAATATCTCATATAGGTGGAATCATATAGGATTTGTCGTTTTGTGACTGGCTTATTTCACTTAGCATAATGTCAACCACATTGTAGCATATTGCAGAATTTCCTTACCTTTTTAAGGTATTAATAATATTCCACTATATGCATATAGCACATTTTGTTTTCTTTTTCACTCATCCATTGATGACACTTGGGTTGATTCAACCTCTTAGTTATTGTGACTAATGTTGTGAACATGAGTGTTCAAATATCTCTTTGAGATCCTGCTTTCAGTTCTTTTGGATAAAGAAGTTGAATTGTTGGATCATTTGGAGTTCTGTTTTTAATATTTTAAGGAACCTCCATATTATTTTCTGTAGCAGTTGCATAATTTTTCATTCCTATCAATAGTACAAAAGAGTTCCAATCTCTCAGAATCCTCAGCAGCACCTATTATTTCTTGTTTTTGTTTTGTTTTTATTCAAATAGAAGCCATCCCGGTAGGTGGAAGGTGATAGCTCATTCGGGTTTTGATTTTCAGTTCCCTAATGATCTATGTGTTGAGCATCTTTTCATATGCTTGTTGACCATTTGTGCATCATCTCTGGAAGAGTATCTATTCATGTCTTTTGCCCACTTAAAAAATTATGGAATACATGAATTTTCATGTCATCCTTGCACCAGAGCCACGCTAATCAGCTGTGTATCATTTCTGTTTTAGTATGTGTGCTGCCAAAGCCAGCACGGAAGTTGTTGATTCTTAGAATTTTCGGTCTTTCATAACCACATTTTCCTTGTCTCAACAAACCACCATCCCCTCCACTATGCACCTACACCCAACACATTTCTCCACAAAAGATGTAGAATGAAATGTAAATATATTATTAAAAATTATTTATTTCTCATGTTCAAGTCATTGGCTCTTTCCATTGCCTCATTACTGGTAGTTTTTGAGTTGTTTTTGTTTGGTTTTGTGCTTATTATGTCACTGGGTTTGGAAGAGGAAAATTCCAAATTAAGGTCTGGCTTAACTCTAAACAGTCTGATCAAGGTGAAGATGAGTAAGGAGTATTTTAACCTCACATCTAAGGGGACATAAATCTTGCTCTTTTTTTTTCACTTTAATCAGAAATTCTTAATTTTCTCACCTTTGATGTAAAAATGATTAACATTTGCACCACAAGGAACATAAATCATTAATACACAAAAGAATAGTAAGCAGCCTTTAATCAATATCACTTCCTTCTATGAGACATAGTGGAAATAAAAGAATACAATTCATCATTGATCAGGAGTCTGACAAACATTTCGCCAGGGCCTCATACCTTCCTAGTACTTACTTTGCTCCCGCCACATTGGCTTCTTTATGTTTTAGGACAAATCAAGGTCCTTTCCTCCCCACATCTTCTTCCTTTTCATCATTTCATCATTTTCCTTGAGGTCTCAACCAGCTCAATGCCATCTCCTCGGAGAGGCTTTTTGACTCCTGACCCAATGGTGCTGCTGCCTGACAGTCACTTTCTGTCTCTACATTCACTTTATTTTCTTCACAGCACAAATAACTTTCTAAACTTACCTTATTCATTGTTTATTTGTGTGCTTGTGTTTTGGCAGCACCCTCACCAATCAAATATATGCTCTGTGATTGCAGAGGCCCTTTTCTTTGTTTATCCTCTATATATTCAGTGCCTGAAACAGTGACTGATTAACAGCATATGTTTAATAAATATATGTTGAATAAATACATGGTGACAATGTCAATCAAGGGTCAAAACCTTTTTCTGTAAAATGCCACATAGTAAATATTTAGGCATTGCAGACCATATGGTCTCTATTGCACTGCTCAACTACTGGTATGGTTCAAAAGCAGCCACAGAAAATTCCAAAAAAGTGAACTAGTTTTACTTGACTGTGTTGCAACTGTTGTCAGCTTTAGTGTAAGAGCACCCTTAGATGTTGATTCAGCTGTTAGTGTTTGCTGAAAAAAATTCTTGGTAATAATAAAGAACCAAAGATAAAATTGGATTTATTTCAAAACTATAGGCAATAGTTAATATGCCAGTTAAGAGATTCCAGATTTTCTATGTAGTATTATTACTCTTGTTCACTCAGAAGATTCAGTAGAAAGAATAATATTGGCATTAAAGATGGGGTATGGGTGGGAGGAAATGTGGGAGCTCATCTTTATGTACAGCAGTGGTTCTCACGTTTGGGTGTGCATCTGAACCACCAGTGGTTTCTGGGCTGCACCACAGTCACTCATCTAGAAAATCTGGGGTGATGACTGGGGACTTGTGTTTCTATCCAGTTCCTTCTCATGCTGCTGCTGCTTGTGTAGAGGCTGGAAAGTGGAGAGGAGATGATTGAGGTGATGTATATGAGAATTGGCCTTATGTGGAGATGGTACTTGGGTCACAAAAGAGAGGGAATTATTCAGAAGAGTGTCATAAATAGGGATTAAAGATCAGTTGGGTATACAGATAGGGGAAAATAGGATCATGACTATAACATGGTCATCTGGGGAAATTGGGTGAATGATCAATCCACTAATTGAAATAAGGGATCTGAAGACCAGTTTGAGGGAAAGGTTATAAGTTTTCATTTGAATATGCTATGTTTGTGGTGCCTACATCTAATCGAAGAAGGATTGTCTAAGAGGCCTTTGGAAATGTGGGTTGAAGTTCAAGAATGTAATCTGTGACTCAGTCATATATACTTTGGGTAGCAATCAGCAAATGGAGGCTCACTGAATTCATGGAGAAAAGATGAAATAGCCCGTAAGGGATGTGTAGAACCTGAAGAGAAGAAAGCTTCAGGAATTCTAAACTATGCCAGGCTAACCTGTTAAAGAAGGAAACAAACTAGACTGTTAGTTATATAAACAGTTGTATAAACAAACTGTTAGTCTTATTACTGTACTTGATTAAGCATGGCATTTGACAGTATACTTTCTAATATTATGCTGGATAAAGCGAGTCACTTTCTTTGACAATATATAGCATTAATACTTGGTTTTATGAGCATAGATAAAGGATGTTGGTATAAGAGCAGAACAATGTGGATGATTAATGGTGTCAGTCTCTTCTCTTAAATGCATCTCATTGATAAATATGCCAGAATGGATAAATTGGTGCTTGACATACACTGAAGGAAATGTGGTGAGAGAATATTCTGATAAATTGAAGTTAAAAGTTAAATCTCATCAGAAGAATTTTTAAAAAGAAACAAATATAGCTCTTCATTTAAAAAAGTGATAACAAAAGAGAAGAAAGGAGGAAGAGAGAAACAAAGGACAGATGGAGCTAAGAGACATCAATACTAAGATGGGAGACATATATTCAAGTGTTTTTGTAATATCATTAAGTATAAATGGACCAAACCTTCCAATTAAAAGGCAGAGAACTTCAGACTGGTTTAAAAATAGAGTCAAGACTGAATCCCATGTTGTCTATGTGATAAGCTGAAAACAAAGAGATAGAAAAAGATGCAACAAGACACTATAATAATAAAATATATTAGACAAAGGAGATTTTAGGACATGCTTATTTTCCAAAATAAAGTGAAACATTCTATAATGATAAAAAGAGCAATTTACCAGGAAAATATACTAATATTAAATGTGAATATACCTAATAAGAAAGCCCCAATATGCATCCAGCAAAACTATCAGAATCTGAGGGAGAAATAGAAAAGTCTATAATTAATTTTACTGATTTTCGTTCCAGGCATTAGTAGAAAAATTAGACAAACAATTCAGTAATTATATAGTTGGATTTAACACAATCATCTTGAACTAAATTATATGTGTCTCCTTTTTAAGTATCAATAGTGACAAGCTTTTGGAGGAAAAGCAGCAAACTTTCAAGTGGTTCTTCCACATTTAATATTTTCCCAGGCATATCAGAAACAGTTGCTGAGGAATACATCCTCTTTAGGACCTATGCACCTTTTGTAGCCTACTTTCTACTGACGGGCTATTTTAAGACTTGCCAAAAATATGAGAGAATTTTTAGATGAGGCTAGTGTTCTTTGGAAACTTAATTTCTTCAAAGCCTTATTAGTTTTCTAATTTATTTACTAGTCAGTTTCATGCATGAGTAACCACACCAAAAGTTCTTTTTGAAACAGTTCTCAGATGGTCTTTATTTCCTTCTTTCTAATTCCCTCATATAGCCCAACTTAATAGCAGTTACCTTGAGGAGAAGAGAACTCAGTAGGGCATATTCCAAATCTGATCACTTTATGGAACCAAGAATTCTTATCAGGTCTTTGTCAAAAAACAATTTAAAAAATTTTATCTCCTACTATTTAGGATCTAGAATCTGTCAGGTATTCTAATCTTGCAAACCCTAAATATGCAGTCTCTCTTTATCCATGCATTTCTGCTTCTAAACCGGTTGGCTCATTTTTCTTGTGTTTATAAAAAGATCCAGTTACAGACAATACATATTAAAAGGTTTTTTTTCAACCTCTTTTCCCCAACTCTGTAATCATTTGATCTGTCTTCCAAGTTATGACTGGCCAGAGGTTTGCATTTGAATGACATGGATCTAGAGCTTTCCAGCTTATTTTATGTGTTGTTTTGTTATCCTCCATTCAGTCACTGGACCAATGCTGCATATTGAAAAACGGCAGTCTGATTCTGGTACCAATTTCTATAGTAGTAAGAATAAGTAACACTGGCTGCTGAAACAAACAATACAGAATCTCAGTGACTTTAAACAATCAAGGTTATTTTGTATACATGTATGTGTGTGCACAGGTGTGCACAGGTCCACATACACACTAGAAACCAACACTGGATAGCAAAGGAAGATGTGATATTCTACTTTACAGAGAAATTCTGCAATAAGTTTCCTTCCATGCCGTGCTTCCATTATATTCCACACGTGGCTTCAATATCACACTTGTATAATCTAGCTGGCAGAGGGGAGAGAAAGGAGGAGGAGGCACACCCAATCTTACCTGTCTTGGTTCAGAAATGTCACATCCTTCCACTAAAGGTATATCAGTAAAATTAGCCACCATGGCACTTAATGTAATAATACAGTCTGTAAAACAGAAATATGCTAGTTATTTTAACAGATAATTTGATATAGGGAACTGTTTAAACAGATATTGAAGGAATAAAAGGATATGAGAAAACACTTTCAGGGAAAGGCAGAGAAGGGTAAGGAGAGAGAGAGAGAGAGAGAGAGAGCAGATAGCTCTAACTTCTGCTGGCATCTCGGGGATTTCAAGGGCTGAAAGAAGCTAAAAAGGGGGGGAATAAAACCTGGACCCAATTGCTGCTTGAACCAGTTACTGATGCAGATTAAAGAGCTATCTCTGCTATGTTGCCTATAGGAATCATCAGCCAAACAGGAAGGAGCTACTCTCTCCTTCTGCCTGTGCCTTTACTGGCATAATTATCAGGAAGCCTCAGAATCAGAGGGGACTCTAGAGGATGGGTGGATTATGAGTTGAGCAACAACAGCTTAAGTGGGGCAGTGCTTTCTGACCTTTTATTTGTACAGGTATCCTTGCATCTTTGCCTCAGTTCTGGTAGCTGAGAACTAATATTAGCAACTCATATTATTGCACAGATCATTGTAACTTAAAAGACAGTGATTTCTCAAATGGAATTCTATGAGTCCACATTTCTAAGCAGTAAGAGTTAAGAGTGATCACAGTATGAGGAGGCTCTTGCATTGCTTTGCCAGCATATACATCACCCAACTCTAGTCACAAGTACCAGGAATGGATTTCATCCTGGGAGCCCTGGTTCTGCCAGTTAATTTCCCCAGTGACAACTGTTGATGTGGAAAACTAAAAACACGTGTTCATCATCATTTCACTCAGGGTAGCATCAGTTGCTGTTTGACTTGAATTCTGCCCATCTCAGGAGCTGGTTTTGTCCAAATGTCCGATTTCTAATTCACTCCTCAATAATGTGGTTGCTGAGGGAGATTCCATACCCAGGATAATTATTGTCAAAGGAGGTAAGTTCTTCTCAATGAGAGTTTATTTATTGCTGTTAAACTAGTTCCAGAATTACAATTTTATTAAGTCACATGATTTTGTGGGTTACAAATCGGGTGGGGTTCAGATGAGCAATTCTTCTGTTTCATATGGTACTGACTGGAGTCACTCAGTGTTGTTTAACAGGCAGTTGGTTTTGTCTGGAGGGTTCAAGATGGCCTCATTCACATGGCTGCTGTCTTCCCAGTTGATCTTAGCTGGAATTTCTGTCTATCAATGGAGTCACAGGATTTCTTCATAACTTCTCTGTGGCAGATAGTGGGATGTCTTACATGGTGGCTTAGGTCTCCAAGAGACCAAGACAGAAGCTAGCAGTCTTCTTAAAGGCTGGACTCTGAACTGACATAGAGTCCCTTCTGCCATAACCAACACAAAGGAAATATTCTGCATGCTACCTGTCTTTCATAGGAGATTGTTCTGTGAAGGAGGCATCTTGTCTCATATCTAATAATCAGATTAGCATATGCTGATGAAGGGACTAATGAGGCTTTCTTGAGTAAGTCAGCATTTCAAAAACAGAAACTGAAAAAAAAAGAGAGCTTGGAAGCATCAAGTTCTGCTTTTCTAATAATTTCATTTCAAACAACAGGAAAAATAAGAAGCACTCCCCTGTGCTCAATTTTTCAAACTGTGGTCTAAAATTGTATCTAATTTGGAGATTGGGAAGTTGAGCACAGCCATACCTGGAAGCCCAGATGGGTACAGTCGAGGGGAGGCTGTTCAGTTCAGTTATATGTTCAGATTCTATGTCTTCCCCTCAACAATGCAGAGGATCTGGGACGTTTTTAAATAATACATAGTTGATCTAATCGGGGCTGCAAAATCGTTAAGTTTTTTTGCTTTGTATCTGAAGTGTTACCACCACCCACCCTTTAATGTGCAATACATTTAACTTGTTTCTTGTTTCAGCTCGCTAAGCCTTCCTGATATATCCCCATCCTTCTTCCAAGCTTATTATTAGCATTATTATTACTTTGCTTTAGTAAGAGGTGGGAAAAAATTTTCATTATGTAAAATGTGATATATAAATCTATGTAGAGTGCTCTAACAGTAGAATGTCTGCCAAGTTCTGTAGCAACTTTACCAGTGTATAATTAAGTATTCATTTAAACTATAGTTTATATTTGTGTGAAGAGAGAGTGTGGAACTCAGAAATAGAAGTTGTTGTGGGGTAGTTTTTTTTTCTATATTTTAAATTACATGCTAGATTCTGTTTTTGACAGCTATGACTTTTAAAATGATAAAGCTGAATTTTCAATTCAGTAATATGATGATCTAGATGACCACAAAAATCCTCTTGAAATAGGATGCCTAAGAAGTCCTGGATAAAATGTAAGATCTATTATAAAATAAGAATCTTCAGAAGCTAGAGATTGAGAGAATAAGTAAATTTAGAACAGTACTGAGAACTGATTATAGCATACTTCCTCGAGCATCTGATTATCTCTGATGGTCTAGGGCTGAGTATTTAAGTCTGTGCTTTTATGGCAGACTGGATATAAAAACTGAAACCCTTGCGAGGCACATATGTTTGATGCAAGACCCCAGTATTAAGCCTGCTTTTATGAACGCCAACACCCACAGTAAACTGAGGGGAAAATAATAAGGGAGAGTGACAAGACAGCTGTGTGTCTCATTCTTGACTTTGAATGGAGAGTAAAGTAAGAAAAAAATATATACAGCATGTATATGTGCTTATGCCTGTATAAATATGCATGCACATAAGCAAACACATACACAACTACTTCGAGAATTGCTAAAAATAAAAGATCTGATCTTGTGTAGGTTAGAGAAAGATTTAAATATCTGTGATGAAAAGCCTCTCAAAGACAACTATGTATTTTAAGGTCATCCACTTTTGTGAAATGCTACCAAGTGAAGAGAAAAGGAAATAAAAATGATCTCTGGAAAAATATAACTTAATCCTAGGAGTCTTAACATATTTTACAGATGAGGTTTCAGTAAGTGTGACCTAACAATAGCAATAACAAAAAAAGGAATAAATTCAGAATACCCAATATATCAAGAAACAAACCATTATGAATAGCACTTATGGTAAAAAAATAAATAAAACAAAACAGATCAGGTATTTTGAGATAGCAGATCCTGCGTTTATTAGAGAAGAAAATATTTTTTTTTACAATTTATTTTATTTTAGTATCATTAACCTACAATTACATGAGCAATATTGTGATGATTAAACTACCCCCTTCATCAGGTCCCCCCCACCAACCCTATTACAGTCACTGTCCATCAGCGTAGTGAGATGAGAATCACTACTTGTCTTCTCTGAGTTGTACAGCCTTCCCCGTGCCCCCCCACCCTATGTCTGCCAATCGTAATGCCCCTTTTACCCTCTTATCCCTCCCTTCCCGCCCTTCTTCCCCAGTCCCTTTCCCTTTGGTAACTATTAGTCCGTTCTTGGGTTCTGTGAGTCTGCTGCTGCTTTGTTCCTTCAGTTTTTTTTTTCCTTTGTTCTTATACTCCACATATGAGTGAGATCATTTGGTACTTGTCTTCTTCGGCCTGGCTTATTTCACTGAGCATAATAACCTCCAGCTCCATTCATGTTATTGCAAATGGTAGGATTTGTTTTTTTCTTATGGCTGAGTAATATTCCATTGTGTATATGTACCACATCTTCTTAATCCATTCATCTACTGATGGGCACTTAGGTTGCTTCCATTTCTTGGCTATTGTAAATAGTGCTGCAATAAACATAGGGGTGCATCTGTCTTTTTGAAACTGGGCTGCTGCATTCTTGGGGTAAACTCCTAGGAGTGGGATTCCTGGGTCAAATGGTATTTCTATTTTGAGTTTTTTGAGGAACCTCCATACTGCTTTCCACAATGGTTGAACTAATTTGCATTCCCACCAGCAATGTAGGAGGGTTCCCCTCTCTCCACATCCTCACCAACATTTGTTGTTGTTTGTGTTTTGGATGTTGGCCATCCTCACTGGTGTGAAGTGATATCTCATTGTGGTTTTAATCTGCATTTCTCTGATGATTAGCGATGTGGAGCATTTTTTCATGTGCCTGTTGGCCATCTGAATTTCTTCTTTAGAGAAGTGTCTATTCATGTCCTGTGCCCATTTCTTAATTGGGTTATTTGCTTTTTGTTTGTTAAGGTGCGTGAGTTCTTTGTATATTTTGGATGTCAACCCCTTATCAGATACATCATTTATGAATATATTTTCCCATTTTGTAGGATGTCTTTTTGTTCTACTGATGGTGTCCTTTGCTGTACAGAAGCTTTTCAACTTGATATACTCCCATTGGTTCATTTTTGCTTTTGTTTCCCTTGCCCGGGGGGATATGTTCATGAAGAAGTCGCTCATGTTTATGTCCAAGAGATTTTTGCCTATGTTTTTTACTAAGAGTTTTATGGTTTGATGATTTACATTCAGGTCTTTGATCCACCTTGAGTTTACCTTTGTGTATGGGGTTAGACACTAGTCCAGTTTCATTCTCTTACATGTAGCTGTCCAGTTTTTCCAACACCAGCTGCTGAAGAGGCTGTCCTCTCCCCATTGTATATCCAGGACTCCTTTATCAAATATTAATTGACTGTAGGTATTTGGGTTAATGTTTGGATTTTCTATTCTGTTCCACTGGTCTGTGGGTCTGTTTTTGTGCCAGTACCAAATTATCTTGATTACTGTGGCTTTGTAGTAGAGCTTGAAGTCAGGGAGCGTAATTCCCCCTGTTTGATTCCTCCTTCTAAGGATTGTTTTGGCTATTCGGGGTCTTTTC
Organism: Phataginus tricuspis; assembly: GCA_029783875.1. Classification (NCBI taxonomy): domain Eukaryota; kingdom Metazoa; phylum Chordata; class Mammalia; order Pholidota; family Manidae; genus Phataginus; species Phataginus tricuspis. The sequence continues at coordinate 32,104,443 of JAQQAC010011420.1, read as the reverse complement.
TGGTTCCATATGAATTTTAGAATTATTTGTTCCAGTTCATTGAAGAAAGCTGTTGGTAGTTTGATAGGGATTGCGTTGAATCTGTAGATTGCTTTAAGTAGTATAGCCATTTTGACAATATTTATTCTTCCTAGCCAAGAGCATGGGATGCATTTCCATTTGTTAGTGTCTTCCTTAATTTCTCCTAGGAGTGTCTTGTAGTTTTCAGAGTACAGGTCTTTCACTTCCTTCGTTAGATTTATTCCTAGGTATTTTATTCTTTTAGGTGTAATTGTGAATGGAATTGTTTTTCTGATTTCTCTTTCTGTTAGCTCATCATTAGTGTATAGGAAAGCAACAGATATCTGTGTGTTAATTTTATATCCTGCAACTTTGCTGAATTCAGGTATTAGTTCTAGTAGTTTTGGAGTGGAGTCTTTAGGGTTTTTTATATACAGTATCATGTCATCTTCAAATAGTGACAATTTGACTTCTTCTTTACCAATCTGGATGCCTTGTATGTGTTTGTTTTGTCTGATTGCCGTGGCTAGGACCTCCAGTACTATGTTGAATAACAGTGGAGAGAGTGGGCACCCCTGTCTTGTGCCCGATCTTAGATGAAAAGCTTTCAGCTTCTTGCTATTAAGTATGATGTTAGCTGTGGGTTTGTCATATATAGCCTTTATGATGTTGAGGTACTTGCCATCTATACCCATTCTGTTGAGAGTTTTAATCAAAAATGGATGCTGAATTTTGTCAAATGCTTTTTCAGCATCTATGGAGATGATCATGTGGTTTTTGTTCTTCTTTTTATTTATGTGATGGATGATGTTGATGGATTTTCGAATGTTGTACCATCCTTGCATCCCTGGAATGAATCCCACTTGATCATGGTGTATGATCCTCTTGATGTATTTTTAATTCGGTTTGCTAGTATTTTGTTGAGTATTTTTGCATCTACATTCATCAGGGATATTGGTCTGTAATTTTCTTTTTTAGTGAGGTCTTTGCCCGGTTTTGGTATTAGAGTGATGCTGGCTTCATAGAAAGAGTTTGGAAGTATTCCCTCGTCTTTTATTTTTTGGAAAACTTTAAAGAGAATGGGTGTTATTTCTTAGAGAAGAAAATATTTTTATATTAATATGACTATTTAAAGATTGTATGATATGTATGAATAAGGAATAAAATAACTCATATTAATAGCTGTATCTATAAAAGACCAGATCTTCAAACAATTACCTATAATATATAGAGATATAGGTAGATATATAGTTTTATTTTTTAATTTCATTTTAATTTATATACATTATATATGTGTAATTAGAAAGTCAGTGAATAAATTATCTAAATATTTAAAATTTGTACCTCTTTCTCCCCCTTACCTATTTTACCTATTCCCACATCCATGGTAACCAGCCATTAGTTTTCTGTGCTTATTAGCCTATTTCTGTTTTGTTTGTTTTGTTTTTCATATTCCACAGGTAAGTGTAACCATATGGTATTCACTTTCTCTGATGGACATATTTCACTTAGCATAATACCCTCTACGTCCATCCATGTTCTCACAAATGACAAGATTTCTTTTTTATGACTGAATAATATTCCATTATATGTATGTACCAATCTTCTTTATTCATCTATTCATGGAAATGAGTTTCTTCCATATGTTGGCTACTGTAAATAATGCAGCAATAAACATAGGGCTGCATATATCTTTTTAAATTAATAGCTTAAATAGTATATTAGTCACAGTGAAAGAGAGAAATATTCAGCATAGTGATGATATTTTGAAATTGTAGTGGACTGCATACATAGAAAGAGATGGAAAAAATATACAAAAATGTTTAGTGATATACATGAGTGAAAAGGCTAAAGTAGAGACAAATGCAGTTCTAAAGAGAAAAACTTAATTGGGAACAGTTAACATTTGGAAAAAAATGACTGAAGATTTTCCCAAATTTATGAAAGAAAGAAAATATCAGATACAGGATGACCAAAGAACCTTCTAAACTCAAAAATTTTTAAAAAGTCAACTAAAATAAAACAATAAAAACACCTACACCAATATATATAATTTAAATATAGGACATCAAAGCAACAGAAACTATAAGTAGTAACCAGGTGAAAAATAGGTTATAAGAAAACAAACAATAAATTAACTCAAAATTGACTTCTCAGAAACAACAAAAGTAATCAGAAATCAGTGTAATAATATCACCAAAATATGGAAAGAAAAAAATTATAAGACTATATTTTTTTAACACTATTTGGGATAAAATGATGACATTTTTAAAAAACTGAACAAATTTTCTTTTAACGACTCATTGATTAACTATCTGAAAATGTGCATCTGAAATGAATGAAGGCTTGTTAAGCAAAGGAAATAGTAAATAGGTGGATACATTTAAACCAATGTGCAACAACACTTAGCAACTTCTGTTGTTAAAAAATAATAAGATAACATTTAAAGGAACAGAGTTCATAGTGTAATTAAGGAAGAGATCAATTAATATTAACAACATCTAAGACCTTCATTAGAACTTTACACTTGCCTAAATATTGATGTTCTGACCTGTTTACATTCTTTTTCCTCTCTGTTTCCTTTTGTACATTTTCCTATCGAAATGCCTTCAGTGCTCTTAATCCTGCTTTCAGCTGTGACCTTCTATTTTTTTATTTTGTTATAATTAATATACAATCACATGAACAACATTGTGGGTACTAGATTTCCCCCAATATCAAGTCCCCACCACATACCCCATTAGTCACTGTCCATCAGCATAGTAAGAAGCTATAGAGTCACTACTTGCTTTCTCTGTGTTATACTGCCTTCCCTGTGGCCCCCCCTACATTATGTGTGCTAATTGTAATGCCCCTTATTCCCCTTCTCCCTCCCTTCCCACCCATCCTCCCCAGTCCCTTTCCTTTGGGAACTGTTAATCCATTCTTGGGTTCTGTGAGTCTGCTGCTGTTTTGTTCCTTCAGTTTTTGCTTTGTTCTTATGCTTCACAGATGAGTGAAATCATTTGGTACCTGCTTTCTCCTCTTGGCTTATTTTACTGAGCATAAGACCCTCTAGCTCCATCCATGTTGTTGCAAATGGTAGGATTTGTTTTCTTCTTATGGCTGAATAATATTCCATTGTGTATATGTACCACATCTTCTTTATCCATTCATCTACTGATGGACACTTAGGTTGCTTCCATTTCTTGGCTATTGTAAATAGTGCTGCGATAAACATAGGGATGCATATGACTTTATGAAACTGGAATCCTGCATTCTTAGGGTAAATTCCCAGGAGTGGAATTCCTGGGTCAAATGGGATTTCTATTTTTAGTTTTCTGAGGCACCTCCATACTCCGTTCCACAGTGGTTGAACTAGTTTACTTTCCTACCAGCAGGGTAGGAATTCCCCTTTCTCCACATCCTCAACAGCATTCGTTGTTTCTAGTCTTTTCTGTGTTGGCCATCCTAAGTGGTATGAGGTGATATCTCATTGTGGTTTTAATTTGCATTTCCCTGATAATTAGCAATGTGGAGCATCTTTTCATGTGCCTGTTGGCCATCTGAATTTCTTCTTTGGAGAAGTGTCTGTTCATATCCTCTGCCCATTTATTAATAGGGTTATTTAATTTTTGGGTGTTGAAGCTTGTGAGTTCTTACTATATTTTGGATGTTAACCCCTTGTTGGATACGTCGTTTACAAATATATTCTCCCACACTGTAGGATGGCTTTTTGTTCTAATGGTGGCCTTTGCTGTACAGAAGCTTTTTAGCATGATTTAGTCCCATTTGTTCATTTTTTATTTTGTTTCCTTTGCCCAAGGAGACGTGTTCAGGAAAAAGTTGTTCATGTTTATATTCAAGAGATTTTTGCCTATGTTCTCTTCTAAGGGTTTTATGGTTTCATGACTTACATTCAGGTCTTTGATCCATTTTGAGTTTACTTTTGTGTACAGGGTTAGACAAGAAATAGGTTTCATTCTCTTGCATGTAACTGTCCAGTTTTGCCAGCACAAACTGTTAAAGAGGCTGTCATTAGCCCATTGTATATGCATGGCTCTTTTATCATATATTAATTGACCATATATGCTTGGGTTAATATCTGTGCTCTCTAGTCTGTTTCATTTGTCTATGGGTCTCTTCTTTTACCAATACCAAATTGTGTTGATTATTGTTGCTTTGTAGTAGAGCTTGAAGTCAGGGAGTGTAATCCCCCCCAGCTTTATTCTTCCATATCAGGATTGCTTTGGCTATTTGGGGTCCTTTGTGGTTCAATATAAATTTTAGAACTATTTGCTCCAGTTCATTGAAGAATGCTTTGGGATATTGATAGGCATTGCGCTGAATCTGTAGATTGCGTTAGGCAGGATGGCCATTTTGACAATATTAATTCTTCCTATCATGAGCATGGATGTATTTCCATTTATTGGTATCTTCCTTAATTTCTCTCATAAGTGTCTTGCAGTTTTCTGAGTATAGGTCTTCACTTTCTTACGTAGGATTATTCCTAGGTATTTTATTCTTTTCAATGCAATTGTGAATGGAATCGTTTTCCTGATTTCTCTTTCTGCTAGTTCATCATTAGTGTATAGGAATGCAAAATATTTTTGTGTATTAATTTTGTATCCTGAAACTTTACTGAATTTAGATATTAGATCTAGTACTTTTGGAGTTGATTCTTTAGGGTTTTTTATGTACAATATTATGTCATCTGCAAGCAGGGACAGTTTAACTTCCTCCTTTTCAATCTGGATGCATTTTATTTTTTTTGTTGTCTGACTGCCGTGGCTAGTACCTCCAGATCTATATTGAATAAAAGTGGAGAGAGTGGGCATCCTTGTCTTGTTCCTGATCTTAAAGGAAAAGCTTTCAGCTTCTCACTGTTAAGTATAATGTTGGCTGTGGGATTTTCATATATGGTCTTTATTATGTTGAGGTACTTGCCCTCTATACCCATTTTGTTGAGAGATTTTATCATTAGTGAATGTTGAATTTTGTCAAATGCTTTTTCAGCATCTGTGGAGATGATCATGTGGTTTTTCTCCTTCTTCTTGTTGATGTGGTTGATAATGTTGATGGAATTTCGAATGTTGTACCATCCTTGCATCCCTGGGATGAATCCCACTTGATCATGATGGATAATCTTTTTGATGTATTTTTGAATTCAGTTTGCTAATATTTTGTTGAGTATTTTTGCATCTATGTTCATCAGGGATATTGGTCTGTAATTTTCTTTTTTTTGTGGTGTCTTTGCCTGGTTTTGGTATTAGAGTGATGTTGGCCTTGCAGAATGAGTTTGGGATTATTCCCTCCTATTCTTCTTTTTGGAAAACTTTAAGGAGTATAGGTATTATGTCTGCACTAAGTGTTTGATAAAATTCAGCAGTGAAACCATCTGGTCCAGGAATTTTGTTCTTAGGTAGTTTTTTGATTACCAATTCAATTTCTTGGCTTGTAAATGGTGTGTTTAGATTTTCTGTTTCTTCCTGGGTCAGTCTTGGAAGGTTGTATTTTTCTAGAAAGTTGTCCATTTCTTCTAGGTTATCCAGTTTGTTACTGTATAATTTTTCATAGTGTTCTCTCATAATTCTTTATTTTTCTTTATTGTCTGTCATAATTTTTCCTTTCTCATTTCTGATTATGTTTATGTGTGTAGACTCTCTTTTTTTCTTGATAAGTCTGGCTAGGTGTATATCTATTTTGTTTATTTTCTCAAAGAACCAGCTCTTGCTTTCATTGATTCTTTCTATTGTTTTATTCTTCTCAATTTTATTTATTTCTGCTGTAATGTTTATTATGTCCCTCCTTCTACTGACTTTGGGCCTCATTTGTTCTTCCTTTTCTAGTTTCATTAATTGTAAGTTTAGACTGTTCATTTGGGATTGTTGTTCTTTCCTGAGGTAGGCCCATATTGCAATATATTTCCCTCTTATCACAGCCTTTTCTGCATCCCACAGATTTTGTGGTGTTGAATTATTGTTGTCATTTGTCTCCATATATTGCTTGATCTTTGTTTTTATTTGGTCATTGATCCATTGATTATTTAGGAGCATGTTATTAAGCTTCCATGTGTTTGTTGGCTATTTTGTTTTCTTTGTGTAATTTATTTCTAGAGTCATACTTTTGTGATCTGAGAAGCTGGTTGGTACAATTTCAATCTTTTTGAATTTACTGAAGTTCTTTTTGTGCCCTGGTATATGATCTATTCTTGAAAATGTTCCATGTGCACTTGAGAAGACTGTGTATCCTGTTGCTTTTGGATGGAGTGTTCTGTAGATATCCATTAGGTCCATCTGTTCTAATATGTTGTTCAGTGCCTCTGTCTCTTTACTTATTTTCTGTCTGGTTAATCTGTCCTTTGGAGTGTGTGGTGTGCAGAAGTTTCCTAAAATGAATCCATTGCATTCTATTTCCTCCTTTAATTCTGTTAGTATTTGTTTCACATATGTAGGTGATCCTGTATTTGGTTCAGAGATCTTTATAATAGTCATATCCTCTTGTTGAACAGACCCTTTTATCATTATAATGTCCTTCTTTCTCTCTTATTACTTTCTTTGTTTTGCAGTCTATTTTGTCTGATACAAGTACTACAACTCCTGCCTTTTTCTCCCTATTAGTTGCCTGAAATATCTTCTTCCATCCCTTTTCCTTGAGTCTGTGTGTGTCTTTGGGTTTGAAGTGAGTCTTTTCTATGCAGCATATAGATGGGTCTTGTTTTTTATCCATTCTGTGACTCTGTGTCATTTGATTGGTGCATTCAGACCATTTACATTTAGCATGATTATCGATAGGTATGTACTTATTGACTTTGCAGGCTGTTGATTCGTGGTTACCAAAGATTCAAGGGTAATTCCCTTACTACCTAACAGTCTAATGTAACTCATTTCGTATGCTATTACAAACACAAGCTAAAGTTTGTTATTTTTTCTTCATTTTTCTTTTTCTTCCTTCTTCATTCTTTGGATGATATGAATCATATGCTGTACTCTTTGTCTATCCTTTGGGTGACACCTATTTAGCCTTAGGAATACTTCCATCTATAGGAGTCCTTCCAAAATGCACTGTAGAGGTGGTTTGTGGGAGGTAAATCCTCTCCTCTTTTGCTTATCTGAAATTGTTTAATCCCTCCTTCAAATTTAAATTATAAGCTTGCTGGGTAGAGTATTCTTGGCTCAAGTGCCTTCTGCTTCATCGCATTCAATATATCATGCTACTCCCTTCTGGCCTGTAAGGTTTCTTGAAAAATCTGATGATAGCCTGATGGCTTTTCCTTTGTATGTGATCTTTTTTCTCTCTCTAGCTTCTTTTAAAAGTCTGTCTTTATCCTTGATCTTTGCCATTTTAGTTATTATATGTCTTTATGTTGTCTTCCTTGGGTCCCTTGTCATCCCCCTCCATGCCCTGAGAGACTCCTTCCTAAGACTGAGGAAGTTTTCAGCAATTACCTCCTCAATGACACTTTCTATCCCTTTTCCTCTCTTTTCTTCTTCTTTTACCCCTATAATGTGAATATTGTTCCGTTTCAATTGGTCTCACAGTTCTCTCAATATTCTTTCATACTTAGAGATTCTTTTTTCTCTCTGTTCCTCAACTTCTTTGTGTTCCTCTTCTCTAATTTCTATTCCATTTATCATCTTTTCTACTCCATCTAATCTACTTTTAAATCTGTCCATTGTATGTTGCATTTCAGATATGGAATTTCTTAATGATTGAATCTCCATCTTAAATTCGTTCCTGAGTTCTTGAATATTTTTCTGTACCTCCATAAGCATGTTTATGATTTTTATTTTGAACTCTCTTTCAGGAAGATTTGTGTATTCAGTTTCATTTGGCCCTTTTTCTGGGGTTAGTGAGATTTTGGTCTGAACCATGTTCATTTGATGTTTCATATTTCTGTGTGGTGCCCTCTTGTGCCCAGAAGCTCCAATCTCTGGAGCTGCTCAGCCCCCAGAGTGAGGTTGGGGGTCTTTGTGGATTGGAGCTAGGCCTGTGGGGAGAAGAGAGCTGTTTCCTGATTTCCATCTGTAGTGCCTGTCTCCAGTATCACAGCCAGTGGGCTGAGCACACAGGTGTAAGCCTCTGTGCTCAGTGTCTCTAGCTACTGTAGGCAGGCTTCCCTCTGCCTGGCCTAGCACCAGTGCAGTGACTGCCGGTTTGTGAGCTGGTGCCGTCAGGTAAGGAGGAAGGCTCAGCAGGCTGTGGGTCACAGTGGGGGGCCTCAGAGCTGAGCAGTCAGCCAGGGAAATGGAACGTCTGAAGCTCCTCAAAGTTCCCAACATGCTGGGCAGAGCACGCTCAGACAACCTTGTCCAGCTCTCCCTTCTCCCCCATAGCAAGCTCCATGCAAACCCCGCCCCTTGAGCAGCCCGCTCGTTGCTAGGAAGCATCTCAGACCGCCTGCCTTTTCTCTGTCACTGAGAAGGCCGATGTGGATCCCATCTTCCACAAACAGCCAGAATGTCAGTCTCTCAGGCAATCCACCTGTTCCAGCTCCCCAACCTCCAGAGCACCATGCAGTGTAGGTTTCTGCTCACAAAGCAGATCTCCATGGCTAGGTGTTCAATAGTCCCAGGCTTCCACCCCCAGCCCACTCTGTTTTGCTTCCTCCTGCTGTTGAGCTGAGTGTGGGAAGGGCTTGGGTCCCTCTGGTTCAAGACTTTGGTATGTTACCCTGTTTTGTGAGGTCTGCTCTCTTCGTGAGGTCTGTAGGCAGTCTCGTTCAGCCTTCTTTCCTGTTACTGTTTTAGGGTTAGTTGTATTAATTAACTATATTTTTGTACTATTTGTGGTTTTGGGAGGAGTTCTCTGTCTTACTTCTGATGCTGCCATCTTGAATCTGAGTGACTCTATGTCTTTTAATTGGTGCATTCAGACCATTTACATTTAGGGTGATTATCAATAGGTATGTACTTATTGTCATTGCAGGCTTAAGATTCATGGTTACCAAAGGTTCAAGGGTAATTCCTTTACTATCCAAAAGTCTAATTTAACTCACTTATTATGCTATTAGAAACACAACCTAAAGGTTCTTCTTTTTTACTCCTTTTTTTTTGTCCTCCATTCTTTATATATTAGGCACCACATTCTGTACTCTTCCCCTATCCCTTGATTGACTTTGGGTGTAGTTGATTTGATTTTGCATCTGCTTAGTAATTAATTGTTCTACTTTGCTGTGGTTTTATTTCCCCTGTGACATCTTTTTAGCCTTAGTAATTCTTCCATCTATAGCAGTCCTTCCAAAATGCACTGCAGAAGTGGTTTGTGGGAGATAAAGTCTCTCAGCTTTTGCTTATTTGAAAATTGTTTAATCCCTCCTTCAAATTTAAATGATAACCTTGCTGGGTAAAGTATTCTTGGTTCGATGCCCTTCTGTTTTTTATTGCATTAAATGTATCATGCCACTCCCTTCTGGCCTGTAATGTTTCTGTTGAGAAATCTGATGATAGCTTGATGGGTTTTCCTTTGTATGTGATCTTTTTTCTCTCTCTAGCTGCTTTTAAAAGTCTGTCCTTATCCTTGATCTTTGCCATTTTAATAATTATATGTCTTGATGTTGTTTTCCTTGGGTCCCTTGTGTTGGGAGATCTGTGCACCTCCTTGGCCTGAGAGACTATCTCCTTGCTCAGATTGGGGAAGTTTTCAGCAATTACCTCCTCAATGACACTTTCTATCCCTTTTTCTCTCTCTTCTTCTTCTGGTACCCCTATAATGTGAATATTGTTCTGTTTGGATTGGTCACAGAGTTCTCTCAGTATTCTAACATTGTTAGAGATCTTTTTTCTCTCTGCCCTCATCTTCTTTGTGTTCATCTTCTCTAATTTCTGTTCCATTTACCATCTCCTCTACTACATCTAATCTTATTTTAAATCCGTCTATTGTATGTTTCATTTCAGATATGTAATTTATTAATGATTGAATCTCCATCTTAAATTCGTTCCTGAGTTCTTGAATACTTTTCTGTACTTCCACGAGCACGTTTATGATTTTTATTTTGAACTCTCTTTCAGGAAGATTTGTATATTCAGTTTCATTTGGCCCTTTTTCTGGGATTTGTGAGATTTGGGTCTGAACCATGTTCATTTTATGTTTCATATTTCTATGTGGCGCCTTCTTGTGCCCAGAAGCTCTAGTCTCTGGAACTGCTGATCCTGTGGAGTGAGATCAGGTGTCACAGGGGAGCGGCATTGGTGCCTGGTGGGAGGAAAGAGCTGTTTCCTGCTTCCCAGCTGCAGTGCCTGTCTCCACTGTCAGAGCCAGTGAGCTGAGCACACAGTTTTAAACCTCTGTGCTTTGCATCTATAGCTATTGTAGGCGGGGCCTCCCTCTGGCTCACCTGACGCCAGGGAGTGGCTACCAGTTTGCACGCAGGTGCTGGCAGGCCAGGAGGAAGATGCAGCAGACTGCTTACCACAGTGGGAGGTCTTGCAGCTCAATAGCCAGCCAAGGGTATGGATTGCCTGAAACTCCTGAAGTTCCTAACCTGCTTCGCAGTATGTGCCCAGACAACTTTGTCCACTTATCCCTTCTCCCGCGCAGCAAGCTCCTTGCAAACTCTACCCCTTCAGCAGCCTTCTTGCTGCTAGGTAGGCTCTCAGACCACCTGCCTTTCCTTTCTCCCAGAGCAGCTGGATGTGGATCCCTGTCCTCCACAAATGGCTGGAATCTCAGTCTCTCAAGTATTCTGCCTGTCTTAGCTTTCCAACCCCACTAATCTCCAGAGCACAATGCAATGCAGGTTTGTGCTTGCAGAGCAGATCTCCAGGGCTGGGTGTTCAGCAGACCTAGACTTCCATTCCCTCCCTGCTTGGTTTCTCTTCCTCTCACCAGTGAGCTGAGGTGGGGGAAGGACTTCGGTCCTGCTGGATCAAGGCTTTGGTATGTTACACTGTTTCTTAAGGTCTGCTCTGTTTTCTAGGTGTATGCAGTCTGATGCAGTCTTCTTTCCTGTTGCTGTTTTAGGATTAGTTGCATTAACTATATTTTCATATTATATGTGGCTTTGGTAGGAGTTCTCTGTCTCACCTCTCACACCACCATCTTGAATAGATCTCAACCATTCTATCTTATATATTGTATATTTTTCATTTTGGCTTATCCATTTAGTTATTTAATGTCGACTCTAATTCTGTGTTGAAAATTATTCATGTTATCCACTCTTTTCCTCTCTTTTCCTTAACCTAATAATTATAACTTTTAAGTGGCCTAGTTATATTGTCAGCTTTCATTGATTATAGTTATGTTTTATTACCTGTTTGCATATCTAATAATTTTTAGTTTTATGCTAGACATTGTTACAAAAGAGCCAGCAATGCTATAGACTGATGTATTTGATCACTGAAAGTTCTCTTTATTTATGCTAGGGAAAGAGTAGAAGAAGGTAATGAGAATCCAATTAGTTTCTTATGAAGGTTTCACAGTAAAAAAAATGTACATACACCCTTATTATCAAGTCTCCCCACACCCCATTGCAGTCACTGTCCGTCAGTGTAGTAAGATGCCACAGAGTAACCTCTTGTCTTCTGTGTGCTACACTGTCTTCCCCGTGACCTCCCACACACCATGTGAAATACTCATAATACCCCTCAATCCACTTCTCTCTCCCTCCCCACCTGCCCTCTCCTACACCTCCCATTTAGTAAAACGCTAGTCCCTTCTTGGAGTCTGTGAATCTGCTGCTGTTTTGTTCCTTCGAATTTGCTTCATCGTTATACTCCACAAATGAGGGAAATCATTTATATTTGTCTTTCTATGCCTGACTTATTTCACTGAGCATAATACCCTCTAGCTTCATCCATGTTGATGCAAATGGTAGGATTTGTTTCTTTCTTATGGCCGAGTAGTATTCCATTGTGTATATGTACCACTTCTTTATCCATTCATCTACTGATAGACACTTAGGTTGCTGTAGTATCTTGGCTATTGTAAATAGTGTTGCAATAACATAGGAGTGCATATGTCTTTTTGAATCTGAGAGCTTGTTTTCTTTAGTTAAATTCGTAGGAGTGGAATTCCTGGGTCAAATGATTTTTCTGTTTTTAGTTTTTTGAGGAACCTCCATATTGCTTACCACAATGGTTGAACTAGTTTACATTCCCACCAACAGTGTTAGGAGGGTTCCCCTTTCTCCGCATCCTCGCCAGCATTTGTTGTTTCTAGTCTTTATCATTTTGTCCATTCTAACTGGCATGAGGTGATATCTCATTGTGATTTTAATTTTCATTTCCCTGATAACTAGTGATCTGCAGCATCTTTTCACATGCCTGCTAGCCATCTGAATTTTTTCTTTGGAGAATCGTCTCTTCACACCTTCTGCCCATTTTTTAACTGAGTTATTTGCTTTTTGGGTGTTGAAACATGTGAGCTGTTTATATATTTTCGATGTTAACCCCTTGTTAGATATGTCATTTACAAATATATTCTCCCATGCTGTAGGATGCCTTTTTGTTTGCTGATGGTGTCCTTTGCTGTACAGAAGCTTTTTAGCTTGATGTACTCAAATTTGTTCATTTCTGCTTTTGTTTCCATTGCCCAAGGAGATGCGGTCAAGAAAAAGTTGCTCATGTTTATATTAAAGAGATTTTGCCCATGTTTTCTTCTAAGATTTTTGTGATTTCATGATTTACATTCAGATCTTTGATCCATTTCATGTTTTCTTTTGTGTATGGTTTTAGACCAGAAATAAGGTTCATTCTCTTGCATGTAGCTGTTCAGTTTTGTCAACACCAGTTGAAGAGTCTGTCATTTCCCCATTGTATATCCATGGCTTTTTATCATATATTAACTGACCATATATGCTTGGTTTTATATCTGGGCTCTCTAATCTTTTTCATTGGTCTGTGCGTTGGTTCTTGTGCCAGTATACCAAATTGTCTTGATTACTGTGGCTTTGTAGTAGAGCTTGAAGTCAGGGAGCGTAATCCCACCTGCTTTGTACTTCCTTCTCAGGATTGCCTTGGCTATTTGGGATCTTTTGTGGTTCCATATGAATGTTAGAACAATTTGCTCTAGTTCATTGAAGAATTCTGTTGGTATTTTGATAGGTAGGGATTGCACTGAATCTGTCAATTGCTTTAGGCAAGATGGTCATTTTGACAATATTAATTCTTCCTATCCATGAGCACAGGATGTGTTTCCATTTATTGGTATCTTCTCTAATTTCTCTCATGAGTGTCTTGTAGTTTTCAGAGAATAGGTCTTCACTTCCTTGGTTAGATTTATTCCTAGATATTTTATTCCTTTTGATACAATTGTGAATGGAATTGTTTACCTGATTTCTCTTTCTGCTAGTTCATCATTAGTGTATAGGAATGTAAAATATTTCTCTGTATTAATTTTGTATCCTGCAACTTTGCTGAATTTAGATATTAGATCTAGTTGTTTTGGAGTGGATTCTTTAGAGTTTTTTATGTACAATATCTTGTCATCTGCAAACAGGGACAGTTTAACTTCTTCCTGCCAATCTGGATGTCTTTTATTTCTTTGTGTTGTCTGATTGCCATGCAAGGACCTCCACAACTATGTTGAATAAAAGTGGAGAGAGTGGGCATCCTTGTCTTGTTCCCAATATTAAAGGAAAGACTTTCAGCTTCTCGCTGTTAAGTATGATGTTGGCTGTGAGTTTGTCATGTATAGCCTTTATTATGTTGAGGTATTTCTCTCTATACCCATTTTTTGAGACTTTTAATCATGAATTGATGTTGAATTTTGTCAAATGCTGTTTCAGCATCTGTGTAGATAATCATGTGGTTTTTGTCCTTTTTGTTGATGTGGTGGATGATGTTGATGGATTTTTGAATGTACCATCCTTGCATCCCTGGAATAAATCCTACTTGATTTTTTTGGGATGATCTTTTTGATGTATTTTTGAATTTGGTTTGCTAATATTTTGTTGAGTATTTTTGCATCTATTTTCATCAGGGATATTGGTCTGTACTTTTCTTTGTGGTGTCTTTGCCTAGTTTTGGTATTACAGTGATGCTGGCTTCAAAGAATGAGTTTGGAAGTATTCCCTCCTCTTCAACTTTTTGGAAAATTAAGGAGGATGGGTATTAGGTCTTCACTAAGTGTTTGATTAAATTCAGCAGTGAAATCATCTGGTCCAGGCATTTTGTTCTTAGGTAGTTTTTTGATTAGCAATTCATTTTAGTTGCTCGTAATTGGTCTTTTCAGATTTTCTGTTTCTGCCTTGGTTGCCTTGTCAGGTTGTATTTTTCTAGAAAGTTTTCTGTTTCTTCTAGGTTATCCAGTTTGTTAGCATACAATTTTTCATAGTATTCTCTCATAATTCTTGTATTTCTATGATGTCCATAGTGATTTTTCCTTTCTCATTTCTGATTCTGTTTATGTGTGTAGACTCTCTTTTTTTATTGATTAGTCTGGCTAGCAGTTTTTCTATTTTGCTTATTTTCTCAAAGAACCAGCTCCTGATTTCATTGATTCTTAGTATTATTTTATTCTTCTCGATTTTATTTATTTCTGCTCTAATCTTTATTATGTCCCTCCTTCTACTGACTTTGGGCCTCCTTTGGTCTTCTCTGTCTAATTTCCTTAATTGTGAGTTTAGACGGTTCATTTTGGATTGTTCTTCTTTCCTGAGGTAGGCCTCTATTGCAGTATACTTCCCTGTTATCATGGCCTTTGGTGCACCCCACAGATTTTGCTGTGTTGAATTATTGTTGTTATTTGTGACTATATATTTCTTGGTCTGTGTTTTATTTGGTCTTTGATTCATTGATTATTTAGTGTCATTTTGTTAAGCCTCTCTATGTTTGTGGGCTTTTTTGTTTTCATTGCCTAATTTATTCCTAGTTTCATACCTTTGTTGTCTGAGAAGCTGGTTGGTACAATTTCAATCTTTTTGAATTTACTGAGACTTTTATTGTTGCCTAATATATTAGCTCTTCTTGAAAATATTCCATGTGCACTTGAGAAGAATGTATATCCTGCTGCTTTTGGTTGGAGTGTTCTGTAGATGTCTGTTACGTCCAAATGTTCTATTGTGTTGTTCTGTGCCTCTGTCTCCTTACTTATTTTGTCTGGTTAATCTGTCCTTTGGGCTGAGTGGTTTGCTGAAGTCCCCTAAAATGAATGCATTGCATTCTATTTCCCCTTTAATTCTGTTTGTATTTGTTTCACATATGTAGGTGCTCCTCTGTTTGGTGCGTAGGTATCTATAGTGTTTATATCCTCTTGTTTGACTGACCTCTTTATCATTACGTAATATCCTTCTTTGTCTCTCATTACTTTCTTTGTTTTGAAGTCTATTTTGTCTGATACAAGTACTGCAATTCCTGCTTTTTTCTCCCTTTTAGTTGCATGAAATATCTTTTCCCATCCCTTCACTTTTAGTCTGTATATGTCTTTGGTTTTAAGTGAGTCTCTTGTAGGCAGCATATAGATGGGTCTTGTTATTTTATCCATTCTGTAAATCTATGTCTTTCGATTGGTGCATTCAGTCCATTTACATTTAGGTATGTACTTTTTCCATTTCAGGCTTTAAATTTGTGGTTACCAAAGGTTCAAGGGTAACTTCCTTACTATCTAAGAGTCTAACTTAACTCACTTAGTATACTATGACAAGCACAACCTAAAGGTTCTTTTTTTTTCCTTCTTTTTCTTCCTCCTCCATTCTTTATATGTTAACTATCATATTCTGTACTCTTTGTCTATCTCTTGATTGACTTTGGGGGTAGTTAATTTGATTTTGCATCTGCTTAGTAATTAATTGTTCTACTTTGCTGTGTTTTTATTTCCCCTGTTGACAGCTATTATTCCTTAAGAACACTTCCATCTATAGCAGTCCTTCGAAAATACACTGTAGAGATGGTTTGTGGGAGGTAAATTCTCTCAGCTGTTGCTTATCTGGCAATTATTTAATCCCTCCTTCAAAGTTAAATGATAATCATGCTGGGTAAAGTATTCTTGGTTCTAGGTCCTTCTCTTTCATTGCATTAAATGTATCATGTAATTCTCTTCTGGTCTTTAAGGTTTCTGTTTGGAAGTCTGATGATAGCCTGATGGGTTTTCCTTTGTATGTGATCTTTGTTCTCTCTCTGGCTGCTTTTAATACTCTGTCCTTGTCTTTGATCTTTGCAATTTTAATTATTATATGTCTTGGTGTTGTCATCCTTAGGTTCCTTGTGTTGGAAGATCTGTGCACCTCGATGGCCTGAGAGACTGACTCCTTCCCCAGATTGGGGAAGTTTTCAGCAATTCCTCAATGACACTTTGTATTCCTTTTTCTCTCTCTTCTTCTTCTTCTCATTCCCCTATAAAGTGCACATTGTTCTATTTGGATTGGTCAAAGTGTTCTCTCAATATTCTTTCATTCTTAGACATCATTTTTTCTCTTTGTGCCACAGCTTCTTTGTATTCCTCTTCTCTAATTTCTATTCCATTTACTGTCTCTTCTACTATATCTAATCTGCTTTTAAATCCCTCCATTGTATGTTTCATTTCAGATATTGAATTTCTTAATGATTGAACCTCCTTCCTAAATTTGTTCCTGAGTTCTTGAATATTTTTCTGTACCTCCATGAGCATGTTTATGATTTTTATTTTGAAATCTCTTTCAGGAAGATTGATCAGTTCATTTTCACTTGGCTATCTTTCTGGATGTTGTGGGATTATGGTTTGAACCATGTTCCTTTGATGTTTCATATTTGTATGTGTTGCCCTCTAGTGCCCCGAACCTCTATTCTCTGGAAGTGCTCAGCTCCTGGAGTGATGTTGGGATTCGCAGGGGAGTGGTGCTGGTGCCTGGGGGGAGGAAAGAGATGCTTCCCAGTTGCTGTGACTGTCTCTGCTGCCTGAAGCAGTTGGCTGAGAGCAGAGGTGAAAGCCTTTATGCTTTGCGTTTGTAGCTGTCATAGTTGGGGCCTCCCTCTGTCTGGCATGATGCCAGGGCAGGGGCTGCCTGTTTGCTATCCAGTGCTGGATCACATCTGGGTGCAAGTTGCTGCAGGTTGCATATCACAGTGGGGGTCCTCAGAGTTGCATAACCAGCCAGGGGTATGGAGCATCTGAAGCTCCTAAAAGTTCCCAACTTGCTGGGCAGAGTGTGCCCAGACAATTTTGTCCATCTGTTCTTACTCCTGAGCAGTAAACTCTGTGTAATCCTTGCCCCTTTAGTAGTCCTCTTGCTCTTAGGAAGTCTCTCAGACTGCCCGCCTTTCTTTTGTCCCAGAGCAGCCAGATGTGGATCCCTGTTTCCCACAAGCAGTTGGAATCTCAGTCTCTCCAAGTATTCCGCCTGTCTTAGCTTTCCAAACCCAATAATCTCCAGAGTACCATGCAGTGTAGGTTCTTGCTTCCAGAGCAGAGCTCCAGCGCCAGGGCTCTGTGTTTAGCAGTCCTATGCCTCCACCCCCTCCTAATTCCAGTTCTCTTCCTCCCGCCATTGAGCTGGGGTGGGGGAAGGCTTGGGTTCTGCTGGATCAGAGCTTTGGTCTGTTACCCTGTTTTGTGAAGTCCGTTCTTTTCTCCAGGTGTATATAGTCTGGAGCAGCCTCCTTTCATGTTGCTTTTAGGATTAGTTGTATTAACTGTATTTTCATATTATACGTGGTTTTGGGAAGAGGCCACTGTTTCACCTCTCATGCTGACATCTTTAATCTAAAGATCCGACAACCCAATTTTAAATTAGCCTGAGTCAGGGGTGTGGTACAGTTTAAAAGTTTCAGTCAATATTTGATTTTCCCAATCCTTTGTTGAGCACCTCCAAGATGTTGATACAGAGCCTTGTGGGTCTCAGTTACTTCAGCCTTTGGGTGGTGGAGGGCATGGTTTGGGAAGAACTACAGGATACAATGACCCGTCATCTGCCATTTGGAGTTTTCAGCTCAAGTTCCTAGTATCGTAATCCATGTAGCTTTAAAATACAGAAATGTCTTGAGAAAAATAGGAATTACATTTGGTGTGGGACTATTGTTCTTGGGTCTTTATTTCTGAAGAAACACAAGACCAGAAGAGATTACAGCCTGTCTTTTAGGAGCTCTTAATATGAATCTCTAGCTTTGTGTTCTTTCAAATTTCTGATTTGTCATGTTAGTGTCAATAGATGTTAAATCATGCTTTTCATGCTTGTGTTACATCTAGAAGAGGGTCTCTGCCTGAGCGAGCTGGATTTGCAACTTACATCCAGAAACAGAAAATATTACCCCATGGAAAATTTTTTAAAAATTTGTTATTTATAGCTTGCCTCAGAGATGTTCTCTCCTCTCTGCAATTTTAGTTTGTAATGCTTATTCCTTCCATAGCTCTATAATGCCTTTAAATTATAAAATTTACATACTTTTTATAGTGGTTTCAGTAAAAGTATTCTTTTGCCATGAACTTCTACATTATACCTAGAATTCTTGCATTCCCTTGGTAATGGATGATGTTAACTACATTTCATATATTTACCAGGCAGTTAGAATTCCTTTTTCATTTGTCCTGCCAAGCTTCTCATCTTTTAAAATATATGCCCTCATTGATTCATAGGCCCTTAAACAATATACTGAATGATACTTTTGATATTTATATATGTTTCAAATATTTTCTCCTTGTCTAAAGCTTGGATTTTTACTTATTTAATTGATAAGCATAAATTTCTAATTGTAATTTAGTTCAAATATGTAACTTGTTTTAACGTTAGTGATATTTTTAATATACGTTTTCCTATTGCACTATCATTAGTATATTCTTTAATGGTAATTCCTTGCATATTTATTGTTATATTTTTCACACTGAGATAAAAAATTCACCACACATGATTTTTATTTGGGGTGACCTATTTATTATGTTACATTGTTTTTCTATGTACATATCCAAATAATTAACAGTCTTTGGTGAAAAAACTATCTTTTCCTACTGTTCTACTTGCCAACTGTATCAAGAGTCATTGCATACTTCTAGTCTGTCTCATTTGCCTCTTCAGTACCATGGAAGCATTGCCAGGTTAGTTTATTGAAAGGATATAAGAGCAGAGCCAAGGTGCTCAAGCCAACAGTTAGCAAATCCATGGAAAAAAGCTCCCTAATTGATTTCAGAATCATGAAAAGGCCTAGCTAAGATTGAGAGTGTCCAGCTAGTCCCATAGGCCAACCAATGGAATCATGAACTATACAGGACATTGTTATTTTATGTCACTATATTTTGAAGGTATTTTTTTAACATTATTTTGGCAAGAGATAACCAATTTAGATGATCAATTATAAATCAGTTTTAGTATAATTGGCATCTTTATAGTATTGGGCGTTCTGTTTCCTGAATATAGATCCCTCTGCCATTAATTTAAATATTTAATTTCTCTCAATAAAATGGTGTAGAGGCCTTACACACATCCTTTTACATTAGCTCCTAGGTATTTCATTATTTTATGCTGTGTCTAATTATGTCTTTAAACTTATTTCATGATCATTATTGTAATGTAAAAATATCAGTGTTTCTGCACTGACATTGTATTCCATCAAATTGTTAAATTCACTTCTTAACTATAACAATATATCTAAAGATTTTCTTTTTTATTTTTTGTATTAAGAAAACCTTTGAAATTAATGTCAGTCTCCTTCCTTTGTTTTCAATCCACATATCTTAATTATGCTTCATGATTCATTGTACTGGCATGGATTTCTAGTCCAGTGGTGAACAGATAATCTGAAAGAATGTTTTTGTTAGTCATTTAAAGATACTTTATATAAAATTAAAGAAATACTATTTTATTTCTGCTTTTCTAAGAATTATTTTTTCATAAATTCCTGATTAATTATATCAAAAGAGCTTTTTCTGTCTATGAGATGATTGTATTAGTTTGTATCCTGTCCGAGAGAAGTTGTTCTGTATTTCTCCTCTTTTTAAATATTTCCATCAGGTTTTGATCACCAGGTTCTGCTATCCTCATTTAGCCACCTTAGAAGACATCATGTATCTGTTTGACAGAATTTACTACTGAAGGTGTGTGTGTATGGATATTTCTATATTGGAATGACTCAATTATAGAATTAACTAAATAATTTGTAGAATAAGTTGATATTTTATTCATATATTCTTGTAATTTGTCTTTTTGTCAATTTCCAAATGCACTGCCATGTTTCATAATATTTTTGTATGTTTTTAATATTAGGAGAATCAATATTTGTGCCTCTATTTTTCTTCCTGATATAAGTCACTTTTTAAAAAATATGTCTTGCCAAGGGTTTATGACTTTTAGAGAATAATCATTTGGCTTTGGTTGTCTTTTCCAGTGTCTTCTATATTTTATTACTAACTAATTTGTATTATTTTCTTCTTTCTGTTTAATTTGCTATTCTATTCCTAACTTCTGTAGATGATGGGTTTTTCACCTTTCTCCCCTTATAATATATGCATATGATTCTATATATGTCCTAAGCACATCTTTAGCTATTTTCCAACTATTTTGATATGTAGCATTTTTATTTCACTGAATTCTATGTTTAAGTATTGTCTAATTTTCATTACTGTTAATCTTTTATCCATTCATCATTTAGAAGTATAGGGATTAATTTCGAATTATTTCTGATTTTTTTATTTTCTATTTATTATCCAACTTAGTTCCATCTTCATAAGGGAACATCTCAGTACAATTTCAGTCATTTGAAATCTGTGGCAACTTGCTTTGTGCTCCAGCATACTGTTAACTTTCATAAGTTGTTTTAGGTGCACTTAAAAAATATGTGTTCTGCAGTTTTGAGGTGTGGTGATTTATGTATAATTTTTATTTCTGTTGTTCAAATCTAGCACATGACTTATTTTTTCCACTTATTTGATAAATTACTGAAAAATGGTATTAAAATCAACCATATTTCTTCACTTACTATGGTTATAAGGAAAACAAAGAGACACAATAAAACTTTTGTGAGTGCTACATATGTCCACTATTGTGACTGTAGTCATGTTTTTAAAAATGTACACGTTAAAACATTAAATAGTACATTTGTAACAAGCCAAATGTATGTAAACTGTATCTCCATCAAGGTGTTAAATGAACCACTATAGCATATCACTTAATGAAGTAATGGAGAAAATTCACATGATCATCTCAATAGATAGAAAATCATATGATAAATTTCAACATTTGTCCATGAAAGAAGGTATTAGAACTTGATAGGAGATTTTTTAATATAGAAAATAGTGGATACACACACAACACACACAACCATGGCTATCATGATATTTATTGGTGAAATATAGAATAAGAATGATTTAAAGTTGATGACTAATGCTACATATATCAAACACAATGCTATTTAACCTAGATACAGTTAAATCTGTATACAGCATAGTGATTAAATAAATATCGGCAGATAAAAGGAACAAATGCATAGGTAAAGGATCAAACAAGTGTATTTCTAAGAATACTTTCCATCTCTAGTGAACTTTTCCCACTGTGGTTCTTGAGAAGACTATGCTTTAATGCCCTAACTCATCCATTATGTTTAGCAAATGAACTTCTGTATATGTAGATAGGCTCTAGTTATGTACTATTTTAGGAAAACTTAGAAAATTGTCACTAATCATTTTCTGTGTCCTGAAGCTTAGATGAAGAACTCTGGTTGAGTGAGGCTGATGGTAGCCATGATCCAAGATCCTATTAACAAATTTGTATTGATTTTTCGGTTGTACTGTATGTCTGGGTATAGAACAGTTGGTATGGTTAGTGACTCCACTCAGAGATTGTCCTTTTTGAAGAACGTTCTTGATGGCAGGCAGAACATAGTGTGCTGACACCTTAAAGTTAATAAAACAGCCATCAGCTATTTTACTTAATGATATTAACTCTAAGTTGAGCCACTATCCTCAAGAATATTTATCAGTATTTCCTTTAACAAGTGTTTGTCTTATTCTGAATTTCCTCCACCTGCTCAGAAACCCTTGGAATTTTTTGCCCTGACCTCATTAAGTTTTGTTAGCAGGAAAGAAACTTCATAAGTTTCTGCTCAAATGCAACAATCATTACTTCTTATTTTTCAATTTAATTTCAGTATAAATTAACTTATCTCTGTGCAAGTACCATTAAAGCTAATAACCCTAAAAGGATTAAGATTAGAAAGTAATGCTGTCAGAGACAAGCTCATTAATGGCCTTTATCACTACAAGTTGATGAACTACAACTAGGATAATTGGCCTAATTATAATACATCTGTTTCTTTAGCCAGGTGTTCTTTGCTTCATTCTCTACTGATTACTTGTAGGTTCAGTTTGGCCAATTAAATTTCCCTTCCCACTCTATCCATTTCTAAAATTGATAGTATATAGCTCAGATGTCAGTGTACCTGTGCTCTGGATAGTTAAGAGCTGCACTGAGAAGATGAGATGTTTAAGCAAAAGAGATATCTTTATCCTTGGGTACAGGCCATAAAAAAAGGTTAGAATGAATGATAATTTGGGGGGAATTTTGCCTTGCCTGAGGGTTTCAGCTCCAGGCAAGTTCACTGTGGATTCAATGAACCGAAAAATTGGGTAAACATTTTTTGGGGTAAAGGTTTTTATCTGGCTTTCTTTTCACAGTGGTAGATCGAACACTAGAATGACATCTGCAGCCAGCAGTCTGCAGGTCCATAATCTTCATCTTTGCCTCCGCCCAGAGCACTGGGTAGAGCTCTTTATATAGTGACTCACTCAATAATATCTCATTGCCTAGAGGTGTGAAAGCATTAGCTTAGAAGTAGGCCAATTATATGATCAAATAGTTTAGGCTTGGGTGAGGATCCTGGCCATAGAAACTTCCATTTTCCCCTCAGGATTCCATCTTTCTTTTAAGTAGTGCTGCTAAAATGTATTTAAAACCTAACTATACCATAGACCCCCTAACCTTAATGTATTATAGTTGATTCAGTCCCATAAAATACCTTAACTTATTTTATTTTCATGACAAACAACAGAACATCCATCCAAAAGTGACTTAGCAACAACAACAACAAAAAAGGGTAAATTATTTTATATTAGAGATAGTCTGGAATTAGAGTTTCACATTTGAAAAAGTAGCTAATGAGTATTTCTAAGGAGGCTTTTGCTCTCCATCTACTCTATCATCTTCAGGATATCAGTTTTTATGTCTTGTCCCTGCATGTCTTATTAGATTTCCATGTCTCCAGACACCAGGACCACAAAGGTAGGAAACAGAACAGAAACTAGGACAGAAAAAGGGACTCCTCATATGATTCTCTCTTCTAGTATCAGAAAAGAAAAAAGTCCAAAAAGACCTTTTCTTATATTTCACTGGCCAAAAATTGATATGTTCATGTTTAGCTCAGAGGCATTGGGAAAATTTCTGCGTTTTTTTATTTGATTGTTTTTGGTTAGAGAGACATGAAATAAAGATGTGTGGTAAAGACTTTTGAGATCCAAGTAAAAGTATATTTAAGAGTGTCTTGCCAATGGGTTTCAGCATCAGGCAAGCTCACTATGGATTCAATGTGACTAAAGAAATTGACAGCAAACGTTCTTGGGGTGAAAGGGTTATGCCCAACTTTATTTCCAGGTGGCAGGTCAGTCACTAAAATCCTATTCACTCAGAGTGAGTCTGTATGCAGCAAGCTGGTCTCTGCCTCTGGGCCCCGCTGTCTGCACAGCCATCCTCTGGGCCTCTCTGCACAGTCGTTCTGCACAGCTGTCCTCTGGGCCTCTATCCTTGGCGCTGCCATCACTCCAGCCTCTGCTCTGCTCTCCTGAAACCTTGCAGCCGTGCCACAGTGTCATGCCCAGAGCACTGGGCGGAGCTCTTTATATAGATTCAACAGCCATGTATTGCCCACAGGTGTGCAGTGAGCTAGTCAACCAGGGCTAGGTGAGAATCCTGGCCACAGGAACTCTCATTTTATCCACAAAGAGGAAGAATGTCTTTTTTCTAATAACAGGAAATCTCCACAGAATCTTATTTCTCACTGTTCATCCTGAGTGTATTATGTATATTTCATGGAGGGACAAATTTGATTTCAAGTACTTGGAGGTGTTTCCAGCTGAGTTCTTATTGAACATTAGGATCTACTCTAATGACACTGATGAAGTAATTCATTGTCCAGAATAGATATGTTTGAGAGTGAGAATGGGTACTAATTACTCTAGAACAAGTAAAAGTAATGTCCCAAGCAAACTAGTACATAGAGCACCTTATCTTTAAAAGCCCTATTTATATTAGAGCCACTGTCTTGTCATCAATGGGTTTCAGCCCTGGGCAAGTTCACTGTGGATTCAGTGAGACCAAGTGTGGAAAAGTGAAGGTTTTTATGGCCAAGAGTCTCACCTGGCCCTGGTCAGCTTGCTAATAACTACACATGTGTGGGCAATACATTGTTATTAACTCTATATAAAAATCTCTGCCCAGTGCTCTAGGTGACACGGTGGCACTGTGCCATGGCTGCATGGCTGCAAGGCTGCAGGAGAGCAGAAATGAGTGGTGGCAGTGCTGAAGACAGAGACTGAGACAGCTTTTGGAGCAGTGCAGCCCAGAAGCAGAGACCGGCTTGCTGTGTGCAGACTTGCTCTGAGTGGACAGGATTCTAGTGATTGACCTGTCACCATGGAAATAAAGTTGAGTATAAACACTTTTACCCCAAGAGCATTTAATTGTCATTTTTCTTCAGTCTCACTGAATCCATAGTGAAATTGTCTGGGCTGAAACCCATTGGCGAGACACTGAGGAATTTCAGTGGAATGTTCTTGGGGTAAAAGGATTTATTACTTGGCTTTGTTCTCCCAGCAGAAGGTCAATGTCTTGCCAGTGGGTTTCAGCCCCAGGCAAGTTCGCTATGGATTCAATGTGACCAAAGAAATTGACAGCAGAACGTTCTTTGGGGTGAAAGGGTTTATTATCCGGCTTGTTCTCCCAGCGGTAGGTCGAGCACCAGCGGTCTCTGCCTCCTCACAGAACACTGCGCTGAGCTCTCTATATAGCACAGTAATAGCTTATTGCCTAAAGGTGTGGAAGTGGTAGCCTAGCAACAGGCCAGTTACATCATCAGGTGGTTTAAGTTCAGTGAGGATCCTGGCTATAGGAACCCCAACTTCGCCACACTCCACCCCTCCAGGATTCTCACCTTACAATCTACACACTTTCCATGTTCTGCAGTGGTCCCTGTGTGAGAAAGCTGGAGCACTGTAACCAGATTCCACAATAGCAAGAGGATAACAATTTAGAAATAATAAAAGTTAAGATACAGCAAGATTTTGATACAGGTAACAAAAATTATAATAATCCTCAAGCCACAGGAGGTTCCTAATAACAAAACTTATAATATTCCTCAAGCCAGAGGATGTTCCTAATCCACAAAGACATTAGGGGTGATAAGACACATGTTTTAATGCCACCAACATAGGAAAATCTTGTCCATCAGGTAGGATGCATGCAAGAGAGTGATCCTGTGATACGACTGTAGCAGGAAAGGGGTCCCTTCCAGGTCTAGTATACCATACTTTTACTCCTCTCCCTGTGGGGGTTACCAAAGGGTCTATATATAGTGCTACTGGAGGTGCATGCACTGGCCATAATGATAAAACAAAACTCCCTGGTAAGGTGCTCCTACCTTCTGGCCATTCAGGATATACTACTGTGACCGTTGGCAGCCATCTTCCAGGCCTTGTACTCAAGGTGCCAGGAGAGCCAGCCATTGTTGGTCCATGTGTCAAAAGGTCCAAGGCCATGTCCACTCAATGGAGTCTCCGGTATTTAGGGCTGTTGGTGCTGGCAGCAAGATGTTATTCTGGTGGCCGAACCTCAGCTTCAGTGATACTTCCTTGGTTTGCACTTGCAGTTGTATAGGGGAGGCAGCCATATGTGTTAACATGTCTACAGGGCTCAGGACTTCCTTTCGGGGTCTCTCATTCAAACATCGTAGCATGGTCTATAAGCGGACTGACCATCCCCGCAGACTATTGGTATCTGACTTTAGTTTGGATTTTAACAAGCCATTGTGCCTCTCTATCATGCCTGTTGTGGTAGGATTGTATGGCACATGAAACTTCCACTTGATTCCCAGCTGTCGCACCCATTCTTGCAGTGTATGTCCAGTAAAATGGGTGCCCTGATCACTCTCAATTATCTGTGGTCGGCCATAGGCAGTAAAGAGACGTTCCAGGTCTCTTTTGGTCCATCTGTTGGTCTGCACAACAGGTAGGAAAAGCAACCAGAAGTCCAGTAGCTGTGTCCACACAGGTTATCACATACCGATATCCTTCTGACACAGGTAGAGGCCCAATATAGTCTATCTGCCACCTGATGAGGGGTATAGGCCCCTTAGCTATTGTCCCATGTTGCTGTGGAACTCGGTGTAAGTCCCTTTTGAAGCACACGACACACTCCTGCCAGGCTCTACTAACCTCTTCGAAGGTCAAAGGCAAGCCCTACCGAAGGGCTACAGCCCACATTGTCTTTTGCCCTGCATGTAACAAACGCTGATGTAGCCATTGTCATAGGACTATGTCAGACGCAGGCTTTCCTTCTAACCAACATATCTGGGCCATAATTCTCTGGCCTATAGATGGCATTTCTCATGCCTAGCTCTCATAGCACCTGTTGGAGTTCAGCATATGTCTGCCATCTAACAGGAGAGGATGGTAGATCACCCGGATTGGGCCACACAGCACAAAGTGCAGCCATGAGCCAATCAAGGAGGGTGTTACTCCCTGGGGTCTGATGTGCATTTTGTAATTGCTGCCTCAAGGGGGCTGCACTGTCAGGGAAGACAGCTTTCCCATCTCTGATTCCGACAGAACAATTCCATCCACCCCTAAGTCCCACAGATGCAGGAGCCAAGCTGATATTGACTCCGTGGGCTTCTGCCTAAACCGGGAGCCCAAATCCACCAGCTCAGCCTGAGTATAGGGGCAGACCATAGAGTACTCCATGACCTGGGGAGGGGGCTGCTCCTCTCCTTGAGGAACTTTCAGCAGCTGGGTCTTTATTTTCTTTACAACCACTGGGCGTGCTTTCAATACAGGAAGCGCCAGTGCCTCTGGCATCACCCCTTCATCTTTCTTCAGCTCCTCCATTTCTGGGGCTGATGGCACTTTTCTCTCCCCTCCCCCGAGTGCCTCCACTGCTACAACCTTAACTTTTTCTACTGTACCTCACAGAAATGCTACTTCAGTCTTCAGAAGGTCTCTTACCTTCAGCTCAATGCTTCGCAGCTGATGTTCTCATGCCACCTCTGCCTGTGCTTCCCTCAGGAGTTCGTCTTTTTCCTTGATGACTCTTCCTCCTTCAGAGCACCTGGCAGCACTGTCATACCTTGCTGCCAGTGCTCTTGTATCAATGCCATCTCTTTCTTCAGGGAATCCACAAAAGTGTGCAGCTCGGGTTCTCATGCCACTTCCTCTCACATCAGTACCATTTCTCTCTTCAGGGAATCTACAGAAGTTTGCAGCCTGCATTCTCATGCTGCCATTTCTTGGGTCTCCTCTGTATACTTTTTTAATACTGTGAGAAGCAGCCAACCCACAGTCCCTGCTGCCTCACGGGCACTCTGCTTCTCAAAAGATCTACTTACTATATGAAGGGCCACCTCTACAGCCTCAGGGGTCACCTCCACTGGCCTCCAGTCCTGGGGTGGGGCCTAGTCCTCTAGGAGGCAAGCCACCTCAGACCACATACCCACTGGGGAACAATCCACTGTTTCCCCATTCACAGGGGCAGCCCACTGAAGCACCCCTCCCATAAGGGCAGCTTGTCTTTTTCCTTGGTCAGCAATGAACCCTGCCGACTTTTGCCAATTGTCTTGCCAATGGGTTTCAGCCCCGGGCAAGTTCGCTATGGATTCAATGCGACCAAAGAAATTGACAGCAGAACGTTCTTTGGGGTGGAAGGGTTTATTAGCCGGCTTGTTCTCCCGGTGGTAGATCGAGCACTAGTGTCTCTGCCTCCGCCCAGAGCACTGAGCCGAGCTCTCTATAAAGCACAGTAAAAGCTTATTGCCTAAAGGTGTGGAAGTGATAGCCTAGAAACAGGCCAGTTATATCATCAGGTGGTTTAAGTTCAGCGAGCATCCTGGCCATAGGAACCCCAACTTCCCCACAGTCAATCACTAGAGTTACATCTGCACCCAACAGTCTGCAGGTCTGCAATCCTCCTCTGTCACCACTACATCCTTCACCTGCCCCACAGCACTTTTCAGCCTCCGTTCTCATGCTGCTGCTTCTTGTGCTGTTTCTTCTCTGGCTACCATTATATCCTTTACCATTTCTACAGCACCTCACAGTGATGCCATTTCAGTCATCAACAAACTTTTTGCCTCTTCTTCGGCACCTCACAGTTCATGTTCTTGTGCTGCCTCCCCTCATATCAATGCCATTTCATTCTTCATGAATCCACAGCAGTTCGCAACTCATGTTCTCGTGTTGCCATTTCTTGTGTCTCTTTCAGGAGCACATTCTTCTCATCTATAAACTTTTTAAATGCTGTGAGAAATGAGAAACAGCCAACCCAAAGTTCCTTCCACCTCCTGGGAACTCTATTTCTCAAAGGACCTCCTTATTATCCAGAGGCCCCCTCTACTAACTCAGATGTCACTCCACCTGCCTCCAGTCTTAGGGTGGGGCCCAGCTCTCTAGAGGGCAAGCCACCTCAGGCCACATGCCCACTGGGGGACATATGACTGTCTCCCCATGCACAGGGGCAGCCCGCTGAAGCACCCCTCCCATAAGGGCAGCCTGTTCCGTTCTTTTGTCAACAATGAATTCTGCCAATGTTGCCATTTATCTTGCCAATGCATTTCAGCTCTGGGCAAGTTCACTATAGATTCAGTGAGTAGAGGAATGACGATGGAATGTTCTTGGCATAAAAGGGTTTATTATCTGGCTTTGTTCTCCCAGCGGTAGGTCAAATACTACAATTACTAATCGTAATGCCCCTTTTACCCTCTTATCCCTCCCTTCCCGCCCTGGGGGGGCACGGGGAGGACTGTACAGCTCAGAGAAGACAAGTAGTGATTCTCATCTCACTACACTGATGGACAGTGACTGTAGTAGGGTTGGTGGGGGGGACCTGATGAAGGGGGTAGTTTAATCATCACAATATTGCTCATGTAATTGTAGGTTAATGATACTAAAATAAAATAAATTGTAAAAAATATATATATATATATACTACAATTACATCTGCATCCTAAAGTCTGCACATCTGTAATCCTCCATCTCTACCTCTGCCCAGAGCACTGGGCAGAGCTCTTTATATAGTGACTCAGTCAATAATAGTTTATTGCCTACAGGTGTGGAAGCATTAGCTTAGCAGTAGGCCAATTACATCAAGTAGTTTAGGTTCAGGTGACGATTCTGGCCATAGGAACTTCAATTTTCCCCACAGCCACCTATCACTGATTCCTGATTGTTGCCAAATAAAAATGACAAATTGACAACAGATAAAACTCTTGGTGAAAGAGAGAAGCAACTGCTATCAACTGGTGCCAAAAAAAATGTGATTCATAAGTAAAATAGCATAAACACCCCTCTTCCCTTCTCATTGTCACTGTCAGCATTAAGGACTAGGTGAATCAGAGGAGAGGTTCTCAGATCGGACAGTCATCAATTCTTCTTGGGCTGCCCTTGGTAAAAATTCTCACTCTGATTACAAAGATTATTCTTATTGTAACCAATAAACAGTTGGACAAATAGATAAAAGCAAAAATATCACTTAAACTGGATAAAAATGTGAGCACCTGTTTCTAGGTCTATCTGTTAATTAACCTATCTCTCCATCCATCCACATACAATTTTATAAAAAAGTTTATATATCATATATCAGAGTTTTCACTCATTTTATTACAGGTTTTTCATGGGTGTGATTCAGTTTCAATTAATATAATTACACATAAACTTTATTAATGAGTGCATTTAAAAATGTGATATATTAAATAAGTTGTATTAGTCAGTATTTGCATTCAGCTGAATGTTAACAGCCACCCCACACACGCTAACACACAAAGCCAGTGATTTAATAAGATGAGGTTTTATTTTATTTTTCTTTTGAAATAAGAACCTTGAGGGTGGGAGGTTTCAGTTTCATTCTGTGGTTCAAATGTTTTTAGAACAAAAGGCTTCTCTTGGCTTTTGCTTCTATCATGAGATGTTGGATGCAGTTCCAGACAACAGGTCCATGTTACAGAGAAGAGAAAGAAACAAACAAAGGAGGCAAGGAAACAGTAGAAGATGCCTCCCTTCTGTCCTCTTCAGAGAATATTTCTGGACGCTTTACCTACAAGCTACCACCTAAATTTCAGTGTCCAAAAAACACACTATGTGATATATAGATATGTCAAATCATTACATTGTATACCGTAAACTAATACAATGTTATATGTCAATTATAGTTCAGTGAAACTTGAAAAAAAATGGACTATGTTGCCATAATTTGGAAGCAAATTAAGCTGAACACAAAGCTGCATCCAAGAAGGGAATTGGAAAAAAGGGATTTCATATTGATTGGTAGCTCGACATCCCCACTATATCATATATAATCATCTAATCATTTCTTGGAAATTTAACCACTCTTCCCCTCAGTTCTCACTATTATTATTACTATCTCACATCTGTCTTAAATATGATGATAAAAGTGGCATGATTATACATCTTCCCTCTCCCCAATTTGACAAAAATAAAAATAAATAAAAATACAAAGTATTACCAATGGGGTAATGAAACCAAGAACTGGTTCTTTCGAAAAAAAAAAAAAAGAAAGACCTTTAGGTCAACTCACTAGGAGAAAAACAAAATAAATAAAATCAGAAATGAAAGAATTCAAAACTGACACCACAAAAATATATTTATAAGAAATACAATTATATTTTTATAAAAACACAAATATAACAGAGATTACTGGGAAAAATTGTTTACCAACAATTGGACAGCCTAGAAGAAATAGGTAAATTCCTAGAAATATGCAGTCCCCCAAGACTGAACCAGGAGGAAATATAAAATCTGAATAGGTCATTGATTAGAAATGAAATTGAAGTGGTAATTAATAAAACTTCCAACAAACAAAAATCCATGACCAGGTGGCTTCATAGGAGAAGTCTATCAAACTTTGAGAAAAGAGGTAGTACCTATCCTTCTCAAATTATTCCATAAAATTGAAGAGGAAGGAAAGTTTTCAAAGTAATCCTATGAGGCTGGCAACACCTTGATACCAAAACCAAAGATGTTGCAAAAAAAAAAAAAAAAGAAAGAAAGAAAGAAAGAAATAAAAAGGAAAATTACAGACCAACATCCCTGATGAGCACAGATGCAGAAATCCTCAATAAAGTATTAACAAAACTGAATTAAAAATACATTAACAGGATTAGTCACTACAAGCAAATGGTATTTATTCTAGGGATGCTAGGATGGTTCAGTATTCTCAAGTCAATTAATGTGATACATCCCATTAAAAAAAAGAAGAATAAAAAGCATATGGTCATTTAAAAAGGTGCTTAAAAAGCATTTGACAAAACTCAGCATCCATTCATGATAGCTCCCAACAAAATGTGTGTAGAGGAAACACACCTCAACATAATAAAGGTCATATGTGACAAACCCATAGCTAATATGATACTCAATGGCAAAAAGCTGAACATTTTTCCTCTAAGATTCAGAAACAAGACAAAGTTGCCCGCTCACCACTTTTATTAAACAGAGTATTGGAAGTCCTAGCCATAACAATCAGGCAAGAAAAAGAACTAAAAGACATCCATATTGGTAAGGAAGAAGTAAAATTGTTACTATGTGCAAATGACATGATACTGTTCATATACAATCCTAAAGACTCCACAAAAGAAAACCTAGTAGAATTAGCAAATGAATTCAGTAAAGTTGAAGGATACAAAACCAAAGTACTGAAACCTGTTGTGTTTCTATATACAAAAATACTGAACTAACAGGAAGATAAATTAAGAAAACTATCCCAATTTCAAGTGCATTAAAAAGAATAAAATACCTGGGAATAAATCTGACCAAGGAGGTAGAAGATCTGTACTCTTAAAACTATAAGACATTGATGAAAGAAATTGAAGAAGACACAAATAAATAGAAAGCTATTCCATGCTTATGGGTAGGAAGAATTAATATTGTTTAAATGCCATACTGCCTAAAGCAAATTACAGATTCAATGCAATCCCTATCAAAATACCAATAGCATTTTTCACTGAACTAGAGTAAGTAATCCTAAAATTTGTGTGCAACCACAAGAAAAACCCCAGATAACCAAAGCAATCATGAGAAAGAACAAAGGATATCACACTCCCTAATTTCATACTATACTACAAAGCTACAGCAATCAAAACAGCATGGTACTGACACAAGCACAGATACAAAGATCAATGGAACAAACAGCCTGGGAAAAATCCCACACCTATATCATCAATTAATATATAATAAAGTGGGCAATAATATATGTACACTGGGGAAAAGGCAGTCTCTTCAACATAGGGTTTTGGGAAAACTGGACAGCTACATGCAAAAGAGTGAAATTGGACCAGTGTCTTACATCATATACAAAAATGAACTAAAAATGGATTAAATACCTAAATATAAGAAACCATAAAATTCCTAGAAGAAATAGGCAACAAACTCTTGAACATAAGCATTGGTAATTTTTTTTCTGGATATGTCTCCCCAGGAGGGGAAAGAAAGGCAGAAATAAACAAGTGGCACTACATCAAACTGAAAAGCCTCTGCACAGAAGAGAAAAACATCGACAAATGATGAGGCAACCTACTCAATGGGAGAATATATTTATAAATGATAGCTTCATAAAGAGCTAATATCCAAAGTATATAGAGAATTCATACAGTTCAATACCAATAATAATAATAATCATCATCTGATCAGAAAATGGACAGCAGACCTGAATAGACATTATTTCGAAGAATACGTAAGATAGCCAACAGACACATGAAAAGATGCCCCACATCACTCATCATCAGGGAAATTAAAACACAATTAGGCATTACCTCACACTAGTTAGAGGGGCTGATATTAACAAGGTAAGAAATAATAATTATTGATGAGGATGTGGAGAAAAGGGAAATCTTATACACTGTGGTGGAATTGCAAATTAATGCAGCCACCAGGGAAAGTAGTATAGAGGCTTCTCTAAAAACTGGAAATAGAAATACCATATTACCCAGCAATTCCTCTTCTGTGATTTACCTGGAGAAAACAAAATCACTAATCTGAAAAGATATATGCACTCCTATGTTTACCACATCATTTACAATAACCAAGATATGGAAACAACCTAAATAAGATGAATGGATAAAAAGATGTGGTGTGTACACCATGGATATTATTTAGCTCTAAAAAAGAATGAAATCTTATGATTTGTGACAACATGGATGGACATACAGGATATTATGCTAAATGAAATAAGTCAAACAGAGGAAGACAAATGCCGTACAATTTCACTTATATTTGGAATGTAAAGAACAAAACAAAGAAATAAACAAAACAAATAGATTCATGAGCACAGAAGATGGACTGTTTTTTACCATAGGGGATAGAGGGATGGGTAAAAACATATATAAGGTATGATTAATGAGTTTCTCCTTAGTCTCTTCACCAAAAGCAGTAATGTGAGACAAAAGAAATGGAAGCATTCTCAAACTTTTCAGATAGTTCCAAATTAGACGGGAAGAGAGGTAAGGGGGGAGCAATCTAGGGGGCATGAGGGAGTGGGGGCAATTGGAATGTCCTTTTCTTCTAGAAACTACTATTCTTCCACATGCTTCTCTCTCTGTAATGTGTGTTCCTACTTCCTTTCACAAGGTATACTGTTACTTACTCTCTTATACTTAAAACGTCACTTCCATAAAAAAAAATTCTCTCTTCAGTGATCTTTTTATTATATGTATTCTGAGGTCATGTACCTGTATTTCAAGTACCTAACATAGTAGTTGTGATGGTATTACCTGAGTGATTATTTGATTATTGTCTATTTTATTCTATACTGTAAGTTATCTGCACTGAAAGTTAAATAATTAATTTTGTAAGTATTTATTGAATGCATATGATATGCCAGGGATGGTCTAGTGCTCAAGATACAATAATGAACAAGATGTAGTCAGTCAGGATTAGAACATATTGATACAGATGAATGACATTTGATAAGGCTATTGTGGAAGACATTTTGAAAGGTGTCATTCATGCAAAGATAAAGATGTAAAGAATTAGAATATTACAATTAAGCAGATACTCAAAAAGTCCTGAAGGAGTAAGTGATGCCAGCTTTGCCCTATGGCTGTAAAGAATTATAAAACTAGACAAAATATTTGCAGCAGTTGTTTTCAGGCATTAGCCAATAGGTAACTCAGAACGGATAATTGGGGTAAGAAATATATACAAGTTAATGCCTTTATTCTCACAGCCTAACAGAGTGGGTCTTCTGTGGGTTGAGAACTGAACAGAGATAACAGAAATTGCACAATGCTGGTTCTAAGAATAAGTAAGAAATTACAATTGACACACCCTAATAATAATAAAATCAAACTGGACAGGAATGAAAGGATCTGCCAATAATTTATTTGTTCACTAAAATAAAAACTATCATTCTGCAAAGGAAGGTAGGTATTCCAAACTCTGTACAATTTACTCTCCATAATTTTCAGCATACAATAAAACAATACTAAATATGAAAGTAGAAAGAAACATGGCCAATAATTATTTTTTAAGCCAACAGAAAATATGCCAATATAATACAGATATTGGAAATAGCTTAAGAGCTTTAAAGCAGTAAAAGTATTTTATCATTTTAAAGGAAAAGCAGGTCCAAATGGGTGATCAGAAAGGAAAACATAAATTTTAAGAAGGCAAAATTCCAATTTTAGAAATGAAAGTTTAATAATTAAAATGTTAAATTCATTTAATTTGCATAACAGGAGATTGCAGAGGGTATAAGAAAGAATCAATAAATTAGAAGACAACCAAAGGAACACAGAAAATACTGAAATTAAAATGGATGAGACATTGGTGATAAGTGTACAATATGAAGTGGTCTAATCTAATTGTTACCAGAGTCCAGAAAGAGAAAAGATTTAAAGAGACAGAAGAAGAAAAGAAATAATGTTGGAGAATTTCCCAAATTTGGTGAAAAATATAAACTTACAGAGGCAATTAAAACCATATCTAGGCATAAAAATGCCAAAACCAACTCAAAGATGAAATATTGAAAACAAACCAAGAAAAAGGTACTCTGTAGAAATGAACAAAAATGTAACTAGTGGTTGACTTTTCAGGAAAACAATTGAGGCAAGAACACAATAGAATAAGAGTTAAAACTCAAAGAAAAAAAAATCAGCCCAAAATTTAATATGCAATGAAAATACTCTTTAAAATAATTAAATAAAAGCATTTTTGGATAAACAAATGCTAATAGAATTTACTAGCAGCTATTCTGTACTACACTAAATGCTAAAGAAAGTTTTTGTGACAGAGGAAATTCACCATAATGAAACTTTGACCTACAGAAAGGAATGAAAAACAAAGAATATGACAAATATGTAAGCAAATAAGAGATAATATATATTGTTCTTTCTTTTGATTTCTTCATATGATAATGGAAAATTTTAAGCAAAAATTAAAAGCTTTGTTATATATAACATGTATAAATGAAAATTGTTCAATGATCGGTGTACAATACAAAGTGGTCTAATATAAACGTTACCAGAGTCCAGAAAGAGAAAAGATTTAAAGAGACAGAAGAAGAAAAGAAATAATGTCGGAGAATTCCCCAAATTTGCTGAACAATATAAACTTACAGAGGTAATTAAAACCATATCTAGGCATAAAAATGAAGGAAGGGAGGGAGGGAAGAAGGAAGGAAGGGAGGGAGTTGAAATGTTGAAAGTAATTTTTTTAAGCCAGAGACATAAAATATTGATGCATAGACAAGAAACAGAATGCTTAAGTGAAAAAAAAATCAAGGTAGTATTATTAAATCAAAAAACCATCAACATTTATATTAAATGTAATTGGGCTAGATACTTCAATTAAATGCAGAAATGGATAGACTGACTAAAGAGCATTCCTATATAAAGAGTACAGTTTGTATAGAATACATATGTTAATGACTCACATAGTTGGAAAGCAAAAAGATGGAAAAAGATATATTTTTTAAACCCATGAAAAATTATTTGTCATTCTTAATAGTCAAGGTAAAATCTTAGGCAATTAGTATTACTAGAGGAAAAAAGGGAAAATGCATAACATTACCAAAGTCAGTTTGTCGAGAAGAAGACATATCTACCCAAATGTGTACTTACATAACATTCAAAATATGGAACATAAAGGACAGAACTACAAGAAAAAAATAGCCAAATGCACAATCCCTAACTCAGTTATTGATAGAACCAGTGAAATACCATTAACATCAATTTTCCTTCTGCCTGAAATGTCCATTCCTTATATTTTGCCTGGCTGATTACAATGCTCTTTTCTCTCATCCACTGGTCCTTAGCATACTGTCTTCTCCAAAACAGCCTCCCTTAAGCCCATCTACAGGAGCCATGGCAGACTAGTATTTTTCCATGTGCCACATTCCACGTAGGGTGTATTAGTATCAGTCATTTTCTTTATTTGGTCATTGCTGGTTTCTCCCCTGCCCAAATGTAAACTCCATGACTGCGATTGTCTCTGCCTCACTGCTCCCTGTTGTACCCCAGTGCCTGGAGCAGGGTATGACAGAGAGGAGCTGCACAATAAATGTTTCTTGAATGGATAGATACGTAAATGAAGGGTGATAAGCTTATGATTTTTTTTAATTGAGGGTAAAATTTGTGGAAATATAATGAAAAAAATAATGCATTATAAATATTTAAAGAAACACTACAAAACATGATAAAAATAAGAAATATATGTGTGTAAAAGAATGTAAAGTAACAATGCCGGTATAAGAAAATAGGGTGCCAAATAAATTTGAATGTGCTGATTTCTTGAACTTAATAATAGATAATTATACTAAAATGTTGATCAGTGAAGAAAGAGATATCAGGTTACTATAAAAAATGTAAAGCCAAGCAGTAATAAACTGAAATTTAGACTATAGAGTTCAAGTGACTAAAAGAGGAAACAAAACAGAAAGTACAAGCAATATAACAAAAAGAACAAAAGATAGATACAAAGGAAATGAATTTAAGTCTAAAAAATAAGTGTAAATTGAAAAAATTGGCAAAGTAAATGGGAAAGATTCTTATGGAAAGTTATTCTTAATTCATGAAAGAGATACATGTACAAGAAAGTGACACATTATTATTGAAAATAATAAGTATTGGCAAAGACACATAGACAAATCCAAACAAATATTAACTAGGGATCCTGACATTAACAGTTTAATTAAAGGCCAAATACACTGTATAAGACAAAAGTGGTGTGTCTTATAATTATATTTGCAGTCTACAGATATATATAACTTACTGATCTTTTTATGCACCAAGTTAACTTGGCTTCAAAAATATAGATCCAAAACTGGGTGATATTAAAGAAGACTGGAAGTGCAATAATTCAGGCCAAACTAACTAAAAAAAAATAGGTAGTCTATAGAGCCTTTGATAATGGTTCTTTGAATAAAGTGCATGCTCTTTTAAAGCATGTTTAAAATAATTTAAATTGTATATATATTAAGCTACAAAAAATCACAACAGATTCCAAAAACTGTAAGCAATATATTACAGCCTTTTTGAAAACTGGATTGGGAAAAATAGTACAAATTAAAGCAATTTTATGTAATTTAAAAATATCTCTTGAAGGAACTCTTGAGTTATAGAACTAAGTTTTTATAACTTATTAATTAAATTGTAGGGACTATTATTTTTAAAGCAATTTTAAATTTACAAGCAAACTGAGACAGAAGTTCAGAAATTTCTCCTATACTGCTATCCTCACATATGCACTGCCTCCCCCATTATTAACATCATTCACAGGACTGTGCATTTCTACCAAGGATGAACCTACACTGACATCATAATCTCCCAATGTCCACAGTTTACCTTAGGGTTCATTCCTAGTGTTGTATAGTCTCTGGGCTTGGAAAAATATATAATGTATAATGATTTATATCTATCATTATAATGTCATACCGAGTATTTTCACTGCCTTAAAATTCCTCTGTATTCAGTCTACTCATCTCTATCTTCCTCCCACAATTTAATTTTCATGTAAGTGATATCTATACAAATCCACAGAGTGAAACTAAAGCCAGTCTAATGGTAAATTCAACTTGTTTTAAATTAAAAGAAAGAACAACAGAAAGAGAGAAGAAAGAAAAAAAGGAGGAAAGGAAGGAAGGGAGGGAGAGGGAGAGGGAAAGAAAGGAAAGAAAGAACAAACCTGCGAGGAAGGAATTAGTAAATATAAAAACAAATGTGGACTTTTTTGTAAACAATATAATTACAGCACAACATTTTAAAACACAGTTAATCCTCAGGAAAACAAAGCAAAACAACTCACTAAATGGATAAAAAGAAAGGTAAAAAGTTTATAGAACAAGGGTGAAGAATGCAGAAATAATCACAAATATAATCACAGATGTGGAAAGAAGTGGGAAGCATTCTTCACAGTCATGCAGTAAACTTGGAAGTCTGTATAAATAGATGGATTCTCAGAAAACATTAATGACAAAAGTGGCTCAAGAAGAAAAAGAAAATATAACCAGATCAATAATTAATTACAGGATAAATTAAGGAAGTGAGAAAATGGTGCCAGGCAAAGGTGTTTTTGCACTTGAATTATTAAAAAAATTAAGTATTTTAAGCTATCTAAACAGGGCACAAAGAAGGAAAGCCTTAGCAAGTATTTCTAGAAAATCTCTAAAGAACAAATACTATATGCAAAGTAATGAATGGGAAACTGCAGACCTGCATTGTCCAATATAGTAGCCATTAGCCTCATATGGATATGTAAATTTAATTTAAGATTCAATTTCTCAGTTGCCCTAGTTACATGGCACAGTTCAGTTGCTTAAAAGCCATATTTGGCTAGTGGTTTGGACTATTCCATTTTGGACAATGCAGAATAGAACATTTCAGATTTCCCAAGTAGTTCTGGAAGAAGAGCTCCAGTGACTTTCTCCTTCCTGAACATACCACTGAGAAACCAACAAACTGGGACAGTGTAATTGGCTAAACCTGGTCCATCCACCTACCTGTGAGGCCAGGAAATAGAGACACAGGGTGACACCATGATTTATGGTTCTTATAGAATCTCAAGAGAAGATGAACAACCCATGTCAACACACACTTTCAAATGCATCATACTTCCTTGGCACAGTAGCTCAGTAGCTCTCTGAGATGGCTAGATATTGCACCCGTCTCAGAATGCAGACCAAGGCTCACAGAGACTAGGAACTTGCTCAAGTTCACACTGCTGATAAATGTTGACGGTAGGTCTTAAATCCAGACCTTCCAAATACAGTCCACTGTAATCTTCATAATGTATGATCCAGCTCTTGCTCAATCAAAGCAGGTACTCTGGCATCCTCAGGGTGGAGCCTATTGGTGTAACACTGTGTTTATGTAGTAACTGAAAGATAATTTGTAATCTTGCAAGTTCTAGGTACTCTTGAGCATCAAGCATGCAGAATTTTAGTTATTGATATTGGCACTTATTATTTTCCAGGCTTGATAAACATTGTAACATTTAATATAAGTATGCAAACAGAGGTGAGAGACAGAGGTGAGAAGAGAAATGAATTGGGTA
Source organism: Phataginus tricuspis (assembly GCA_029783875.1). Classification (NCBI taxonomy): domain Eukaryota; kingdom Metazoa; phylum Chordata; class Mammalia; order Pholidota; family Manidae; genus Phataginus; species Phataginus tricuspis. The sequence continues at coordinate 32,064,810 of JAQQAC010011420.1, read as the reverse complement.
GAATTATAAAGTAGATTAGAAACATAATTTTGATCCAGTTTTATGTGGAGACAAAGAAGCTGTTTGGAAAAATAAAAAGAAAATGCTCTTTGTGAAAGTGTCTAGCACAACTACTTACACATAGTAGGTACTCAAAAAGTGTTTGTGGCTGTGTGCTGTTGGTAAACTTTGGGGAACCGAGATGGTGTTCCGCACATTCTACCAAGCGATAATGGCCTGTTTTTCTTGGAAACCAGATAAAAGTATCTAGGGTTTATGAAGAAATCAAGGAACAGATGTACTGTAAGTGCAATATATATCAGTCTAGTGGCCTCTTCTATGGTTTTATTATGTAGGGGTCAGTCAGTATATTTGCGCTAGCCTCAAAGTGACTACGGACCAAAATGTAAAGTAAAATACCCCCATTTAATTTGCTGCCCTTCGTCTCAGTGTGCAGCATCCATGCCTGAAGCACAGGAAAGACGAACCTGATTCCAGTGGGGAGTGGGAGGTGCCCTTGGGGAGCCAAGCTCATTTAGTGCATTCTTTCCCATTCTCACATGGCTGCAGAATGGACCAGGAAGGTCATTGCTGTGGAAGGTCCAGGAGGGGTTTCTGCTCAAGAATCTGGGGAAGACCCAGGAGCATAGTTAACTGTGAGACAAACTGGAGGCAGGGTGAGAAAAGGGAAGGAGGTACATTAAAGTATTATTGCCCCAAGAGTATTATTCCCCCCTGTTCATCAGTCTGGCAAATTTGAAATTGCTCCTCTTAGGTCTTGGGCATGGTTCAAGAAAACAATCTGACAGCATTTTGCCAGCTAGGTTGGAGAGGGTGACCAGTGAGACTAACAGATCAAAATGCCTGCTACAAAGGGAGTGGGGAGACAAAGGACCAGGGTAAGAGACATCAGCAGCTTGATGAATTGATTGGTTCATCCAACCAAATTGATTGTCTCCTGTAGCAAGAATGTTATGAGTGATATGGGATGACAAAGAGATGCAAGACTAGCCCAAAACACCCAGTGCCTATGATTCATGAAGTAAGAAACCAGAGTAGATAAAGATATGTCGACAAATAATAAAGCTACACTAATAACTTCCACTTGGGAAAATCGGTGATGGATAACAAGAAAAAAAATATGGTAGTGATGTTTCTAGTAACAGGAGATAAGGGACGTGCTTTTGTGCATATGTTTAAGGTTCCAGAATAGTCATGGGCACTAGGGGTATGTTAAAAGGAAAAGACATAAGTAGAGTAAACCTAAGAGGCAAAATCAATACGAAAAAAGCCAAGAAGTTTATTTTTAGCTCATTTTAACACAGCATATATTGCATTTAAAGTACCACGAAAAAGCACACGTTCATACTGGTGTCTAGTGGTGAGGAGGAAATATTTATGGCATAATAAACATATGCGGCTCTCATGGTATAGATTGTGACCTAAGAGAAATTGATGACTAGCTTAAAGATTCATTTGAAAACCGTGCAATAGGGGAAGCCAACGATGCCATTTTTGTGAATAAGGAAAACTAAGTGTTACTTAGGAAAAGCAGCCATGAGTGGTGAATGCAGGCTGCAGCTTGTGCATGTTGTGGTCATAGATGATGCATTTCTCCCAGACAGCATCTTGTCTACAGGTGTGAAAAATGAAGTGGGCATCATTTTACTCATCATGATACTGTGGGACATCAAAAACTTTGAAGAGTGTGCAAAGTTAAGAAAGCAGTTCAATTATTTACCAGCCTTTTTAAAATTGAAAATAGGTATCTCTTATGTGCCAAGCACTATAAATGAAGCATTGAGAGTTCAAAGATAAATAGGACACAGTCCAACTCTTCAGAAGTCCAACTGAGGATAAAAACACACGTATTGACAATTATGTGTGTTTAAACAAGATGCTTTGTGAAAGGGATTTGTCTGTTTACAAAACACATTTTCTACATTATTCCAACTTGATCCTTATACTAATGCTGTGAGGTAATAACCTAGCAATATAGATTAATGATCCCTATCCTGTGATACAAATGAGGAAACTGAGTCATAGCAAGTCCATGACTGGACGATGGTTAGAATTTTTCAGGATTAGAATCGAGGTTTTCTGATGGTGAATGATTTTTGCATTAAAGAAATAACAGTCTTCCAAAAAAGAAATGAATTTCTCCCTTATTACTGCAATAATGAAGATACAAAATAAGACACTGTTTTCTCTGGAAAACAAACCAATCACACCACTCAATGATTCAGTAAATTATCTGGAAATACTGTCCCCATGGTGTCATTTATGTGCATTGTTCACCTTGTTTCCTGATTTGGCCAGACGTTTTGGCCTGGACCAAACATGGATTTACAGCCTAACAATGGGAAAGTGTTTCACTCAGTGGCTCAAAATGTCACTGCCATGATCTGCCCAGGTGGCCTGGCTGCCACGGGCACACTTTTCTAATTGAAAGCCAGCAGGTGAAGGCACCGAGGACAGCATATTTCATGCAGGTGGTTAGTGACCGATACAGATGAGGCTCTCTCCAGTCTTACTTCCATTCCAATGATGGCAGAGAAGAGAGAAAGTAATGAGTGGAAGACATGGCCAGGGGATCCCCAAATTGCTTTCCAGATCTGCAACTTCCTAGATACCTTGGAGAGAATCTCAGGTGTGTGTTATATTGGTCATTCCTCAACGTACCTTTGGGTAACTGAAATCTGAAGAGTAAGGTGCCAAAATTGCTGCCAGTCTTCAGAATTGATAACCTCAATATAAAGAGATAATGAGACTAGTATTTAATAAGTGCCTCCTGCATGTTAGGTCCTCTTACCCATTTGCAGCGTTGCAATGTAAGAGTACATTTTCAGGTATAGATTCTGATCTCAGGGAGGTTTCCTCCCTGTTCATGGTCAAGCTGTAATTAATGGTAGGGGAAGTGCTTTCTGAGATCTGGGCATTTCCTAGGATGCTAATCTGCGAGAGCTTCTGAAGGGCCCGGTTGAGAAAGATGCTCATGGAAAAGTCAGTAGGGCAAAAGCTGATACTTGAAGAGCTTGGAAGTGCCAGAAACAGTGAAGAAGGAGCAACTCAGGATTATGAATCAATGACTGAAGTTGGGAGTTGGGGTTAGATGGTGATGTGTATTTGTAATTACAGATTCAAGGGTTTAGGGGATCACAAAAGCAGCACTGTTCAACTGTACATTTAATACTTGAACCCCCTGCATGCGGTCCATGAGGCTGCCATCCAGTTCCGTGCCTCTACTTGAGGCTTCTGAATTACTTAGCACCATATCCATTACCTTTAGTGCCACACTTCCCTCAACGCCCCCATTATTCCACCCACTGTGTCAGTAAATTGAGAGCATTTTGTCTCAGCTGTCCAAGTGTATGCATTTATCCCAAAGACCATAGCAGAGAGCCGCAGGAGCCCCTCACATTCATACAAAAATATGGAAATGTGGGGGATTTAGTACTTCTTGTGGTAACTCTTATCAATGGGGCATGAGAACAGCAGGTAAATGCACCATTCCCTGAAAAGAAAATTCTGAGGCAAGTTATACCTGACTGTTTGGAAGGATCTCCCAGGATTGAGCCCTGGTTTCGAGAACTGTGACAGGCATTCCTCTCTCACCCTCTTTCCCACTTGCCTTTCTCCCACTCTTGTTCCCTTTGATTACTTCCTAAGATATGCTGCTGGCACACACCTTTGCTTTCGGCTCTGCTTTCTGAGAAGCCTAGACTAAAACAGGTCGCTCGGGCCGTCATGAGGAAACCTTTCCAATCCTTCCCTACTGAGCAGGGTAGCCTCAAAGCTCTCTGTCATCATTTACTTGTGTCTGATTAATGTCTATATTTTTAGCACTTGACAGACTTTAATCCCATAAAAGGGTTCATAGTGTCTAATCAATGGATGGGTGGATGAATAAACCAGTGGAGTAAATATGGCCAAGATTAATGTATTTTGAAGTCAAGTATCGCTAAGCTTGAAGAAAAGAACCCCGAGTAATGCCATCTAAAACTAGTTACAGGCAAAGTGGGAAAATACAAAGAGATATAGTGTCTATACAGTCCCCATTATGCCTTCAGGGCTCCAGTAACCTAACTCTAGCACAAAAACAATCTGTATTGCTAAGTGTAAGGATACATATTTTTAAATGTTTGCTATTCACTTTTTGGAATATATGGATTCAAAGAGTGAGGTAGTAAGATCCACAGGGATGTTCTCCTTAGATACACAGACTGACATGGGAAAAATAATGAAAATAGGAATACTAGGAAACTATATGAAATAAAATCCTTGGGATATTAACATAGATGTGTATTCATTTCTACCCAAGAAAGACAATTTCTATCTTGGGCCTGCGTGCATCCATGTATGGGCTAATCCTATGGAGACTTAGGGTAGAATTATGAAAAGATCTCTCATCCTGGCACTTGGAAATGTGCCTACTAGGCTATAACCACTTGCTATTAGGTTGAGCATTTACCAAATGGAAATCAGAGTGTAAAAAAATGGGTATATTCAAAACCCTGGACTCAATGGGATGTAATTCACTGGACTTTGAGTCAACATACTTGGTTTGAGTAGTTTAGTAGCTGTGTGTTTTAGACAAGTCACAGACTCCAGGGTCTTACTTTGCCTTGATAAGAGGGTGATAATTCTTGGTCTACCTATCTTACAGGTTTGATGATGGTGTCAACCAAATAAATGTGTGATAAGGGAATTTTAACCATACAATATCATATATATTTGAAGTACCATTGCTTATGTGAGCCCTTCCAGATTAAGTACTGTGCCTGATGTTTGTATTTGCCAAGGCATCTGAAGCAGACTACTGTAAGAATGAAGCTTTTCTATTGAGTCCTCAGAAGATTAAGAAAATAATTCAGAGGCTGAAGGGACTGATCTACAGGGCCAGATTAAAGGAGGACATGGAGTTCATCACTCTGCTAAGCAATGCCTAATGGAGGGTCAGGACTTCACAGATGTATTTCAAAGGGGTGAACAGCAAAAAGATGGGCAAGAATGATTTCAGTTGAGACAAAAACAAATAAGACGGACCATTGAAAATGAAATGAAAAGCCTCTGGATACCAGAAAATGATCAAAGTTCTCTTATTTGGAATCTTTCAAGCTAACATGAAAAAGCCTAGGTTTTTCCCATCTTTACTCCCATTTTGTCATTTAGGCAGTCTCCAAAGACTACCGTATACTTCCTGAAATCACTGCCTCCCCAATCCCATATTAGATAGATACTCATTCTGAATCAGTATCTTATCTTTTGGATTCAAACATTCATGGGAAAGAAACCATCACAAAATATATTGTATGCTTTTTTTCCAAGGTACCAAATTCTTTTCCACTTTCTTTTTCTTTCTTTCTTTCTTTTTTTTCCTTTTTCTTACCCACCATGATCTTCTCATTTCATGGTTTCCTTAGGGAATGCTTCTGTGAGTGTACAAGTGGAACTAATTGAAAAGATCAAATTTAATACAATTTAAACTTACTGAAGGGGGAGATAAGTTTAGCTGCAGTGGTATCAAGGGAGATGTGACAAGACCAAGTGAGAACCTGAAAACTAAACCATTAGCACTGCTCCACAAATGCTGTCAAGGCAGATGTCTGTTTTTCTTTAACTTTGAAAGGGACAGAAGTAAGTCAACATAATTTGTGATAATTTTTTTTAATCTAAAGGGATACACATCAATGCTTTTTCCTGGCAATGACATTTGATCCAAAGGTAGGAAGAAAACAAACAATACATTCTTTTCAGTCTGCAAACAGCAAGATGATGTTTGTTTAGATTCGGTAAAGAATTGGCATTTCACTAGAACGTGGGAAAGGCAACAGTATATTTGATCTTTATCAAAGGATAAACCATAAACATAATTGTGACATTGGGCACATTTGTCTTCAGCATCACTTTGAACCTGTCCTGAGTTGGTCCTGAGCAGATCCTTCTCTTTTCACATCTCTGGAAGTGACTTACTTGGATTCCTACTTAGGTTTCATCTCACTGGGAAAGGCTGGCCAATAATCAATGATGATGAGGTCTTTTTTTCTGTATAGCTTAAAGCAGTCCTGTGAGTATTTGATTTTCCAAGTAATGCTATAAATTTTGAACCTCATCCAGAGGCCCCTCTTCCTGCTCCCATTAAAGTCAAGTCTGCATGTTATGGTTCTTTTAATCCTGGCTTCTTCATTGCCATCAAAATTAGTCATTCTGTGACTCAATCTGGGAACTGTCATCTGCTAATCCTGGAGTTAATCTTTAATTGCAGTGTTGCCAATAACCAGTTGTGAGTTCTCGCCTTAGTCACCCACCCTCTTTAACACTATTTCCTCATTTCTCTAATAAAATGATTTCAAAGCTAAATTACCTGACTCTGAACCAGGATTTCTCAACCTCAACACTGTTGGCATTTGGGCTGGGTAATTCTTTGTTGTTTGCACATGGGAATTTAGCAGTACTCTGACTTTTGCATAGTAAAAGCCAGTGCCAATCTGTGCCATGAATGTTTCTAGACATTGCCAAATACCCTCTGGGGGAGGCAAGAGCACCTACAGTTGGGAGCCACCATTCTACATCAGTATCAAGGAAAGCATTTTGTCTTGTAAAGTGTTACCTTAGATTTTGTGCAATTATCTTGAGGAAATTCCTTAAACATATGCTGACTTAAAATAGTAATTCTGTATTGAGTAGCATTCCACTGGCCCCACAGCATTCCTGCAATATAGCAGATGTGTTGCTCTTCTCTTGTCCCTGTGTAAATGTTGCTTCTGCATCCTCACATGTGGTCTGATCAAGGATCCCCTGACAGCATTTGCCCTGAGCTGGCCAGTTCACTGCTGCTGCTCTGCTGCATTCAGCTGGTCTCTTTCTGTGGCTGTAGGCAGCCTGTCTGAGATGGGTCTTTGTGACATCTGGTTATATCCCTCTCTTCCATGAAGTCCTGTCTGCATGCTCACCTCACACCACCCTGCCCTATGCCTAAAAGGGGTTCACAGTTCCCTTTTTGTGGTTTCTTCCCCCCACCCATGAGAAACAGTGACTGTTGAGGAGAGCCACATCAATGAAGAACTGTTGTTACACCTGGATTGTGATGCACAGCAGCTGAGCTACTGTGACCCCAAATCTATGCTGTGCTAGTTGAAGAAACTGCATCAATCATGGTCAGTACACGTGCAGCCTGTGCTATGAAATGAACTCTGAAGACCCATGCCTTATATTCACATACTTTTTGGTGATTTAATTCAAAGCATGCTATATGATGTCAAAATTAAAGATCATTCATAAATGGTACTTTATATATTTCCACATATTGATTAGGAGTGTGTGCTGACGTATATTGGAGACATATAACAAAAGCTTTTTTTTTTTTATATTTTGCCAATAGTGGCAACCTTTTGTGCTTTTATCATTTATTCCCTTTACAAGACCCTGCTAGAGGGATAATTTCATTTGAATTTCCAGGGGACACAGTTTGTCATAGTCTCCGGAAACATGATATGGATAGGTTGATTCAACATGACAATCAGGCCATGAGATATTCTAGGCAAAACGGATCTCCACCTCCCTAGAGATTTGACAAGTTGTGGAAACTCTTACATGCAGTAACATCTTCACTCCACCTGCCCCAGTTCCTCTAAAATCTCTGCTTCCACTGGTAAACATCAATGAAGTAATCACTAACTGCTGTTGTAATTAATAAGTCCACTAGTGTCTCTTAGCATGATTATTGGATTAATTATTTCAGAATAGATTAATGGCCCGTTTGCATTGTGGATCCTGCTCCAAGACATGACTAACTGGGACTGGATTTTTATTTCATTGTCATTGGGGTACAGCTCATCCAGGGCTATGCAGAATCCCAGGAAGCCATCCTGTCATTTACTGGGTACATGATGGGACCCTCAGTCTAAACTATAAGAAACAGAAGTCTGAATTCAGCCACTGATGTATGTTCTGAATTCCTCCTCCCTAAGTGCAAAGAGCTGCCCTCAAGGAATGTACAGTTTAATGAGAGGAATAGACTAGGCACAAAACACTTACAGGGAAAAAATATAGTCCAGTTCATCACAACATGGGATAATCCACATGATGACCAGAAATTATCATGAAAAAGATAACACCAACTAGGATTCATTTACAAGGTAAGATCAACTAATGACTCAGTCCTTAAAATCCAACTGAAGAACTACCCACCTCAATAAGACGGCTCCCCTGGCTGCTCTTAAATAGCATTTAAAAAAATTTTTGGTATCATTAATATACAATCACATTGGCAACACTGTGGTTACTAGATTCCCCACATTATCAAGTCCCCACCACATACCCCATTACAGTCACTGTCCATCAGTGTAGTACTTGACTTTAAATAGCATTTTGTAAAATTTTTTTATTCACATATAATTAGCATACCATATAATTCACCCATTAAAGTGCACAATTCAATGGTCTTGGTATATTGTGTTATAATCTTTTTTAAGTTATGGTAAAATGTATGTAACAATATTTTCCATTCTTACAATTTTAACTATATAACTCGTTGGCAGTAATTGCATTCACAATGTTGTGCAACCATCATTTTGGTTTCCAAAACATTTTCTTCTTTTTTTTTTTTTTAGTATGTATCAGTACTTCTTTTTATTGATGAATAATTTTCCACATATGGATATATCACATTATGTTTATATTTCAGTTGATGGATATTTGGGTTGTTTCTATTTTTTTTTTTTTACAATTTATTTTGGTATCATTAACCTACAATTACATGAGCAATATTGTGGTGATTAAACTACCCCCTTCATCAAGTCCCCCCCACCAACCCTATTACAGTCACTGTCCATCAGTGTAGTGAGATGAGAATCACTACTTGTCTTCTCTGAGTTGTACAGTCCTCCCCGTGCCCTCCCACCTTATGTCTGCTAATTGTAATGCCCCTTTTATCCTCTTATCCCTCCCTTCCGGCCCTTCTTCCCCAGTCCCTTTCCCTTTGGTAACTATTAGTCCGTTCTTGGGTTCTGTGAGTCTGCTGCTGTTTTGTTCCTTCAGTTTTTTTCTTTGTTCTTATACTCCACATATGAGTGAGATCATTTGATCTTTGTCTTTTTTGGCTTGGCTTATTTCACTGAGCATAATACCCTCTAGCTCCATCCATGTTGTTGCAAATGGTAGGATTTGTTTTTTTCTTATGGCTGAATAATATTCCATTGTGTATATGTACCACATCTTCTTAATCCATTCCTCTACTGATGGACACTCAGGTTGCTTCCATTTCTTGGCTATTGTAAATAGTGCTGCAGTAAACATAGGGGTGCATCTGTCGTTTTGAAACTGGGCTGCTGCGTTCTTAGGGTAAATTCCTAGGAGTGGGATTCCTGGTTCAAATGGTATTTCTATTTTGAGTTTTTTGAGTAACCTCCATACTGCTTTCCACAATGGTTGAACTAATTTGCATTCCCACCAGCAGTGTAGGAGGGTTCCCTTTTCTCCACATCCTCACCAACATTTGTTGTTGTTTGTGTTTTGGATGTTGGCCATCCTCACTGGTGTGAGGTGATATCTCATTGTGGTTTTAATCTGCATTTCTCTGATGATTAGCGATGTGGAGCATTTTTTCATGTGCCTGTTGGCCATCTGAATTTCTTCTTTAGAGAAGTGTCTATTCATGTCCTCTGCCCATTGCTTAATTGGATTATTTGCTTTTTGTTTGTTAAGGTGCGTGAGTTCTTTGTATATTTTGGATGTCAACCCCTTATCAGATACATCATTTATGAATATATTTTCCCATATTGTAGGATGTCTTTTTGTTCTACTGATGGTGTCCTTTGCTGTACAGAAGCATTTCAACTTGACATAGTCCCATTTGTTCATTTTTGCTTTTGTTTCCCTTGCCCAGGGGGATATATTCATGAAGAAGTCGCTCATGTTTATGTCCAAGAGATTTTTGCCTATGTTTTTTCTAAGAGTTTTATGCTTTCATGACTTACATTCAGGTCTTTGATCCACCTTGAGTTTACCTTTGTGTATGGGGTTAGACACTAGTCCAGTTTCATTCTCTTACATGTAGCTGTCCAGTTTTTCCAACACCAGCTGCTGAAGAGGCTGTCATCTCCCCATTGTATATCCAAGGCTCCTTTATCAAATATTAATTGACTGTAGGTGTTTGGGTTAATGTTTGCATTTTCTATTCTGTTCCACTGGTCTTTGGGTCTGTTTTTGTGCCAGTACCAAATTGTCTTGATTACTGTGGCTTTGTAGTAGAGCTTGAAGTCAGGGAGCATAATTCCCCCTGTTTTATTCCTCCTTCTCAGGATTGTTTTGGCTATTCGGGGTCTTTTGTGGTTCCATATGAATTTTAGAATTATTTGTTCCAGTTCATTGAAGAAAGCTGTTGGTAGTTTGATAGGGATTGCATTGAATCTGTAGATTGCTTTAGGTAGTATAGCCATTTTGACAATATTTATTCTTCCTAGCCAAGAGCATGGCATCATTTCCATTTGTTAGTGTCTTCCTTAATTTCTCCTAGGAGTGTCTTGTAGTTTTCAGAGTACAGGTCTTTCACTTCCTTCATTAGGTTTATTCCTAGGTATTTTATTCTTTTTGATGCAATTGTGAATGGAATTGTTTTTCTGATTTCTCTTTCTGTTAGTTCATCGTTAGTGTATAGGAAAGCAACAGATTTCTGTGTGTTAACTTTGTATCCTGCAACTTTGCTGAATTCAGGTATTAGTTCTAGTAGTTTTGGAGTGGAGTCTTTAGGGTTTTTTATATACAGTATCATGTCATCTTCAAATACTGACAATTTGATTTCTTCTTTACCAATCTGGATGCCTTGTATGTCTTTGCTTTGTCTGATTGCTGTGGCTAGGACCTCCAGTACTATGTTGAATAACAGTGGAGAGAGTGGGTACCCCTGTCTTGTTCCCGATCTTAGATGAAAACCTTTCAGCTTCTCACTGTTAAGTATGATGTTAGCTGTGGGTTTGTCATATATAGCCTTTATGATGTTGAGGTACTTGCCGTGTATACCCATTTTGTTGAGAGTTTTAATCATGAATGGATGCTGAATTTTGTCAAATGCTTTTTCAGCATCTATGGAGATGATCATGTGGTTTTTGTTCTTCTTTTTATTGATGTGATGGATGATGTTGATGGATTTTCGAATGTTATACTATCCTTGCATCCCTGTGATGAATCCCACTTGATTATGGTGTATGATCCTCTTGATGTATTTTTTAATTCGTTTTGCTACTATTTTGTTGAGTATTTTTGCATCTACATTCATCAGGGATATTGGTCTGTAATTTTCTTTTTTAGTGAGGTCTTTGCCCGGTTTTGGTATTAGAGTGATGCTGGTTTCATAGAAAGAGTTTGGAAGTATTCCCTCCTCTTCTATTTTTTGGAAAACGTTAAGGAGAATTGGTGTTATTTCTTCTCTATATGTCTGGTAGAATTCAGAAGTGAATCCATCAGGTCCGGGGGTTTTCTTCTTGGGTAGTTTTTTTATTACCGATTCAATTTCATTGCTGGTGATTGGTCTGTTTAGTTTTTCTGTTTCCTGCTTGGTGAGTCTTGGAAGGCTGTATTTTTCTAAGAAGTTGTCCATTTCTTCTAGGTTTTCCAGCTTGTTAGCATATAGATGCTCATAATATTCTCTTATAATTCTTTGTATTTCTGTGGGGTCCGTCATTATTTTTCCTTTCTCATTTGTGATTCTGTTTATGTGTGTAGATTCTCTTTTTCTCTTAATGAGTCTGGCTAGAGGTTTATCTATTTTGTTTATTTTTTCAAAGAACCAGCTCTTGGTTTCATTGATTTTTTCTATTGTTTTATTCTTCTCAATTTTATTTATTTCTTCTCTGATCTTTATTATGTCTCTCCTCTGGTGACTTTGGGCCTCATTTGTTCTTCTTTTTCCAATTTCAATAATTGTATCTTTAGACTGTTCATTTGGGAATGTTCTTCCTTCTTTAAATAGGCCTGGATTGCAATATACTTTCCTCTTAAAACTGCCTTCGCTGCATCCCACAGAAGTTGCGGCTTTGTGTTGTTGTTGTCATTAGTCTCCATATATTCTGTGATTTCTGTTTTGATTTGGTCGTTAACCCGTTGATTCATTAGGAGAATGTTGTTAAGTCTCCATGTATTTGTGAGCCTTTTTGATTTCTTTCTAAAATTTATTTCTAGTTTTATAGCTTTGTGATCTGCGAAGTTAGTTGGTAGGATTTCAGTATTTTTGAATTTACTAAGGTTCTTATTCTGGTCTAGTATGTGGTCTATTCTGGAAAATGTTCCATGTGCACTTGAGAAGAATGTGTATCTTGGTGCTTTTGGGTGCAGAGTTCTGTAGATGTCTGTTAGGTTCATCTGTTCTAGTGTGTTGTTCAGTGCCTCTGTGTCTTTACTTATCCTCTGCCTGGTTGATTTATCCTTTGGAGTGAGTGATGTGTTAAAGTTTCCTAAAATAATTGCATTTTTGTCTATTTCCTCCTTCACTTCTGTTAATATTTGTTTCACATATGCTGACGCTCCTGTGTTGGGTGCATATATATTTATAATGGTTATATCTTCTTGTTGGACTGACCCCTTTATCATTATGTAATGTCCGTCTTTATCTCTTGCTACTTTCTTCGTTTTGAAGTCTATTTTATCTGATACAAGTACTGCAACACCTGCTTTTTTCTCTTTGTTGTTTGCATGAAATATCTTTTTCCATCCCTTCACTTTTAGTCTGTGTATATCTTTGGGTTTGACGTGAGTCTCTTGTATGCAGCATATAGATGGGTCTTGCTTTTTTATCCACTCTGTTACTCTGTGTCTTTTGATTGGTGCATTCATTCCGTTTGCATTTAGGGTGATTATTGATAGATATGTACTTATTGCCATTGCTGGCTTTAGACTCGTGGTTACCAAAGGTTCAAGGGTTGCTTCTTTACGATCTAAGATTCTAACTTAACTTTCTTGTTAAGTTATTGTGAACGCCGTCTGATGTTTCTTTATCTCATTCCGTTTACATTTAGGGTGATTATTGATAGATATGTACTTATTGCCATTGCTGGCTTTAGATTCGTGGTTACCAAAGGTTCAAGGGTTGCTTCTTTACTATCTAAGATTCTAACTTAACTTTCTTGTTAAGTTATTGTGAACGCCGTCTGATGTTTCTTTATCTCTCCCTTCCTATTCTTCCTTCTCCTTTCTTTATAGATTAGGTGTTTTATTCTTTGCCTTTAGTTAGTGTTTGGATGGTCTGCTTTCTTTCTTTGCTATGATTTTATTTTCTCTGGTGACATCTTTTTAGCCTTAGGGGTGTTTCCCTCTAGAGCAGTCCGTTTACGATACCCTGTAGTGGTGGTTTATGAGAGGCAAACTCTCTCAACTTTCCATTGTCTTGAAATTGTTCAATCCCTCCATCATATTTAAATGATAATTGTGCTGGATACAATATTCTTGGTTCAAGGTCCTTCTGTTTCATTACGTTAAATATATCGTGCCATTCTCTTCTGGCCTGTAAGGTTTCTGTTGAGAAGTCTGATGACAGTCTGATGGGTTTTCCTTTGTAGGTGATCTTTTTTCTCTCTCTAGCTGCCTTTAATACTCTGTCTTTATCTTTGATATTTTCCATCTTAATTATTATGTCTTGGTGTTGTCTTCCTTTGGTCCCTTATGTTGGGAGATCTCTGGTCTTCCGTGGACTTCGAGACTATTTCTTTACCCAGTGTGGGAATGTTTTCAGCAATTATTTCTTCAAAGACACTTTCTATCCCTTTTTCTCTCTCTTCTTCCTCTGGTACTCCAATAATGCGAATATTGCTCCGTTTGGATTGGTCCCACAGTTCTCTTAATATTCTTTCATTCTTAGAGATCCTTTTATCTCTCTCTGCCTCAGCTTCTTTGTATTCCTGTTCCCTGTTTTGTATTTCATTGATAGTGTCTTGAACCTCATCCAGTCTGCTGTTTAGCCCGTCAATGGCTTGTCTCATTTCTGCTTTGTCTTTCCTCATTTCCTCCCTCAGCTCTTGCACATTTTTCTGTAGATCCGTCAGCATGGCTATGACTTTTATTCTGAATTCTTTTTCAGGAAGACTGTGCATGTCCATTCCTTCAGATTCTCTCTCTGGGGTGGTGTTTGTCTGAAGCTTTGTCTGTATAATATTCTTTCTTCTCATGACTATAGAATTGGTTGTTGGTAGTTGTCACGTATATCAGCTGGGCTCTTTATGACTGCCTCGCCGGGTGCCAAGTCCTCTCTCAGGTGTAGCTGCCCACTGGAGCGCTGGGGGGGAAGAGCGCTCAGTCCCGCTGAGTCGTGGCTCCGTATCTTACCCGCCTCATGGGGTGCCAAGTCCTCTCTCAGGTGTACCTGCACACTGTGCGCTTTCCTGTGTATTCTGGTCTCTCTTTTAGGAATAGTTGTATTTGCTGTGTTTTCGTGAATAAATATAATGTTGGGAGGAATTTTTCTGCTGGTCTGTTCACGTCGCCATCTTCCCGGAAGTCCCTCCAAAACATTTTCATCATGCCAAACAGAAACTCTGTACGAATTCAGCAGTAACTCCCCATTTTTCCCTCCTCCCAACTCCTGGGGGAGGGGTCTCATCTATTTTCTGTCTCTGTACATTTGCATATTTTAGGTATTTCATATCAGGGGTATCAGATTATATTTGTCCTTTTTTATTTGGCTTATTACAATATTTTAAAGGTTCATCCATGCTGTATGCATGTACCATTACTTCTTCCCTTTTTTTATAACTGAATAATACTCATTGTTCGTATAGACCGCATATTGTTTACCCATTCATCTGCTGATGAACACTTGGGTTGTAGCCACCTTTTGGCTGTTGTGAGTAATACTGCAATTAACCTTGACATACAAGTGTCTGTTTCAGTCTTGCTTTCCATTCCTTTGAGTATATACATAAGAATGGAATTACTGGATTATATGACAATTCTATGTTTAGCTTTTTGAGGAACTGCCAAACTGCTTTCCCTAGTGGCTATAGCATTTTACACTCCTATCAGCAGTGCAGGAAGGATCCAATTTCTCTGTATTCTTATCCACATTAATTTTCTCTTTTATTATGGCCATCTAGTAGGTATGAAGAAGTATCATATTGTAGTTTTGATTTGCATTTCCTTAAGGACAAGTGATGGTAAGCATATTTTAATGGGCTTATTGGCCATCTGCACATCTTCTTTGGAGAAATATCTATTCAAGTCCTTTGCTCATGTCTAAATTGGATTTTTTTTGTTGCTGAATTGTAGAAGTTATTAATATATCCTGGATATTTGCTCCTCATATGATTTCCAAATATTTTCTCCCATTCAACCTAGTTGTCTTTTCATGTTTTTGATAATGCACTTTGATGCACATTAAAAAGTATTTGATGAAGTTTAATTTATTTTTTCTATTAAATAACTTTTAATAAAGCAGGAGTTAAATAGTTGATGTCCTTGGGATTTTTATTTTCTGCACTTTTGAGAAACACTATTTTGATGTTATTATTCCACCTGCTTATCAAAAACTTAAAGCTTGTGTTACAGTAACGCATGGAAATGTCAGGCTCTTTCCCAACCAGAAAGTCCAATATTATCATACTTATCTTTTTTCAAAAAAGGTTATTTAGATATACCAAAGGCTTAGCACCACATTAGGCACTGAGGGAAAAAAAAGAAATACAAAATATGGAAGGTATTTCATCTCTAATACCCACAGACTAGCAGGGGGAATAGATACATAAACAATCTTCTGAAATGCAAAGAGAGAAACACTACCATTTTACAAAGTACAAAAAGAATAGAGATAATAAAGTAACAAATTAATTTCAGCTTTTTTAGGAAACAGAGAAGTGACATTTAAAAAAGGACTTTAACTTTCTAAGATAGACAACAAGGAAAGGATATTTAAGCTAAAGGGGCAAACTTGAGCAAATTCTTTGCTTCCTTTGGAGATGGGATGGAGATTATTTTATTTTTTATTTTTTGGATATTTCATTGTGGTAAAACATACACAACATAAAATTTACCATTTTAACCATTTTTAGGAGTAAATTCAGTGATATTCAGTACGTTCACAATGATGTGCAGTCATTCCTGCTATTCATCTCCAACCTTTCATCACCCTAAACAGAAACTCTGTACCCATTAAACAGTAACACCTTATTCCCTCAACCTCCAGCTCCTGGCAACCACCTTCTACTCTGTCTCTGTGACTTTGGCTATTCTGAGTTCCCCATATCAGTGGAGTCATGCAATATATGTCCTTTTGTATCTGGTTTATTACATTTAGCATAATGTTTTCAAGGTTCAACAGGTCTTATTTTTAAATAAAGTTACTTTCAATTCCTGGTTTGTGAGTCCCTTACAGAGAAAATAACTTAGTAGTATCTTGTAATATGATTTAATCTCTCAAGCCCCAAATCTACCATTATGCCTAATAAAATATCTGGCAGTTGAACTCTGGTTACATTTCTGTTGTGTTTTTTTTTTTGCTATCATTAATATACAATCACATGAGCAACATTGTGGTTCCTAGATTCTCCCCATTATCAAGTCCCCACCACACACCCCATTAGAGTCACTGTCCATGAGTGTAGTAAGATGCTATAGAGACACTACTTGTCTTCTCTGTCCTATAGTGCCATCCCCATGCCCCCCCAACTACTTTATGTGCGCTAATTGTAACACCCCTTATTCCCCTTCTCCCTCCCTTCCATCCACCCTCCCCAGTCCCTTTCCCTTTGGCAACTGTTAGTCTGTTCTTGGGTTCTGTGAGTCTGCTGCTGTTTTGTTCCTTCATTTTTTCTTTGTTCTTCTTCTCCACAGATGAGTGAAATTTTTTTCATATTTGTCTTTCTCCGCCTGGCTTATTTCACTGAGGATAATATCCTTTAACTGTCTCCATGTTGTTGCAAATGATAGGATTTGTTTTCTTCTTATGACTGAATAATATTCCATTGTGTATATGTAACACATCTTCTTTACCCATTCATCTACTGATGGACACTTAGGTTGCTTCCATTTCTTGGCTATTGTAAATAGTGCTGCGATAAACATAGGGGTGCATATGTCTTTTTCAAACTGGGCTCCTGCATTCTTACGGGAAATTCCTAGGAGTGGAGTTCCCGGGTCAAACAGCATTTCTATATATAGTTTTTTGAGGAACCACAATATTGCTTTCCACAATGGTTGAACTAGTTTACATTTCTACCAGCAGTGTAGGAGGGTTCCCCTTTCTTTGCTTCCTTGCCAGCATTTGTTGTTGCAAGTCTTTTTTTTGTTGGCCATCCTAACTGGTGTGTGGTTATATCTCATTGTGGTTTTAATTTGCATTTCTCTGATGACTAGTGATGTGGAGCATCTTTTCATGTGCCTGTTGGCCATCTGAATTTCTTCTTTGGAGAAGTATCTGTTCTGCTCCTCTGCCCATTTTTTAATTAGCTTATTTGCTTTTTGTTTGTTGAGGTGTGTGAGCTCTTTATATATTTTGGATATAAACCCCTTCACGGATATGTCATTTATGAATATATTCTCCCATACTGTAGGATGTCTTTTTCTACTGATGGTATCCTTTGCTGTACAGAAGCCTTTTAGTTTGATATAGTCCCACTTGTTCATTTTTGCTTTTGTTTCCCTTGCCTGGGGAGATATATTCATGAAGAAGTTGCTCATGTTTATGTCCAACAGATTTTTGCCTATGTTTTTTTCTAAGAGTTTTATGGTTTCATGACTAACAGTCAGCTCTTTGATCCATTTTGAGTTTACTTTTGTGTATGGGGTTAGACACTAATCCAGTTTCATTCTCTTACATGTAGCTGTCCAGTTTTGCCAACACCAGCTGTTGAAGAGGCTGTCATTTCCCCATTGTATATCCATGGCTCCTTTATCGTATATTAATTGACCATATATGCTTGAGTTTATATCTGGGCTCTCTATTCTGTTCCACTCATCTATGGGTCTGTTCTTGTGCCAGTAGCAAATTATTTTGATTACTGTGGCTTTGTAGTAGACCTTGAAGTCAGGGAGAGTAATTCCCCCTGCTTTGTTCTTCCTTATCGGGATTGCTTTGGCCATTCGGGGTTTTTTTAGTTCCATATGAATTTTAGGACTATTTGCTCTAGTTTATTGAAGAATGCCATAGGTATTTTGATAGGTATTGCATTGAATCTGTAGATTGCTTTAGGAAAGATGGCCATTTTGACAATATTAATTCTTCCTAGCCAAGAGCATGGGATGAATTTCCATTTATTATTGTCCTCTTTAATTTCTCTGAACAGTGTCTTGTAGTTTTCAGGGTATAGGTCTTTCACTTCCTGGTTAAGTTTATTCCTAGGTATTTTATTCATTTGGATGTGATTGTGAATGGAATTGTTTTCCTGATTTCTCTTGCTGCTAGTTCATCATTAGTGTGTAGGAATGCAATGGATTTCTGTGTATTAATTTTGTATCCGCAACTTTGCTGAATTCAGGTATTAGATCTAGTAGTTTTGGAGTGGATTCTTTAGGGTTTTTTATGTACAATAACATGTCATCTGCAAACAAGGACAGTTTGAGTTCTTCCTTGCCAATCTGGATGTCTTTTATTTTGTGTTGTCTGATTGCCATGGCTAGGAACTCCAGTACTATGTTGAATAAAAGTGGGGAGATGGGGCATCCTTGTCTTGTTCCTGATCTTAAAGGAAAAGCTTTCAACTTCTCGCTGTTAAGTATAACATTGGCTGTGGGTTTGTCATAGATGGCCTTTATTATGTTGAGGTACTTACCCTCTATACCCATTTTGTTGAGAGTTTTTATCATGAGTGAATGTTGAATTTTGTCAAATGCTTTTTCAGCATCTATGGAGATGATCATGTGGTTTTTGTCCTTCTTTTTGTTGATGTGATGGATGATTATGATGGATCTTAGAATGTTGTACCATCCTTGCATCCCTGGGATGAATCCCACTTGATCATGATGGATGATCTTTTTGATGTATTTTTGAATTCGGTTTGCTAATTTTTTTTTGAGTATTTTTGTATCTATGTTCATCAAGGATATTGGTCTGTAATTTTTTGTGTGTGTGTGGTGTCTTTGCCTGGTTTTGTATTAGAGTGATGTTGGCCTCATAGAATGAGTTTGGGAGTATTCCCTCCTCTTCTTCTTTTTGGAAAATTTCAATGAGGATGGGTATTAGGTATTCACTAAATGTTTGATTTAACTCAACAGTGAAACCATCTGCTCCAGACGTTTGGTTCTTAGGTAGTTTTTTGATTACCAGTTCAATTTCTTTGCTGGTAATTGGTCTATTCAGATTTTCTGTTTCTTCCTGGGTCAGCCTTGGAAGGTTGTATTTTTCTAGAAAGTTGTCTATTTCTTTTAGGTTATCCAGTTTGTTAGCATATAAGTTTTCGTAGTATTCTCTCATAATTCTTTGTATTTCTGTGGTGTCTGTAGTGATTTTTTCTTTCTCATTTCTTACTCTGTTTATGTTTGTAGACTCTCTTTTTTTCTTCATAAGTCCGGCTAGGGGTTTATTTATTTTGTTTATTTTCTCAGAGAACTAGCTCCTGCTTTCATTGATTCTTTCTATTGTTTTATTCTCAATTTTATTTATTTATGCTTTAATCTTTATTATGTACCCCCTTCTACTGACTTTGGGCCTCATTTGTTTTTCGTTTTCTAGTTTTATTAATTGTGAGTTTAGACTGTTCATTTGGGATTGTATTTCTTTCCTGAGGTAGGCCTGTATTGCAGTGTATTTCCTTCTTAGCACAGCCTTCACTGCGTCCCACAGATTTTGCAGTATTGAATTATTGTTGTCATTTGTCTCCATACATTGCATGATCTGTTTTTACTTGTTCATTGATCCATTGATGGAGCATGTTATTAAGCCTCCATATCTTTGTGGGATTTTTCGTTTCTTTGTGTAATTTATTTCTAGTTTCATACCTTTGTGATCTGAGAAGCTGGTTGGTACAATTTCAGTCTTTTTTAATTTACTGAGGTTCTTTTTGTGGCCCGTTAAGAATGTGTATCATGTTACTTTTGAATGGAGTGTTCTGTAGGTGTCCATTAGGTCCATCTGTTTTAATATGTTGTTCAGTGCCTCTGTCTCTTTACTTATTTTCTGTCTAGTTGATCTGTCCTTTGGAGTGAGTGATGTGTTGAAGTCTCCTAAAAGGAATGCATTGCATTCTATTTCCCCCTTTAATTCTGTTAGTATTTGTTTCACACATGTAGGTGATCCTTTGTTGGGTACATAGATATTTATAATAGTTATATCCTCTTGTTGGGCTGACCTGTTTATTATGTAATGTATTTCTTTGTCTCTTGTGACTTCTTTGTTTTGAAGTCTATTTTGTGTGATACAAGTACTGCAACTCCTGCTTTTTTCTATTAGTTACGTGAAATATCTTTTTCCATCCTTCACTTTCAGTCTGTGTATGTCTGTATTTGAACTGAGTCTCTTGTAGGCAGCACATAGATGGGTCTTGTTTTTTTATCCATTCAGTAACTCTATGTCTTTTGATTGGTGCATTCAGACCATTTATATTTAGGGTGATTTTCAATAGGTATGTACTTATTTCCATTGCAGGCTTTAGATTCGTGGTTACCAAAGGTTCAAGGGGCATTCCCTTACTATCTAACAGTCTAATTTAACTTATATCCCATACTATTACAAACAGAACCTAAAGGTTCTTCTTTTCCCTCCTTTATCTTCCTCCTCCGATCTTTATATGTTATGAATCATATTCTGTACTCTTTGTCTTCCCTTGGGTGACATCTTTTTACCTTAGGAATACTTCCATCTATAGTAGTCCCTCCAAAATGCACTGTAGAGGTTGTTTGTGGGAGGTAAATTCTCTCAGCTTTTGCTTATCCATGAATTGTTTAATCCCTCCTTCAAATTTAAATGATCACCTTGCTGGGTAAAGTATTCTTGGTTCAAGGCCCTTCTGCTTTACTGCATTAAATATATCATGCCACAGTCAGATTCATGATGGCGATGTGAGAGGTGAGATGGAGAGCTCCTCCCAAAACCACAAACAGTACAAAAATATATTTAATAAATACAACTAACCTTCAGACAGCAACAAGAAAGAAGGCTGAACCAGACTGCATACAGACTTTATGAAAAGAACAGACCTCAAGAAACAGGGTAATGTACGAAAGCTTTAATCTGGCGGGACCCAAGCCCTTCCCCCACCCCAGCTCACCAGCGGGAGGAAGAGAAATGGAGCGCAGGGGGTGGTGAAAGCCTAGGACCACTAGACGACTAGCCCTGGATATCTGCTTTGTGAGCAGAATCCTATATTGTGTGATGTCCTGGGCGTTGGGGAGCTCGGACATTCCTGCCGTTTGTGGAGGAGGGGATCCACACCCGGCCACTCTGTGTCAGAGGAAAGGCAGGGAGTCTGAGAGACTTCCTAGCAGTGAGAGGGCTGCTGCAGGGGCTGGGTTTGCACAGAGCTTGCTGTGCGGGAGAAGGGAGAGCTGGACAAGGTTGCCTGGGCATGCTCTTCCCAGCTGTTTGGGAATTTTGAGGAGCTTCAGATGTTCCATGCCCCTGACTGCCTGCTCAGCTTCGAGGCCCCCCACTGTGACTCACAGCCTGCCTAGCCTTTGTACTGGCCTGCAGGCACCTGCTCACAAAACCGCAGTCACTGCGCAGTTGTCAGGCCAGCCAGAGGGAGGCCCTTCCTACAACAACTAGAGACCCAAAGCACAGATTACCCGTGTGTGCTTTGACCACTCACTGCCTGTGATGCTGGAGACAGGCACCACAGATGGGAAGCATGGAACAGATCTTAACGCCCCCCCCCCCCAGGCACCAGCTCCACTCCCCCACGTCCCCCAACCTCACTCTAGGGGCTGAGCAGCTCCAGAGACTGGAGTTTCTGCACACTCATGGGCACCACACAGAAATATCAAAAGAACGTGGTTCAGACCAAAATCTCACAAACTCCAGAAAGAGGGTCAAATGAAACCGAACTCACAAATCTTCCAGAAAGAGAGTTCAAAATAAAAATTATAAACATGCTTATGGAGGTACAGAAAAATATTCAAGAACTCAGGAGCGAATTTAAGATGGGGATTCAAACATTAAAAAATACCATATCTGAAATGCAACATACAATGGAGGGATTTAAAAGCAGATTAGATGTAGTAGAAGAGACAGTAAATGGAATAGAAATTAGAGAAGAGGAATACAAAGAAGCTGAGGCACAGAAAGAAAAAAGATCTCTAAGAATGAAAGAATATTGAGAGAACTGTGTGACCTATCCAAACGGAACAATATTCACATTATAGGGGTACCAGAAGAAGAAGAGAGAAAAAAAGGGATAGAAAGTGTCATTGAGGAGGTAATTGCTGAAAATTTCCCTAATCTTGGGAAAGAGATAGTCTCTCAGGATATGGAGGTGCATAGATCACCCAACACAAGGGACCCAAGGAAGACAACATCAAGACATATAATCATTAAAATGGAAAAGATCAAGGACAAAGACAGACTTTTAAAAGCAGCCAGAGAGAGAAAAAAGATCACATACAAAGGAAAACCCATCAGGCTATCATCAGACTTCTCAACAGAAACCATACAGGCCAGAAGTGAGTGGCATGATATATTTAATGCAATGAAGCAGAAGGGCCTTGAACCAAGAATACTCTACCGGCAAGGTTATCATTTAAATTTGAAGAAGGGATTAAACAATTTTCAGATAAGCAAAAGCTGAGAGAATTTACCTCCCACAGACCACCTCTACAGTGCATTCTGGAGGGACTCCTATGGATGGAAGTGTTCCTAAGGTAGATAGATGTCACCCAAGGGAAGACAAACAGTACAGAATATGATTCATAACATACAAAGATTGGAGGAGGAAGAAAAAGGAGGAGAACAAAAAAGAACCTTTAGGTTGAGTTTGTAATAGTATACAAAATAAGTTAAATTAGACTGTTAGATAGTAAGGGAATTGACCTTGAACCTTTGGTAACCATAAATTTAAGCCTGCAATGGCAATACATACATACCTATTGATAATCACTCTAAATGTAAATGTTCTGAATGCACCAATCAAAAGACATAGAGTTACTTAATGGATAAAAAAACAAGACCCATTTTATGCTACCTACAAGAGACCCACTTCAGACCCAAAGACATACACAGACTGAAAGTGAAGGGATTGAAAAAGATATTTCATACAACTCATAGAAAAAAATCAGGAGTTGCAGTACTTGTATCACACAAAATAGACTTCAAAACAAAGAAAGACACAAGAGACAAAGAAGGGCATTACATAATGATAAATAGGGTCAGTCCAACAGGAGGATATAACTATTATAAACAACTACGCACCCAACACAGGATCACCTACATATGTGAAACAAATAGTAACCGAATTAAAGGGGGAAATAGAATGCAATGCATTCATTTTAGGAGACTTCAACACACCACTCACTGCAAAGGACAGATTGGCCACACAATAAATAAGTAAAGAGACAGAGGCATTGAACAACATATTAGAACAGATGGACCTAACGGACACCTACAGAACATTCCATCCAAAAAGCAACAGGGTACATATTTTTCTCAAGTGCATATGGAACATTTTCAAGAATAGATCATATATTAGGCCACAAAAAGAACCTCAGTAAATTCAAAAAGATTGAAATTGTACCAACCAGCTTCTCAGATCACAAACATATGAAACTAGAAATAAATTACACAAGGAAAATGAAAAATCTCACAAACAAATGGAGGCTTAATAACATGCTCCTAAATAATCAATGGATCAATGACCAAATAAAAAAAGAGATCATGCAATGTATGGAGACAAATGATAACAATAATTCAACACTGCAAAATCTTTGGGATGCAGCGAAAGCTGTGCAAAGAGGGAAATATATTGCAATACATGCCTACCTCAGGAAAGAAGAACTATCACATATGAACATTCTAAACTCACAATTAATGAAATTGGAAAAGGAAGCACAGATGAGGCCCAAAGTCAATAGAAGGAGGGACATAGTAAAGATTAAAGCATAAATAAATAAAATTGAGAAGAATAAAATAGAAAGAATCAATGAAAGCAGAAGCTGGTTCTTTGAGAAAATAAACAAAATAGATAAACCACTAGCCAGATTTATCAAGGAAAAAAGAGAGTCTACATACATAAACAGAATCAGAAATGAGAAAGGAAAAATCCCTATTGACATCACAGAAATACAAATAAATATGAGAGAATACTATGAAAAATTACATGGTAACACACTGGATAACCTAGAAGAAATGGACTACTTTCTAGAAAATGCAACTTTCCAAGGCTGACCCAGGAAGAAACAGAAAACTTAAATAGACCAATTGCCATCAAGGAAATTGAATTGGTAATCAGAAAACTACCTAAGACAAAACCCCTGTACCAGATGGTTTCACTGCTGAATTTTATCAAACATTTAGTGAAGACATAATACCCATCTTCCTTAAAGTTTTCCAAAAAGTGGAAGAGGAGGAAATACTCCCAAACTCATTCTATGAGGCCAACATCACTCTAATACAAAAACCAGTAAAAGACACCACAAAAAAATAAAATTACAGACCAATATCCCTAATGAACATAGATTCAAAAATACTCAACAAAATATTAGCAAACCGAATTCAAAAATACATCAAAAATATCATCCAACATTATCAAGTGGGATTCGTCCCAGGGATACAAGGATGGTTCAACATTGGAAAATCCATCAACATCATCCACCACATCAACAAAAAGAAGGGCAAAAACCACATGAACATCTCCATAGATGCTGAAAAAGCATTCGACAAAATTCAACATCCATTCATGATAAAAACTCTCAACAAAATGCCTATAGAGGGTAAGTACCTCAACATAATAAAGGCCATCTATGACAAACCCACAGCCAATATTATACTTAACAGCAAGAAGTTGAAAGCTTTTCCTTAAAGATCAGGAACAAGACAAGGATGCCCCCTCTCCCCACTTTTTTCAACATAGTACTGGAGGTCCTAGCCAGGGCTTTCGGACAACACAAAGAAATAAAAGGCATCCAGATTGTCAAAGAAGGACTCAAACTGTCCTTGTTTGCAGATGACATGATATTGTACATAAAAAAACCCTAAAGAAACCACTCCAAAACTATTAGATCTAATATCTGAGTTCAGCAAATTTGCGGGATACAAAATGAATACACAGAAATCTGTTGCATTCCTATACACTAACGATAAACTAGCAGAATGAGATATCAGGAAAAAAATTCCATTCACAATTGCATCAAGGAGAATAAAATACCTAGGAGTAAACCTAAGCAAGGATGTGAATGTCCTATACCCTGAAAACTACAAGACACTGTTCAGAGAAATTAAAGAGGACACTAATAATTGAAAATTCATCCCATGGTCTTAGATAGGAAGAATTAATATTCTCAGCATGGCCATCTTTCCTAAAGCAATGTACAGATTCAATGTAATCCCTATCAAATTACCAACAGCATTCTTCAATGAACTAGAGCAAATAGTTCTAAAATTCATATGGAACTACAAAAGACCAAAGCAATCGGAGAAGGAAGAATAAAGCATGGGGAATTACTCTCCCTGACTTCAAGGTCTACTACAAAGCCACAGTAATCAAGACAATTTGCTACTGGCACAAGAACAGACCCATAGATGAGTGGAACAGAATAGAGAGCCCAGATATAAACCCAAGCATATATGGTCAATTAATATACGATAAAGGAGCCATGGATATACAACAGGGAAATGACAGCCTCTTCAACAGCTGGTGTTGGCAAAACAGGACAGGTATATGTAAGACAATGAAATTGGATTACAGTCTGACTCCATACACCAAAGTAAACTCAAAATGGATCAAAGAGCTGACTGTTAGTCATGAAACCATAAAATTCTTAGAAAAAAATATATGCAAAAATCTCTTGGATATAAACATGAGCAAGTTCTTCATGGACATGTCTCCCCGGGCAAGGGAAATGAAAGCAAAAATGAACAAATGGGACTATATCAAACTAAAAAGCATCTGTACAGCAAGGGATACCATCCATAGAACAAAAAGACTTCCTACAGTATGGGAGAATATATTCATAAATGACATATCCGAGAAGGGGTTGACATCCAAATTATATAAAGAGCTCACACACCTCAAGAAACAAAAAGCAAATAAGACAATTAAAAATTGGGCAGAGGAGCTGAACAGACGCTTCTCCAAAGAAGAAATTCAGATGGCCAACAGGCACATGAAAAGATGCTCCACATCACTAGTCATCAGAGAAATGCAAATTAAAACCACTATGCGATATCACCTCACACCAGTAAGGATGGCCACCACTCAAAAGGCAAACAACAAATGTTGGCAAGGATGTGGAGAAATGGGAACCCTCCTACACTGCTAGTGGAAATGTAAATTAGTACAACCATTGTGTAAAGCAGTATGAAGCTTCCTGAAAAAACTCAAAATAGAAATATCATTTGACCCAGGAATCCCACTCTTAGGAATTTACCCTAGAAATGCAGCAGCCCAGTTTGAAAAAGACAAATGCACCCCTATGTTTATTGCTGCCATATTTACAGTAGCCAAGAAATCGAAGCAACCTAAGTGTCCATCAGTAGATGAATGGATAAAGAAGATGTGCTACATATACACAATGGAATATTATTCAGCCATAAGAAGAAAATAAATCCTACCATTTGCAACTACATGGATGGAGCTAGAGGGTATTATGCTCAGTGAAATAAGCCAGGCGGTGAAAGACAGGTACCAAATGATTTCACTCATATGTGGAGTATAAGAACAACGAAAAAACTGAAGGAACAAAACAGCAGCAGACTCACAGAACGCAAGAATGGACTAACAGATACCAAAGAGAAATAAACTGGGGAAGATTGGTGGGAAGGAAGGGATAAGGGATGAAAAGGGCTATTACAATTAGCACACATAATATACCGCGTGTGGGGGTGGGGGGGGATAGGGGGAAGGCAGTATAACACAGGGAAGACAAGTAGTGATTCTATAACATCCTTCTATGCTGATGGACAGAAACTGCAGTTGAGTATATGGTGGGGACTTGATAATAAGAGGAGTCTAGTAACCATAATGTTGCTCATGTAATTGTATATTAATGATAGCAAAATAAAAAAAATATATATATATATGTCATGCCACTCCCTTCTGGCTTGTTATGTTTCTGTTGAGAAGTCTGATGATAGCCTAATGGGTTTTCCTTTGTATGTGATGTTTTTTCTCTGTCTAGCTGCTTTTAAAAGTCTGTCCTCCTCCTTTATCTTTGCCATTTTATTTACTATATGTCTTGATTTTGTCTTCCTTTGGTCCCTTGTGTTGGGAGATGTGTGCATCTCCATGGCCTGAGATACTATCTCCTTCCCTAGATTGGGGAAGTTTTCAGCAATTACCTCCTCAATGACACTTTATATCCCTTTCTTTCCCTCTTCTTCTTCTGGTACCCCTATAATGCGAATATTGTTGTGTCTGGATTGGTCACACAGTTCTCTCAATATTCTTTCATTCTTAGAGGTCCTTTTTGCTTTCTGTGCCTCAGCTTCTTTGTATTCCTCTTCTCTAATTTCTATTCCATTTACTGTCTCTTCTACTACATCTAATCTGCGTTTAAATCCCTCCAATTTATGTTGCATTTCAGATATGGAATTTCTTAATGATTGAGTCTCCAACTTAAATTTGTTCCTGAGTTCTTGAATATTTTTTTGTGCTCCATTAGCGTGTTTATGATTTTTGTTTTGAACTCTCTTTCAGGAAGATTGGTAAGTTCAGTTTCATTTGGCCCTGTTTCTGGGATTTGTGAGATTTTGGTCTGAACCACATTCTTTTGTCATTTCATATTTCTGTGTGTGCCCACTAGTGTGCAGAAACTCCAGTCTCTGGAACTGCTCAGCCCCTAGAGTGAGGTTGGGGATCGTAGGGGAATGGAGCGATGCCTGAGGGGAGGAAAGATCTGTTTCCTGCTTCCCATCTGCGGTACCTGTCTCCAGTGTCAGAGCCAGTGGGCCAAGCACACACGGGTAATCCTCTGTGGTTTGTGTCTCTAGCTGTTGTAGGCAGGGCCTCCCTCTGGCTGGCCTCATGCCTGTGCAGTGTCTGCTGGTTTGCGAGCAGGTGCCTGCAGCCCAGTAGGAAGTTTTAGCAGGCTGTGTGTCACAGTGGGGGGCCTCAGAGTTCAGTAGGCAGCCAGGGAGATGGAGCACTTGAAGCTCCCCAAAGTTCCCAACCAGCTGGGCAGAGTGCCCAGGCAACCTTGTCCAGCTCTCCCTTCTCTCACACAGCAAGCTCGGTGCAAACCCAGCCCCTTCAGTAGCCCTCTGGCTGCTAGGAAGCCTGTCAGACTGCCTGCCTTTCCTCTGACACAGAGCAGCCAGGTGTGGATCCCCTGCTCCACCAATGGCCGGAATGTTAATTTCTCAAGCACTCCCCCTGTCCAATCTCCCCAAAGTCCAGAGCACCACACACAATAGGATTCTGCTCACAAAGCAGATCTCCACGGCTAGGTGTTCAGCCATCCCGATCTTCCACCCCCTCCCCTGCTCCATTTCTCTTCCTCCCACCGGTGAGGTGGGGTGGGGGAAAGGCTTGGGTCCCGCCAGATTAAGGCTTTCCTATGTTATACTGTTTTGTGAGGTCTGCTCTGTTCATGAGGTCTGTTTGCAGTCTGGTTCAGCCTTCTTTCTTGTTGCTGTTTTAAGGTTAGTTGTTTTAATTAACTATAGTTTTTTACAATTTGTGGTTTGGGAGAAGCTCTCCATCTCACCTCTCACACCGGCATCTTGGAAGTCCCTGGAAGCTCCTCTGCCCACTTTTCAATAGGGTTATTTGCTTTTTGGGTGTTGAGATATTTGTTTTTTATATATTTTGTATGTTAACCCCTTGTCAGATATGTCATTTACAAATATATTTTCCCATATTATAGGAATCCTTTTTTTTTTGTTCTACTCATAGTGTCCTTTGCTGTACAGAAGCTCTTCAGCATGATGTAGTCCCATTTGTTCTTTTTTTTATTTTGTTTCCCTTCTCTGAGGAGATGCATTCAAGAAAAGGTTGCTCATGTTTATATTTAAGAGATTTTTGCCTTTGTTTTCTTCTTTGAGTTTTATGGTTTCATGACTTACAGTCAGGTCTTTGATCCATTTTGAGTTTACTTTTGTGTATGGGGTTAGACACTAATCCAGTTTCATTCTCTTGCATGTAGCTGTCCTGTTTTGCCAACACCAGTTGTTGAAGAGGCTGTCATTTCCCCATTGTATATCCATGGCTCCTTTATGGTATATTAATTGACCATATATGCTTAGGTTTATATCTGGGCTCTCTATTCTGTTCCACTCATCTATGGGTTTATTCTTGTGCCAGTAGCAAATTGTCTTGATTACTGTGGCTTTGTAGTAGAGCTTGAAGTTAGGGAGTATAATTCCCCCTGCTTTATTCTTCTTTCTTGGGATTGCTTTGTCTATTCGTGGTCTTTTGTCATTCCATATGAATTTTAGAACTATTTCCTCTAGTTCATTGAAGAATGCTGTTGATATTTTAATACAGATTGCATTGAATTTGTAGAATCCTTTAGGCAGGATGACCATTTTGACAATACTAATTTTTCCTATCCATGAGTATGGGATGTATTTCCATTTATTAGTATCATTTTTAATTTCTCTCATGAGTGTCTTGTAGTTTTCAGATTATAGGTCTTTCACTTCCTTGGTTAGGTTTTTTCCTAGGTATTTTATTCCTTTTGAAGAATGGAATTGTTTTCCTGATTTCTCTTTCTGCTAATTCATTGTTAGTGTATAGGAATGCAACAGATTTCTGTGTATTAATTTTGTATGTTGCAACTTTGCTGAATTCAGATATTAGATCTTCCTTGACAATTTCGATGCCTTTTATTTCTTTGTGTTGTCTGATTGCTGTGGCTAGGACCTTCCGAACTATGTGGTATAAAAGTGGGGATAGTGGGCATCCTTGTCTTGTTCCTGATCTTAAAGAAAAAGCTTTCAGCTTCTCACTGTTAAGTGTAATGTTGACTCTGGGTTTGTCATATATGGCCTTTATTTTGTCAAGGTACTTTCCCCCTATTCCCATTTTGTTGAGAGTTTTTATCATGAATGGATGTCAAATTTTGTTGAATGCTTTTTCGGCATCTATAGAGATGATCATGTGGTTTTTGTCCTTTTTGTTGATGTTGTGGATGATATTGATTGATATTCGAAAGGTGTACCATCCTTGCATCCCTGGAAAAAATCCTATTTGCCTGATGGATGATCTTTTTAATGTATTTTTTAATTCATTTTGCTAATATTTTGTTGAGTATTTTTGCATCTATGTTCAGGGATGGAGATTATTAATGTTAAAGCAACATAGTTTTACTCTTGAACTTTTCAATTTGGCATCTTGATGGCTGTTTTTAAAATATGCTTATTAATATGTAATTCATGTACCAGAAATTCACTCATTTAATATGTGCAATTCAATGACTTTTAGTATATCCAAAGGGTTGTGCAACTATCAACAAAAATTACGTTTAAAATTTACCCCCCCAAAGAAATGCCATACTTACTAGCAACAACTACACCTTCTTCCCATCCCTCCCTTCCACCTCCTAGTCCTAGGCAGCCACAAATTTACTTTTTGTCTCTGTGGATTTCCCTATTCTGGTTATTTCATATAAATTAAAACAAACCATTATCTTTTAAGACTGGATTCTTTCATTTAGCATAATGTTTTCAAGGTTCACCATGCTGTAGCATGTATGAGCACTTGATTCCTTTTTATTGCTAAAATATTTCAGTCATACTTAATGTTATGATTGATTTGGTTATATTTGCACCTGCCATTTGCTTTTTGTTTTCAACATGTGTCGTGTTGTATGTACTCCTCTATCCTCGTTTACTGCTTTTGTTTGTATTAGTGGACATATTATAATGTAACATTTGGAAACTTTAATGATTTGTTAAATACAGTTTTGAGTCCTTTTCTTAATGACTGCACAAGAGCTTACAATACATATCTTAGCTTATCAAAATACTTCATATTTATGCTTTTACTAGAATCATTATGTTTTCATGTGGATTTTAATTAACTGTCTGGTTTTGTTTGTTTTCAGCCTTGAAATCTCCCTTAAGTATTTTCTATGACTCAGGAATCTGACAGCAACAACTGTCTAATATTTTGTTTTTCTGGAAATGTCTTTATTTTACCTTCTTTTTCGAAACATTATTTTTAAATATAAGATGCCTTGACATTTAAAAAAATATTAAATACTTTAAATGTGTCATTCCACTGCCTCTGGCCTCCACTGTTTCAAATGTGAAGTCAGCTGTTAATCTTACCGGGGTTACTTTGTGCATGAAGAGTAATATTCTTCTTAGTTTGTTAAGACTTTCCTCTCTCTGGATTTTGACATTTTCATTATGATATGCTTGGGTGTGAATCTGTGTTCATCCTGCTTGGAATTCATTGTGTTTCATGGATGAACAGATTAATGTTTTTAATCAAATTTGAAGAGCTTTTAGCCATTATTTCCTTGAACATTTTTATGTTCCTCTATTATATCTCTTTATATTAATTCTATTTTTATGTTCCTCTATTTTATCTCTTCATATTAATTCTATTCTGCATATGTTATTGTGCTTATCATGTCCCACATTTCCCTGGGTTTAAGTTCATTTTCCTTACTTGCCTTCTGTTTTTCAGATTGCATGACCTGTCTTCAAGTTTGTTGATTTCTTTCTTCCTTTATTCTAATCTATTGTTGATCTCTTCTATTGACTTTTAAAAATCTGGTTGTGCTTTTCAACTTCAGAATTTACTTTTTAGATGTAGATATTTATACAGATATAGATTTTGCCTGTTGCTTCAGTATTTGTTGTGATATTGTCATTATGCCTTCTCTTAATTCCTTAAACATGGTTTTTGTTAGTTCTTTTATTTATAATAGCTTCTTTGATATCTCTGCTAAATTAGACATTTGTCCCTCCACTCAGTGGTAAATTTTATTGGTTTCTTTTGTTCCCTTGTATTGGATACAGTTTCCTAATTTTTGGCATGTGATTTTTTTTTAATGAAAACCTAGACGTTATAGAAAACATATTATAGCAATGCTAGATAATGATTCCTCAGCCCCACCCTAGGATTGACAGTATTATTATTTTTTGCTTGGTCATTTATTTATTATTTAGTTAGTGAAACTTACTCTAGGAAGTTTAGTTGGCTGAATAATTTATTGTTGACTGAACTAACTTTAGGAAGTTTATCTTCCCTGCAGTATATAGCCTCTAATGTCCCTGTTTTCATCTTTCAGTCTGGTTACCTAGGTGTTGCCTCTAGGGCAGCATAAGCCAGTTGTTGGTGAAAGGTTGTTCTTGAATCTATTTTTTTACCTTTTAATGTTGGATGCATGTGACTTTGAGGTTGCTATCCCATCTTACATTTTTTGCCTCCTATTCAGCCAGGGTATTAGTATTTTGGAGTTTTGCTTCTGATTGCTCCTGAGTGAAATTGAAGAGTGTAACCAGTGTTACAGACTAGTTAGAAGGAGTGTGGTTTTCTTTAATGCTTGGCTTCCTAGAAGTCCCACTGCATGAGAGCAGCTTATTATTCAGCCAGCATTTTGTCAAAGGTTATGTCTAAATTCTGTATCAGTGAGGTTTCACCTTGTGTTGATGGATCTGTGTCTGACTTGGGGAATGCTTGCAAATCTTGCCCATGTGTTGTTCTGATTGCTTCTGAGCAGATGAAGCCTCACATAAGCACATAGCTTTCCCAGTGCCTTAGGTTGTCTATGATCCCAAGAGAGCTCTTCTTTTCCTTGGTTCTCTCTGTTAAACTTCTAGCTGTTATGCCATTTTATATCGTGTGACCAGAGTCATGGAGCTACAGCACCCTCTTAATTTTTCTCCACCAATCCTATTAAACCAGAACTGGGAGTGTGAACAGTAGACCCTGGAGCATTTTAGTATCCTCAGACTGCCATGTCTCAGGACACCTTTAAGCCTATGAGTAGGGGCTGTGATGGGGAAAGGTGTCTCAGTCCTTTAATCCATGTCCTCCAGAACAGAACTTCTGCAATTCAAGACTCAGTGGGCATGGGGCAGGGGAGTTGAGAAACACCAGTGGTCTGCATCTCCTGGTTGAAACCACATAGCCCTAGATAGGCAGGTGAGGGGAGAGGAAACCCTTTCCTTCTTGGCTGTACACACCACTTTCTGTAACATGAAGGAACAGGGGATGAAGGAACAAGGCATGGGTGTGACTCATATATCACAGATTCATGTTTTACTATGATGTAGTAGATTTTCTTGAATTAGTGGTTCTCTACTTTCTGTGTGCATTTGGAAAGATTTTCAGAAACTTTCATTGTTTTTCATGATTTTCACCAGATAAATTGTTTTCTTTGGGAATTTCTGTAGAGTTCCTCACTCCTCCATTCTGGAATCTCCACCCTTTGGCTGGTTGTTTCTAAAATATAGTCAAGTAAAATTTTTCTGATGAATTAATATATTCTCTCAATTTCTAATTCCTGAATCATTTCCCCACCTTCTGACCTCACTGAGGACATGAAGAGCAAGGTCATGAATTTGGTAGATTGCCCCTTACTTGAGGCTTCCTATCTTGGCCATACTCCTCTGAACCACTCCACTTCTACTTTAACTATTATTTAGATTTTGGTTTTCCCAGTTCCTTCACATCTTTAACTTCTCTCTGATTCCCTAATATAGTCATAAGGGTAGTATGATTTTACTGTTCATGATTTAGGGGCAATACTATGCCCTGTTAATGAAGCCCTTTATCAGTTCTTCTTAAGATGAGCATCTTAACATTCTTCACATCTCACTTAGGACTCCCTACCCTATAAGTCAGCCCTTATGCTCTGTAGTCTTACCTCACTATGTTCACCCTCATGGTGCTAATGACATAGTACTAGATTTGTTGTTTATTGTCTCCATGCTCTTGCTGGACTTTGAGGTCTGCTGAAACAATTCTGGAAGTACCCCATTGCATTATAGGCATTCAGTACAAATTTGTTCAATAAAACTGCGAGTAAAAAATACCTCTTCACATTATTAACTGCTGATGACAGACACACATCTTTTAGAATTTTCATGTCTCTATAGAAAAATTTGCAAGTTGTTCTCCTTTCTCCTTTTCTTTCTATATTCTTCTTAGCTTCCCCCACTTTTATACATCAGTAGCGAATTTATTTGGTTTTCCTTTGTTAAGTAAGGGTACTGCCTTGTTTAAACATAGTAAATAGTGGAAATATTATAGATTTTCTTGGGCTATCCAGCTCAATAAACTAGCCACCTAGAATGTGAACTTAGGTTTTTAATGATGAGTATAGAATCCTTCCTCCCTCACTGAATATTCCTTTAATTTTATTTTTTAGAACTTAATTCTGAGAACCATTTCTCTCCTTTTATCTGATTAATAAATACTCATCTTTTTTCAGTCTAACATAACATTTATTAATGGCAATAATGGGAAAAGTGCTTTGGTTGGTGATGCTGGTGATTAAAAAGCAAATAGGACATGCATATTCTTCAGGACCTTACCATCGCAAGGGAACCTGAAAAAGCACAAGTCATGCACACACAGCAAGCTTTTGCATGTATTCTGAAAGGTGTTCCTCAGTAAGACAGGATGACCTGTGTTCTAACATTAAATTCTATGACTTCTGATGGTATGCCTGCTACATGCTAGGAAAAGATACGATTCCTGGCTCCATGCAGGTATCTCCTGAAAATACCATGACTTCAAGGAAGGGAAGTGAAAGTCACATGGCATGGAATATTTACTGAAAAGGAAAGTGGCAGGGTAGGTACTATGTGTTGGGCAGCAGAGAAGGAAGGACACTTTCTTTTTTTGCTATAAACTTTTATATACCTTCCTTTATAGAAGAACTGCATTTCCTTAACAAGATACTATAAAGAAGATCTCCCCAAACAATAATAATTATCTTTATGCTTATGGCAAAAACTATATAAATCTACACTTCACTCCCTTCTTTAGAATTCTTTATTCCACGACAAACTTCTATGCTCTTTGTTTCTTCAGTTAACCATTTTCATTGAGCTTTCAACCTAAATGTTATTTGAACTTGGGTAAATTCAAAACTGATGTCAGGCTTCGGTTCAGCCCATTTCCCTAATAGCACACTCCTCCATCTCTTCTGGATCATCCACCAGAACACTTGTAAAGAAGGGTTTCCCAGCTTTACTTTCATGATACAGTGTCAGTCTTCTGCTCTGTGCTTTGAAAATATTAAAATCAATCTAGGCCATTTCTTCATATACAGTAACAATCAAGGACTGTTCTCAATTGAAATTCCCAGTAAATATAAATTGAGTCTTTCAACATTAAAAACAAAACAGAACAGAGCTTGAATGCTAAAGGCAGAAAACATCTGTATATTGCTCTTTGGTTTATTGGTTATTAGTTTAGTGTCTTAAAATTATAGGTAGTCTGCTTCTTAGACATCAAGATCCTATTTCTTCTTATCATGTTTCTTGATGCACAAAACAGATCTGAAGTTTGATTTTTCTCTTTTCTACCTTTAAAATCATAGCCTTTCAGTCAGCTTCATTGGCTGGCAGGATCCTAAAAGTGTTAAGAGAGTATCTTTGCCCAGAAATAGAAATTCTCAATTTCTCCCACTTTCTTAAGTATTGCATCTTCAGCCTTGAGATCTTATTTCTCTAAAACAGTAAATTTGCTTTCACTCCCAATAGAGTAATAACACAATATGAGTTTTTTTTTGTTGTTGTTGTTGTTGAAATCTAAAACTGAAAGACTGTACAAAAGCCCAGGATTAAATGTTTCTATCAGTGAACATTTAGCTATTTCTTGAACCTTCTGGGCTTAGAAAGTCCTCAGATAGTATTTCACTTTGAGAAAACTACTCTTTAATTCTTTTTTTATATAATTTATTTTGGTATCATTAATATACAATTACATTTGCAATATTATGGTTATTAAACTACCCCCTTCATCAGGTACCCCCACCAACCCCATTACAGTCACTGTCCATCAGCATAGTGAGATGCTATAGAGTCACTACTTGTCTTCTCTGAGTTGTATAGCCCTCCCCATGCCCCCCCAACATTACATCTTTAATTCTTGTTATGTTGTATTGTATTTACTTCTTTCATTTGGAATATGTTGTAACTACCTTTCAATGTTCTTATTGATTTTATTATAGACCTTGGCTCCATGCATACTATGACCTGTAATATAAGTAAAAGAATAACTTCACAGATTATTGTAGCTCACATTTGGATAAAGTAGAATCTATGTCCATCAAAAGTGTACATCACTAGCTGAGAAGAAAACTGTCCAAGTATATTTCAAGAAAACTCCTAAAAGGGTAGAATAGATGTTTAAAATTTACCATTATTCCACTTCATCCCCTTCTCTGCCTCACCCACATTTCACTGTGTTGTTCATGCTTTAGCACAGAAATAATGAATTTGCCATACCATGTGCCACACCATCCTAAATCTGTGGAATTCTTTAGACTGACATAGCATCACCATATTTAACCTGAGCTCCAGGTGGCAAGAGGTTTGAAGAGAGAACGAAGATGCATCCTCAGGTCTAATGGGGTGCAAAGGAGGACTTTCATGCTTGAACCTTTGCTGTTACTTATAACAAATGCAACTTATACTGTTAATTCCTAATTCTTCTTTTAAGTGAAAAATAATACCAAAGAGCGATTTTTAAATAAATACTGCAGACTGGTTAGCAACTAATAAGTTGGAATCCATCACTTGAAGCATTTTGAGAGTGCTGAGTGATACCCTTTCTTGTCTTGTGAAGCATGGAAAATTTACAAAATGCTGATGAGAAATCCTGCCAATCTGGTACCTCCAGATGGCTGAGAGATAGGGATTTATCGATTGGATTGCTACCTTTACCAAATACATCATACATTTGCTGGCCATTTTTCTCCATATAACATACCTCATTAAGTGAAAAATTTTAGAGATGCTTGGATAAAATTGTACATAAGCTGGTATCCAGGTGTCCTGAAAAACTTGACTCAGCTTCCCCATGAATCTGGCTTGCCATTTGGGGATTTTCTTAGGCCTTCAGATACGTTAGTTCTCTGAATCTTTGAATCATTAAATAGTGCATGCGTGTCCTCTTAGGAAAAGTTGGGCAACATGAGAGTGATTTGGGAATGTTAAATTCATTTTGTCATACAATGTCATTGAGTTAAACCCTCTTATGTATTTATGCCCTAAATCTGATATAGGTATAAACATGTTATTAGCTTTTGTGTATATGGAATCCAAGAGGTTTTATTGAAAACTAAGCTGAAGTAAGTTTTAAAATTTCAAATAAACTAAATGCAATGCAGCCACAGCATATAATGACATTGCTATCATTGTCCTACTACCAAATTAAGTGACTAAATTAAAGTGACAGTGACATCAAGTACAGCTTCTATTTGTAGCTTACTATGCACCTTCATTCACTAAAAGGATGAAAGTGGAACTGAAATTTGAAAGAACTATGTGATGGCTATTAAGTTTCATCCTGAGATGTTGGAGAACTGCCCTCCCACACTTCAAGTGGAACCTACACAAAGAATTTTCTTGTAAATCTAGTTCCACAAATTTTAATTCAGTTTTCCAAAAACTTGATTCAAATAACCAATGAGTATATTGATACCACTGACCATTTTCCTGGCACACTTAAGATGAGGAATTAAGGCCAGTTTAAGGGAAACCACTAGGGAATGGTAGAGCATCTTGCATTGAACAACACAGGGAAGCAAGCGTCTGTGCAACCTTAGCCTGATGGGATGAGCAGGGAGAGACAGCTGCATGGTAGGGCTCCTGGTAGGACTGTCAGAAGGAAATACACCCACAGCCAACCAGTGACCTGGGGGAAGAGATCCAGGGCAATGAACACCCAAAACTATGCCTTTCCCTTGTTCTGAGCATCTGCCTGTGCTTCCACTGACAGCATACAACCTGAAGTCAGATGACAAGGCAGGGTTGATCCACCTCTGGGGTCACAGAGCAGGTTGGAGACATGTGAAAAATAGATTTGGCAGTTGAAAATTGCCAACAGAGTAAACCCTGAAAGCCCTTATCACAAGATTTATTTTAACAATGTGAGGTGATGAATATTAACTAAAGTTATTGTGGTAATCATTTTACAATATATACATTTGTCAAGTTAATATACTATACACCGTAAACTTATACCATATTGTATGTCAATTATAGTTCAACAGAACTAGAAAGGAATATTTTTTTATGAAGTATATTTAGTATAGCAGAAAGGGAATAATACTCAGGTAAAGGGACTCTGCTGATTCACAATCCCTGATGTGGCATGCATCTTTCACATTATAGTCATAAAAGTAAATTTTGTCTAACTTTCTTATTACCATTTATAGAAATTCCATTTATATGAATGCAAAGGTGGCCTCTTTCCTCCATGCCACAAATTGTGGAAACAAAAATAAGATTGCATTAATGGCTGTAAAACAGATTTTGTACAGCTTATCTAACTGTTCAATCTGAAGTGTTTCCTTTTCCATTGAAATATCTCCTACTTTATGATTTACGATGGTTAATGAGGGCCTAGATATGGCTGAGCAAATGAGCCATTTACATCAGGTGTGAAATTGAAAAGAGTAACAAACTCTCAGTAATCAAGATAATTAATATCTTTTTTTTTCCTTTAAATTATGTATAGATGTCCCTTGCTTCTTTTTTTTTTAATTAAGGCATCATTGATATACAATCTTATGCTCAGATTTCACATGAGCAACATTGTGATTACTTCATTCCCCCTATTATCAAGTCCCCCCACATACCTCATTGAAGTCACTGTCCATCAGCATAGTAAGATGCTATAGAGTCACTACTTGTCTTCTCTGTGTTATACTTCCTTACCCAAGACCCCCCTACATTGTGTGTACTAATCATAATGCCCCTTAA
This sequence comes from Phataginus tricuspis, assembly GCA_029783875.1. NCBI lineage: Eukaryota > Metazoa > Chordata > Mammalia > Pholidota > Manidae > Phataginus > Phataginus tricuspis. The sequence continues at coordinate 32,025,872 of JAQQAC010011420.1, read as the reverse complement.
TCCCCTTCTCATACCCTTCCCTTTGGTAACCTGTAGTCCCTTCTTGGAGTCTGTGAGTCTGCTGATGTTTGTTTGGTTCATTCAGTTTTGCTTTGTTGTTATACCTCACAAATGAGTGAAATCATTTGGAACTTGTCTTTCTCTTCTTGGCTTATTTCACTGAGCATAATACCCTCTAGCTCCATCCATGTTGTTGCAAATGGTAGGATTTGTTTTCTTCTTATGGCTGAATAATATTCCATTGTGTATATGTACCACATCTTCTTCATCCATTCATCTATTGATGGGCACTTAGGTTTCTTCCATGTCTTGTCTATTGTAAATAGTGCTGCGATAAAGAGGGGGTGCATATGTCTTTTTTAATCTGAGAAGTTGTTTTCTTTGGGTAAATTCCTAGGAGTGGAATTCTTGGGTCAAATGGCATTTCTATTTTTAGTTTTTTGAGGAACCTCCACATTGCTTTCCACAATGATTGAACTAGTTTACATCCCCACCAACAGTGTAGGAGGGTTCCTCTTTCTCTGCATCCTCGTCAGCATTTCTTGTTCCTTGTCTTTTGGATGTTGGCCATCCTAACTGTGTGAGGTGATATCTCATTGTGGTTTTAATTTGCATTTTGAGGATAATTAGCAATGTGGAGCATCTTTTCACGTGCTTGAGCATCTGAATTTCTTTGGAGAAGTGTCTGATCAGTTCCTCCACTCATTTTTTAATCAGGTTACTTGCTTTTTGGGTGTTAAGGCATGTGAGTTCTTCATATATTTTGAATGTTAACCCCTTATCGGATATGTCTTTTATGAATATATTTTCCCATACCATAATGCGCCTTTTTGTTCTGCTAATGATGTCTTTTGCTGTACAGAAGCTTTTTAGTTTGATGTAGTCCCATTTGTTTATTTTTGCTTTTGTTTCCCTTGCCTGAGGACACATGTTCAGGAAAAAGTTGCTTATGTTTATATTAAGGAGATTTTTGCCTATGTTGTCTTTTAAGAGTTTTATGGTTTCATGACTTACATTCAGGTCTTTGATCCATTTCAAGTTTACTTTTGTATATGGAGTTAGACAATAATCCAATTTCATTCTCTTATATGTAGCTCTCCAGTTTTGCCTATACCAGTTGTCAAAGAAGCTTTCATTTCCCCATTGTGTATCCATGGCTCCTTTATCATATATTAACTGGCCATATACACTTGGGTTTATATCTGGGCTCTCTATTCTGTTCCATTGATCTATAGGTCTGTGTATTTGTGCCAGTACAAAATTGTTTTGATTACTGTGGCTTTGTAGTAGAGCTTGAAGTTGGGGAGTGTAATTCCCTGGGTTTGTTCCTCCTTCTCTGGATTGCTTTAGCTATACAGGGTATTTTGTGGTTCCCTGTGAATTTTAGAACTATTTGTTCCAGTTCACTGAAGAATGCTGTTGGTATTTTGATAGGGATTGCACCGAATCTGTCAATTGCTTTAGATAGGTTGGTCATTTTGATAGCACGAATTCTTCCTATATGTGAGAATGGGATGTTTTTCCATTTATTGGTGTCTTCTTTTTTTTTTAATGGTAAAAATATCTTTATTTTTCTCTTTCACCCCACTTTTAAGGAATAAATATGGCCGTTTACTGTCCCATTTAATTTTCCTTCAGTCTTTTCTTGTTTTAGCAGTAGAAAGGCTTGGTAAGAAGTTAAAGATTTTAAGTACTTGTTTGACAAAATGAAGTAAAAGGAATAAAAGAAAAAGTAAAAGAAGTAAAATTTGAGGTCTTTTCACATCTTTTTAATTGCTTTTACCAAATCTTCAGGAAAAGAACTTTGCTGAAGAAAAAAAATCATGTTCCATAGTAAAGAAACTACTTGTTCTAGAGTTCCTATTTTAACTAGCCATTAGTAGAAGCATGTAGTTTCATCATTTTGCCTTTTGATGTGGGTAATTATTGGAGAAAAAAAGAAAATTTAAAGGATGAAACTCCTTTAAGACATAATTGAAAGTTTAAATTATGATTTTAAAAATGGTCATGGTACTAGTAGTGACTCTGTGACATCCTGCTACACCGATGGACAGCGACTGCAGTGGAGTACTGGGGAGGACTCGACAATATGGGTGAATCCAGCAATCCACACTGCTCTTCCCATGAAACTCCAACAAGAATATGTATCAATTATACCCCAACAAAAAAAAAAATCTAAAAAAAAGGTGCTCATGGTAGTCATTACTGCTGTCTACCTAGTGTTTCTGTTTTTCTTTTCTAAAAATTTTTTTTATTAATGTATCACTGACATACACACTCTCACAAAGGCCCCACGTGAAAAAACAATGTGGTGATCACTTTCACCCACATCATCAAGTCCACACCCACACCCCAATGCAGCCACTGTCCATCAGTGCAGCAAGATGCCACAAATTCACTGTTTGCCTTCTCTGTGCTACACTGTTATCCCGGTGACCCCCTACACAATGTGTGCTAAACAGAAACCCCTCAATCCCCTTCTCCCTCCATCCCCACCCGCCATACCACACCCTCCCCTTTGGTAACCTCTAGTCCCTTCTTGGAGTCTGTGAGTCTGCTGCTATTTTGTTCCTTCAATTTTGCTGCATTGTTATACTCCAAAAATGAGGGAAATCATTTGGCACTTGTCTTTCTCCACCTGGCTTATTTCACTGAGTATAACATCCTCTAGCTCCATCCGTGTTGTTGCAAATGGTAGGATTTGTTTCTTTCTTGTGGCTGAATAGTATTCCATTGTGTATATGTAGCACATTTTCTTTATCCATTTATTTACTGATGGACACTTAGGTTGCTTCCATTTCTTGGCTATTGTAAATGGTGCTGCAATAAACATAGGGGTGCATATGTCTTTTTGAATCTGAGAAGTTGTATTCTTTGGGTATATTCCAAGGAGTTGGATTCCCGGGTCAAATCGTATTTCTATTTTTAGTTTTTTGAGGGGCCTCCTTATTGCTTTCCACAATGGTTGAACTAGTTTACATTCCCACCAGCAGTGTAGGAGGGTTCCCCTTTCTCCACATCCTCGCCAGCATTTGTTGTTCTTAGTCTTTTGGATGCTGGCCATCCTCACTGGTGTGAGGTGATATCTCATTGTGGTTTTAATTTGCATTTCCCTAATGATTAGTGATGTGGAGCATCTTCTCATGTGTCTGTTGGCCATATGAATTTCTTCTTTGGAGAGTTGTCTCTTCATATCCTCTGTCCATTTTTTAATCGGGTTATTTGCTTTTTGGGTGTTGAGGCATGTGAGTTCTTTATATATTTTGGAAGTTAACCCCTTGTCAGATATGTCATTTACAAATATATTCTCCCATACTGTAGCATCCCCTTTTGTTCTGTTGATGGTTTCCTTGGCCATACAGAAGCTTTTTAGTTTGATGTAGTCCCATGTGTTCATTACTGCTTTTGTTTTCCTCGCTTGAGAAGATATGTTCAGGAAGAAGTTGCTCATGCTAATATTCAGGAGATTTTTGCCTATGTTGTCATCTAAGAGTTTATGGTTTCATGACTTACATTTAGGTCTTTGATCCATTTTTAGTTTACTTTTGAGTATGGAGTTAAACAATAATCCAGTTTCATTCTCTTGCATGTAGCTGTCCAGTTTTGCCAACACCAGCTGTTGAAGAGACTGCCATTTCCCCATTGTATGTCCATGGCTCCTTTATCGTACATTAATTGACCATATATGGTTGGGTTTATATCAGGCTCTCTAGTCTTTTCCATTGGTGTATAGGTCTGTTCTTGTGCCAGTACCAAATTGTCTTGATTACTGTGGCTTTGTAGTAGAGGTTGAAGTTGGGGCATAATATGCCCAGCTTTATTCTTCCTTCTCATGATTGCTTTGGCTATTCGGAGTCTTTGATTCTGTATGAATTTTAGAACAATTTGCTGTAGTTCATTGAAGAATGCTGTTTGTATTTTGATATGCATTGCATTAAATCTGTAGATTGCTTTAGGCAGGATGGCCATTTTGACAATATTAATTCTTCTTACACATGAGCATGGAATGTGTTTCCATTTATTGGTATCTTCTTCAATTTCTCTCATGAGTGTCTTGTAGTTTTCAGAATATAGGTCTTTCACTTCCTTGGTTAGGTTTATTACTAGGTATTTTATTCTTTTTGATGCATTTGTGAATGGAATTGTTTTCTGATTTCTCTTTCTGCTACTTCTTTGTTAGTATATAGGAAAGCCACAGATTTCTGCGTATTAATTTTGTATCCCACAACTTTGTTGAATTCAGATATTAGATCTAGTAGTTTTGGAGTGGATTCTTTAGGTTTTTTTATGTACAATATCATGTCATCTGCAAATAGGGACAGTTTAACTTCTTCCTTGCCAATCTGGATGCCTTTTATTTCTTTTTGTTTTCTGATTGCCATGGCTAGGACCTCTAGTACTATGTTGAATAAAAGTGGGGAGAGTGGGCATCCTTGTCTTGTTCCCGATCTTAAAGGAAAAGTTTTCAACTTCTCACTGTTAAGTATAACATTGGCTGTGGGTTTGTCATAGATGACCTTTATTATGTTGAGGTAGTTGCCCTCTCTACCCATTTTGTTGAGAGTGTTTATTATGAATGAATATTGAACTTTGTCAAATACTTTTTCAGCACCTGTGGAGATGATTAGGTGGTTTTTTTCTTTCTTTTTCTTGATGTGGTGGATGATGTTGATGGATTTTCGAATGTACCATCCTTGCATCCCTGGAATAAATCCTACTGATCATGATGGAAGATCTTTTTGATGTATTTTTGAATTCAGTTTGCTAATATTTTTTTGAGTATTTTTACATCTATGTTCATCAGGGATATTGGTCTGTAATTTTCTTTTTTTGTCATGTCTTTGCCTGGTTTTGGTATTAGGGTGATGCTGGCCTCATAGAATGAGTTTGGAAGTATTCCCTCTTCTTCAACTCTTTGGAAAACTTTAAGGAAGATGGGTATTAGGTCTTCACTAAATGTTTGATAAAGTTCATTGGTAAAGCCATCTGTTCCAGGTAGTTCTTAAGTAGTTTTTTGATTACCAATTCAATTTCGTTGCTGGTATTTGGTCTGTTAAGATTTTCGGTTTCTTTCTGGGTCATCTTTGGAAGGTTGTATTTTTCTATAAAGCTGTCCATTTCTTCTAGGTTATCCAGTTTGTTAGCATATAATTTTTCATAGTATTATCTAATAATTCTTTGTATTTCTGTGGTGTCCATAGTGATTTTTCCTTTCACATTTCTGATTCTGTTTATGTGTGTAGACTCTCTTTTTTTCTTGATAAGTCTGGCTATGGGTTTATCTATTTTGTTTATTTTCTCAAAGAACCATCTCCTGGCCTCATAGAATGAGTTTGGAAGTATTCCCTCTTCTTCAACTCT
>JAQQAC010011420.1:31844330-32020411 GCA_029783875.1 Phataginus tricuspis | reverse complement strand
TCTGATTCTGTTTATGTGTGTAGACTCTCTTTTTTTCTTGATAAGTCTGGCTATGGGTTTATCTATTTTGTTTATTTTCTCAAAGAACCATCTCCTGCTTTCATTGATTGTTTTGTTTTATCTTCTTAATTTTATTTATTTATTCTCTAATCTTTATTATGTTCCTCCTTCTACTGACTTTGGGCCTCATTTGTTCTTCTTTTACTAGTTTATTTAATTGTGAATTTAAACTGTTCATATGAGATTGTTCTTCTATCCTGAGGTAGGCCTGTATTGCAATATACTTTCCTCTTAGCATGGCCTTCTCTGCATCCCACAGTTTATGTGGTGTGGTATTATTGTTGTCATTTGTATTCATATATTGCTTGGTCTTTGTTTTTATTTGATCATTGATCCATTGGTTTTTTAGGAGCATGTTGGGAAGCCTCCATGTGTTTGTCAGATTTTTCATTTTCTTTGCATAAATTATTTCTAGTTACATACCTTTGTGGTCTGAGAAACTGGTTGGTACAGTTTCAATCTTTCTGAATTTACCAAGGCTCTTTTTGTGGCCTAGGATATGATATGTTTTTGAAAATGTTCCATGTGCACTTAAGAAGAATGTGTATTCTGCTGCTTTTGGATGTAAAGTTCTGTAGATGTCTGTTAGGTCCATCTATTGTATTGTGTTGTTCAGTGCCTCTGTCTGCTTACTTATTTTCTGTCTGGTTGATCTGTCCTTTGGAGTGAGTGGAGTGTTGATGTCTCCTAGAATGAATGCAGTGCATTCTATTTCCCCTTTTAATTCTGTTAGCATTTGTTTCACATATGTAGGTGCTCCTGTGTTAGGTACATGGATGTTTATAATGGTTACATCTTCTTGTTGGATTGACCCTTTTATCATTATGTAATGTCCTTCTTTGTCTCTTGTGACTTTGTTTTGAAGTCTATTTTATCTGATACCAGTACTGCAAGTCCTGCTTTTTTCTCCCTATTAGTTCCATGAAATATCTTTTTCCATCTCTTCACTTTTAGTCTGTGTATGTCTTTGGGTTTAAAGTGACTCTCTTGAAGGCGGCATATAGATGGGTCTTGTTTTTTTATCCATTCAGTGACTCTATGTCTTTTGATTGGTGCATTCAGTCCATTTACATTTAGGGTGATTATTGATAGGTATGTACTTATTGCCATTGCTGGCTTTAGATTCATGGTTACCAAAGGTTCAAGGTTAGCTTCCTTACTATCTTACTTAAGAGTCTAACTTAACTCAGTTAATATGCTATTACAAACACAGTCTAAATGTTCTTTTTTTCTCTTCCTTTTTCTTCCTCCTCCATTCTTTGTATATTAGGTATCATATTCTGTACTCTTTGTCTATCCCTTGATTAGGGGATAGTTGATTTAATTTTGCATTTGCTCAGTAATTAACTGATATACATTTTTTCCTGTGGTTTTATTACCTCTGGTGACAGCTACTAAACCTTAGCAACACTTCCATCTATAGCATCCAAAATGCACTGTAGAGGCAGTTTGTGGGAGGTAAATTCTCCCAGCTTTTGCTTATCTGGAAATTGTTTAATCTCTACTTCAAATTTAAATGATAATCTTGCTGGATAAAGTATTCTTGGTTTTTGGCCCTTCTGTTTCATTACATTAAATATATCCTGCCACTCCCTTCTGGCCTGTAAGGTTTCTGCTGAGAAGTCTGATAATAGCCTGATGGGCTTTCATTTGTATGTAATCTTTTTTCTCTCTCTGGCTGCTTTTAATAGTCTGTCCTTATCCTTGATCTTTGCCATTTTAATTACTGTATGTCTTGGTGTTGTCTTCCTTGGGTCCCTGGTATCAGGTGATCTGTGCATCTCCATGGCCTGAGAGACTATGTCCTCTCCCTGATTGGGAAAGTTTTCAGCAATTGCTTTCTCAAATGCACTTTCTATCCCTTTTTCTCTCTTCTTCTGGTACCCCATGATGCAAATATTTTTCTGTTTGGATTGGTCACACATTTCTCTCAATATTCTTTCATTCTTTTTTTTGTCTGTGACTCAACTTCTTTGTATTCCACTTCTTTAATTTCTATTTCATTTATTGTCTCCTCCACCGTATCTAATCTGCTTTTAAAACTTTCCATGGTATGTTTCATTTCTGATACTGTGTTCTGTAATGATTGGATCTCTGACTGGATTTCCTCCCTGAGTTCTTGATTATTTTTCTGTACCTCCATGAGCATGTTAATGATTTTTATTTTGAAATCCCTTTCATGCCGATTCATGAGGTCGATTTCATTTGAATATTTCTCAGGGGTTGTATTCATATTCATAATTTTACTTTAAAGCAGGTTCCCTTTGTGTTTCATAGTTGTATATGGTGCCCTCTAGTGCCCATAAACTCTACTTTCTGGAGCTGCTCAGCCCCTGAAGCAATGTCAGGGGTCGTAGGGGAGCAGTATTGGTGCCTGGGGGAGGAAAGAGCTTTTTCCTGCTTCCCGGCTGCTATGCCTGTCTCTACTGCCAGAAACGGTGGGCCGAGCACACAGGTATAAGCCTCTATGCTTTGCATTTGTAGTTGCTCTATACAGGGCTTCCCTCTGTCTGGCCTAACACCAGGGTAGGGTTTGCCGGTTTGCCAGCCAGGTGGGGCTGGCTGGGAGAAAGGCGCAGTAGGCTGTGTATCACGGAGGGGGTCCTTAGAGCTGTGTAGCCAGCCAGGGAGCTGGAGCTCCTGAAGATCGTGAAAGTTCCCAACTTGCTGGGCAGAGTGCACCTGGACAATTTTGTCTATGTGTCCTTTCTCCTGAGCAGTAAGCTCTGTGCAGGCCTTGCCCCTTTAGCAGCCCTCTTGCTGTTAGTAAGTCTCTCAGACTGCCTGCCTCTCTTTTGTCCCAGAGCTGCTGGATATGGATATCTGCTTTCCACAAGAGGTTGTAATCTCAGTCTCTCCAGGTATTCTGCCTGTCTTAGCTTTCCAACCCCCTGATCACAAGAGTACCATGAAAACACCATGAAATGTAGGTTTGTGCTCCCAGATCACATCTCTGGAGTTAGGTGTTCTGCAGTCCCAGGCCTCCACTACCTCCCTGCTCTGTTTTTCTTCCTCCCTCCAGAGAGATGGGATGGTGGAAGGGTTTGGGTCCCGTCAAGCCACAGCTTTGGTATGTTACCCTGTTCTGTGTGGTTTATTCTTTTCTCCTGGTGTAGGCAGTTTGGCGAAGTCCTCTTTTCTGTTGCTCTTTCAGGATTAGTTCTATTAGGTATATTTTCGTATTATATGTGGTTTAGGAGGAAGCCTCTGTCTCACCTCTCACACAACCATCTTCAGTCCTCTCCAGCAGCTCTCTTCTTGTTTCTCTATTGGTGTCTTCTTTTATTTTTCTCATGAGTGTCTTGTAGTTTTCAGTTTATAAATATTTCACCTCTTTGATTTGGTTTATGCCTAGGTATTTTGTTCTTTTTTGATGCAATTGTAAATGAAATTGTTTTCCTGATTTCTTTTTCTTCTAGTTCATCATTAGTATATACAAATGCAATAGATTTCCATGTATTAATTTTGTACGCTGCAACACTATTACAAACACAGTCGAAAGGTTCTCCATTTTTCTCCCATCTTTTTCTTTTTTCTTTCACCTCCACTCTTTATGTTAGGTGTCATATTCTGTACTCTTTGTGTATCCCTTGACTGACTTTGTGGGTAGTTGACTTAAATTTTTTTTTTTGCCTTGTAATTAATTTAGTAATTAATTAATTTAAAAAGTCTACTTCCTTTACTGTAATTTTATTTTCTCTGGTGAAAGCTATTTAGCTTTAGGAGCACTTCCATCTATAGATGTTCTATTATCCTATTAAAATACACTGTAGAGACAGTTTGTGGGAGGTAAATTCCCTCAAGTTTTGCTTATCTGGAAACTGTTTAATCCCTGCTTCAAATTTAAATGATGATATTGCCAGGCAGAGTATTCTTGGTTTGATGCCCTTCTGTTTCATTCCACTAAATATATCATGCCACTCCCTTCTGTCCTGTAAGGTTTCTGCTGAGAAGTCTGCTAATAGCGTGATGGGCTTTCCTTTGTATGTGATCTTTATTCTCCCTGTGGCTCCTTTTAATACTCTGTCCTTGTCCTTGATCTTTGCCATTCCAATTATTATATGTCTTGGTGTTATCTTCCTGGGGTTTCTTGTGTTGGAGCATCTCTGCAATTCCATGACCTGAAAGACTATTTAAAACCCTAGATTGGGGGATTTTTCAGCAATTATTTCTTCAAAGAGACTGTGTATCCCTTTTTTTCTTCTGGGACGCCTTTAATGCAAATATTGTTCTGTTTGGATTGGTTGCACAGTTCTCTTATTCTTTCATTCCTAGAGATCCTTTTTTCTCCCTATGTCTCAGCATCTTTATTTTCCTGTTCTCTGTTTTCTATTTCATTTACCATCTCCTCTACTTCATCTAATCTGCTTCTAAATCCATCCATTGTATGTTTCATTTCAGATACTGAATTTTTCAGTGTTTCTATCTCTTTCTTGAAGTCTTCCCTGAGATCTTGAATATTTTTCTGTAGCTTGGTGAGCATGTTTATGATTTTTATTTTGAAATCTTTATCAAGAAGATATGTGATTTCAGTTTCACTGAGCCCTCTTTCTGGTGTTTTTTCTTGTAATTTTGTTTGGACTAAATGCCTTTGCCATTTCATATTTCTAATGATTACTATGGAATAATAACTTTGTGTAGACTGCATCCTCTATTGCCCAGAATCTCTGCTCTTTGGAGCTTCCCAGAACCTGGAGTAAAGGCAGGGGGTGCAGGTCCTCACCATCAGTGCCTCCAGGATAAAGGAACTCTTTCCTGCTTCCCAGCTTCAGTGCCTGCCTCCACTGTCAGGTCCAGTGGAGCTGAGCATGCAGGGAGGAGTCTCTGCATTATGCTCCCGTAGCTGCCATAGGCAGGGTCACCCTCCAGCTGGCCTGGTGTGAAGGTGTGGAGAGTAGATATGTGGACCCTTGCCTGCTGTGAGGAAAGAGTGACAGGCTGTGTATCACAGTTGGGGGCCTTGTGGCTGCATTACCAGCCAGGGGGTTGTTGCATCTGAAGCTCCTGAATGTTACCAACCTGCTGGGCTGACTTCCGGGACAATTTTGTCCACCTGACCTTCCTCCTGAACAGCAAGCTCTGTGTAATCTTTGCCCCTTTAGCCCTCCTCTCACTGTTGGGAAGTTTCTCAAGGTGCCCACCTTTCTTTTGTCCCAGAGTGGCTGGTTGTGGGTACCTGTTCTCCACAAGTGGCTGGAATATTAGTCTCTCTGAGTATATTCTGCCTGTCTTTGCTTTGCAACCCCTCTAATCTCCAGAGCACTATGTAATGTGGGTTTGTGTTCCTGGAGCAGATTTCCAAGGTTGGGTGTTTAACAGTCCTGGGTATCTACTGCCTTCCCGCTCCATTTATCTTCCTCCTGTCTTGGGGAGGCTCCATTTATCTTCCTTACACTTTGGTCTGGCTGGATAATGGTTTCACTACTTTACCCTTTTCTGTGAGGTGCTCTCTTTTCCCCAGATGTAAGCAGTCTGTTCTGCAGTCTTATGGTCATTCTTTTAGGATTAGTTGTATTTGCTGTATTTTTGTGTTGTATGTGGTTTTGGGAGGAGGTTTCTCCCTCACTTCTTACACTGCCATCTTTTCCCCCCATTTAAGATAATATCTCAATTCAGTACTTTAGTGCAATATTTTAAATTACCAAAAGCAATGTAAAGATTCCACATGAACAAAACATCACAATTTTAAATGAAGATAATATACAGCCCTGCTCTAGAGCAATGCTGCCTCCCTGATCTTTACCTAATCCTTTTCTGATGGCACAACTATTTGTATTCTTGTTTTTCCTAATCTGCACTGTATTCACGAAAGTTTAAGTATGGAACCAACATAACTATGAAATAGTAAGGAGTACAAGAAAAGTTGTCAAATAACTAGAAGGTACATGGTAGATGAGATCGATTTTAAAGCAGAATCACATTAGATTATAGCCTAATATACTAGAAGTAAGATTTATGAGCCCAGAAATGCTCAAAACTGAGTCAACAAATATAAAATAAAGAAACTTCCAACAAATGTAAAACAATCAAATGTATTTAAAAAACAGGAGTCAACAAATGTAAAGAATATGATATGTCTCACATAGAGGAGTAGATGCTGAACTGGTGAATTTTTTCTCCATTATTTTAGACTAACTTGGTAATTTTTATTTCACTTTGTTTTATAGAAGTAGGACATTTTCAGAATTAAAAATTCAAAGAATAGAAAAGAGCATATGATGAAAACTTAATAAGGAAAAACTAGTGATAAGAAAAGAGGACAAGAATAAATAAATAGAACAAGCTCCTCTACATAAGCAAGATAATAATTCAAGAATGAAAATCGTAATTTGATAGATTCAAGGAGATACTGCAGAAATAAAAAGGATAGAGTACAATGGAAAATAGCATAAAGAAAACAAGAAAAACATCTTAGAAATTATAATTATCAAAATCTTTCAAAATATCTAACACATGGGTTAAATAAGTGCATTTTTAGAGCTGACAATGAAAATATTTATCTGAAAGGTACATTCGGTCATATTCCCAGAATCCAGATTGAAAAGGCAAGAAGTACTTGTCAGTGTAATGCAGACTACCTCCTGCATAAAACAGCTGCCTAAAACCCAGATCCTTAATCAAAAGAGTATGCATTTCTGGGAAGCTCTTCTCTAGTCAGGGACTCTGGAACTTAACCTTCTTCCATCTCATGGCTTCCAGGTTGCACTGGTATCTCTCAGCCTTCAGATGAAGGAAACAGAGACCGGGAGATTGACCATGAGATAATTGTACTGAAAGGGACACATGTAACTTTGTTAACATCCCTTTGGCCAGAACTAGAAATATGGACCCTCACTACAGGACAGGGCTTATAAGAAATGGTATTTCACTGTTTCAATAGAAAATGAAATGGTCTGTGAAAATTTGACCTTGTATCTACCATAGAAAGTGATAGATATCTTGAGAGAGACATTTAGAGGTTTTGGGGAGAAATGTCCAAGTAGTCCATCAACCTAGTAAGAGTTCTAAATGGATAAGAACATAGCAAATGAAAAGAAGAAATAACAAAATATAAGTGTTCTAGAATGAAGAAGCAATTATTTAATTGAGGTGGCATATTGGGTGGAAAGCAGGATCAAAAAGAATTGTCCACATGTACTCATATTGAAATTCCATAACCTCAGAGACAAAGGGAAGAGTCTAAAAGTCCCCCCAAAACAAAGAAAGTTATTCACAAATAAACAGTATACAGAGGCGTCTACCTTCTCAGCAATACTGGATACAGAAATGAGTGAAGAAAAAGCACCCTCAAATTCTGAGGGGGGAAAAAACCACTTTTAAACCTAGAACTCTGTCCCAAATCAAATGAGGGGACAAAATAAAATTGTTTTGTCCATGAAAGAGGTTTGAAATTGCATCATCAAAGTACTCTTCAAAACATACTCATCACTAGGTGACTTCACCAAAATTAAAAGTAATTTAATGTAAGGAATGACATGAACTAAAATAAATGACTGTTGAGCTTGATACAAAATAGGAGAGCTGGAAAAAAAGTGTAATTTAACATTCTTAGACTCAAGTAAAATTCATGCTGATAACTTCAAAAATTTATAGGATATAAGGCTTCACTTCAACATTTCAATTACACAATTTCATTATTTTATGAGTGAAATATACATGTACATAATCATGTTACAAATTCTCTATTGTTTTCATTTTGAAAATATAAGAATAGAAAAAGCACAAAGAACCCAATGCTGTTTAACAGAACAGAATGTACATAAACCTTGTCAATGTAAAATACAATATTTATAATAATTGGAACGGGGAGGAGTGGTGGAAGAAATAATAAGATCTTCTCTTTTATAGCAGGGAATCAGTATGTCCTTTCAAAGTTTAATAAATCAAAAAAATAGGAATTAAAGTTTAGTATTTAATCCTAGAAATGTCAACATTTGCAAGAAACACAAAGAATAGTACTATGTCCAATATTATTGGGTGTGCAGTGTTGATGGGAGAAAGTGGGAAGGTAGGAAGTAATGTATGAATAGATTTTCTAAAGCCAGAATATAATAAAACTTATGTAGAAAAGAAGAATCAGAAATGGAGGTATACATGTATTACATGGTGTTGAAACTATAACGAAAGGAAAACTAAAACCAGAAGCTTTTACTGTGTTTTTTCTCTAATAAATAAGATTAAGGGAAAGGCTGTTTTTATTATTATATTTCCCTCTCCATAGTTGGTATTTTTAGTTGTGAAATGTCTTATTTTTATAACAATAACATCAAAATGATATAAATACTATCCACCAATAAAGTTAGTCCTCAGGAATTTTCTTATATATAATTCATATAAATTCTGACATTTTTTTCCCAAGATGACATATGCTCCACTTACAATTTTATGTGTCCTGGGAACATTCATTAATAATACTTATTTTTAGCCATATGAAACTTTGTAAGGAAAGATGCTATAAAGTTAAATGTCGCTCATGGAAATACAGTGTGTCCATTCTTCCAATTGCCATCCTTTGAGAATGCATTTGTAAGAAACTTAAGTGGATGATATGAAATTTTAAAAACAAAACTTAAAAACAATGTGAGGTGAATCACTGGGATATTAAGGCAGAGTATGAAAACCAACAGAAAACTAATGTCAAAGGGGAGGAATTTGAAAGTCAGTGAAGACAGTGTTTGGGGACATGTGGATAACGGTCAGCTCAGTGCTTTGTCTCAGTGTGGTTGGGTTGCTAAAGAATGTCTCAGACTTAAGAACCAAGGTCAACTGTCATTTTTTGGATAATATTAAAAGCTTAATTAAAGAAAAATAAGTAACTACATATACAAGTGCCATGCCCACACAGGCCAAGAAGTTGTGATCTTTATATTTCTTTGAACAATACAAATGATAGTATCTTTCTGTAGTTTCAGGCTGAGTTCATCTTTGTGTTTTATTAGGTTGGTCTGTTGTGATTTTCTTTAAGGATTTATATAGGAATGATTTTGTAAATTCTTCATGAGTGGCTTTAAAAGAGGCTTTTATTAAACTATAAAATTCTCACACATATCCATTAATTGAACCTAATTATATTCCTCAGGTACCCTACATCTTGATCTCTTGTTCTATATAATATGCTATGAGTACTTCTGTTGTACCTCTATCAATTTCTCCCTGCAATATTTGAGTTACTTATATAAATTGATATCATATACCACAGGATGCCCATAAATGGGTCTAAGTTGTGTATTTTACCTTTATTATTTCATAATATCTATCTTTATCTTTTTTTAAACATTGGGCCTGAAATCAACTTAACTAGCTGTTCTTTTAATCACATTCTATCTTTTTTATTAGCATAAATCTATAAATTATTTTTCTATTCTTTTAATTTTGAAATTTCTGAGATGCATTTTTTTTGTGTGCTTTCTCTATTCAACATACAAGTTGAGTTTAAATTTTGAAACAATCTAGTTATTTTAGGATGTACAAACACTCCACTCAGATTTATCCATATAATATTTATATTTGTAATTAACTCTGCATTTATTTCTTTTTAAATCTTTTTGAAAGTTCCATTGTTTTGTAGTTTTTTACCATATGAATTTTCCTCCAAATGCTTCGTCATATTCTTATATATGAATGAGCATTTTCCCCTGATAATTTAGAAGGAATAAATTCCTTTTAGAACTTCTAGTAGCTGTGGTTAAAATTAGAGTGATCTTTTAAATCATCTAGCTCTTGACTGAGTAGCCATAATACAGGCTATATATAACACTAGGACACACTAGGAACGCTAAGAAAATTAGCACAATCTTATCAGCTTCTATTTTCTATTTTATGCTCTCTATTTGCATTTGCTAGTTTTATGTGGTTATATTCTTTCAGCATTTTTTCTTTTTTTTCTTTCTGGAGTTTCCTTTTATGAAATTACACACTATACTAAAAGCTGTTTCTTAATTTTAAATTTCTTTGATATTTTTTAAATTGGAGTAAAGTTGATATACAATGTTATATTCGTTTCAAGTATATAACATAGTGATTCAAAAGTTATATACATTATTAAATCCTCACCCCAACTAGTGTAGTTACTACCCGTCAACATAGAAAGATGTTACAGAGCTATTGATTTATATTCTCTATGTTGTATTTTTATCCCCAATTTATATTATGATTGATATTATGTGCCTCTTTATCCCCTTCACCTATATCATCCACCCACCCCAATCCCTCCCCCATGATAACAACCAGTCACTTTTCAGTGTCTATGCATCTATTGCCATTTCATTTATTTTGTTTTTATTACACATATGAGTGAAATCATGCAGTATTTGTCTTTTTTTCTGCCTGTCTTATTTTACTTATCATTATACACTCTAAGTCCATCCATGTTGTCACAAATGGCAAGATTTGTTTCTTTTTTATGGGTGAATAATATTTCATTGTATATATGTATCACATCTTCTTTATCTATTAATCTATTGATGGACACTTTGGTTGCTTCCTTATCTTGACTATGGTAAACAATGTGCCAATACACATAGGAGTGCATATGTCTTTTTGGTTCAGGTATTTTGTTTTTTGGGGTATATTCCTAGAAATGGAATTATTTGGCTGTATGGAATTTCTATTTTTAATTTTTTAAGGAACTTCCATACTGTTTTCCACAGCAGCTGCACCAATTTACATTCCCACCAACAATGTAGGAGGGTTCCCTTTTCTCCACATCCTCATCAATACTTGTTATTGTCTTTTGAATAATGGCCACTCTGACTGGTGTGAGGTGCTATCGCATTGTGGTTTTGATTTGCATGTACCTGATGAGTAGAGACATGGAGCATCTTTTCAACTGTTTTTGGCCAGCTGTATATCTTCTTTAGAAAAATGTCTATTCAGGTCCTCTGCCTATTTTTAAATTGGATTATTTGTTTCTTTCTGTTGAGTCACATGAGTTCTTTTTATATTTTTGGATGTTAACCCCTTATCAGATAAATTGTTTATGAATATATTCCCCCATACTGTAGATTGCCATTTTGTTGAGCTGATGGTGTTCTTTGCTGTACAGAAGCTTTTTAGTTTGATGTAGTTCCACTTGTTTATTTTTGCTTTTGTTTCCCTTGCCTGGGGAGATGTGTCCAGAGAAAAATAATTTATGCTTATGTTCAAAAGATTTTTGCCTCTGTTTTCTTCTAAGATATATATGGTTTTATATTTAGGTCTTTAATCCACTTCAAGTCTCATTTTGTCTATGGAGTTAGGCAGTAATTAGGTTTCATTCTCTTGCATGTAGATGTACAACTTTCTCAGCACCATTTATTGAAGAGATTGTATTTTCCCCACTGTATATTCTTGTCTCCTTTGTCATATGTTAATTGACCATATATGGTGGGTTTATTTTGGGGTCTCTATTCTGTTCCCTTGATCTGGGGTCTGTTCTTGTGTCAGTACCATATTGTTTTGATTACTGTAGCTTTGTAGTAGAGCTTGAAGTCAGGGAGTATGATACCCGCAGATTTGTTCTTCTTTCTCAGTATTACTTTGGCTATTCAGGGTCTTTTGTGGTTCCATATAAACTTTAGGATTATTTGCTCTAGTTCATTGAAAAATTCCATTGGTATTTTGGTAGGGATTGCACTGAATATGTAAATTGCTTTGGGCAGGATGTGCATTTTGACAATGTTAATTATTCCTATCTATAATATGGGAAAGATTTCCTTTTATTTGTGTCTTCTTCAATTTCTTTAATCAGTGTCTTTGAGTTTTCAGAGTACAGGTATTTCACCTCCTTGATTAGGTTTATTTCTCAGTATTTTATTCTTTTTGATTCAATTGCCATGGAATTGTTTTCTTGATTTCTTTTTCTGCTAGTTCATTGTTAATGTAAGGGAATGCAACAGATTTCTATATATTGATTTTATATCCTACAACTTTGATGAATCTAGTTTTTAGTACTAATAGTTTTTTGGTGGTGTCTTTAGGGTTTTCTATGTATGCTATCATATCATCTGCAAATAGTGACAGTTTTACTTCTTCCTTACCAATTTGGATGATTGCCATGGCTAGGACTTTCAGTACTATGTTGAATGAAAGGGGTGACAGTAGGCATCCTTGTCTTGTTCCTGATCTTAGAGGAAATGCTTTCAACTTCTCATCTTTGAGTATGTTAGTAGTTGTTTTTTTATTAAGGTATCATTTATATACACTCTTATGAAGGTTTCACAAGAAAAACAATGTGGTTATTACATTCACCCTTATTACTGAATCCCCGCCATACCCCACTGCAGTCACTGTCCATCAGTGTAGTAAGATACCACAGAGTCCCTATTTTTCTTCTCTGAGCTACACTGTCTTCCCCGTGACCCCACACACACCATATGCAACAGTCATGATACCCCACAGTCCCCTTCTTCCTCCCTCCCCAACCACCCTCTCCTTTGGTAACTGCTAGTCCCTTCTTGGAGTCTTTGAGTCTGCTGCTATTTTGTTCCTTCAGTTTTGCCTCTACAGATTGTTATACTCTATAAATGAGGGAAATCATTTGGTACTTGTCTTTCTCCGCCTGGCTTATTTCACTGAGCATAATACCCTCTAGCTCCATCCATGTTGTTGCAAATGGTAGAATTTTTTATTTCTCATGACTGAATAGTATTCCAATGTACCACATTTTTTTATCCATTCATCTACTGATGGACACTTAGGTTGCTTCCATATCTTGACTATTGTAAATACTGCTGTGATAAACATAGCAGTTGGTTTTTATATGGTCTTTATTGTGTCCCCTGTCATCATTTGATGGAACACTTTTATCATGAGTAGATGTTGAGTTTTATCAAATGCTTTTCAGCATCAATTGAGATGATCATTTGGTGTTTATCCTTCCTTTTGTTAATATTGTATATCACAATGATTGATTTACAAATATAGTGCCATCTGGATCCTTGGAATAAATCCCACTTGGTCATGATGGATGATCCTTTTGATGTATTTTTTGAATTTGGTTTGCAAATATTTTGTTGAGGATTTTTGCACCTTTGTTCATAAGGGATTTGGTCATAATTTTCTTTTTTTGTGGTATCTTTGTCTAGTTTTGGTATTAAAATGATACTTGCCTCATAGAATGGGTGTGGAAGTATTCCCTCTTCCTCTGTTTTTTGGAATATTTTAAGAATGGGTATTAGCCCTTCTTTAAATATTTGGTAGAATTCACTGGTGAAGCCATCTGGTTCTGGAAATTTGATTATTGTGGGTTTTTGATTACCAGTTCAATTTATTACAGGTAGTCAGTGTTTAGATTTTCTTCCTGGCTCAGTCTTGAAAGGTTGTATGTTTCTAGGAGTTTGTCCATTTCTTCTAGATTGTCTAATTGGCATATAATTTTTCATAGTCTTCCCTAATAATTTTTTGAATTTCTATGGTGTCAGTTTTCTCCTTTTTCATTTCTGATTTTGCTTATTTGTCCTCTCTCTTTTTTTATTGATAAGGCTGGCTAGAGTCTTGTCTATTTTTTTTATTTTCTTGAAGAACCAGCTCTGGTTTCATTGATTCTTTCTATTGTTTTCATATTCGCTGTTTTATCTATTTCTGCTCTAATCTTCATAATGTCCCTCCTTCTACTAACTTTGGACTTTATTTTTTTCTTCTTTTTCTAGTTCCTTTAATTGTGAGGTTAGATTGTTTATTTTGGATTGTTCTTGTTTCTTTAGACAGGCCTGTATTGCTATGCACTTCCCTCTTAGAATCACTTTTGCGGCATCCCACATATTTTAAGCCTTTGTATTTCTATTTTCATTATTTCCATGTATTGTTTGATTTACTCTTTGATTTGTTCACTGATGCATTGATTATTTAGAAGCATGTTGTTTAGCCTGCATGCTGTGTTTTTTGTTTGTTTGTTTTCTTCCTGTAACAGATTTCTAGTTTCAGACCATTGTGGTCTAAAAAGATGCTTGATGTAATTTCAGTCTTATTGAATTTATTGAGGCTCTTTTTGTGTCCTAATATGTGTTCTATTCTGGGGAACATTCCATGTGTGCTTGAGAAAAAATTATACCCTGCTGCTTTTGGGTGGAATGTTCTGTATATATGTTTTTCCCATCTGGACTAATGTGTTATTCAATGCCTCTGTTTCCTTACTTTTTTCTTTTTGGATGATATATACATCAATGTAAGTGGGGTGTTAAAATCCACTAAAATGATTGTGTTGCTGTCTGTTTCTTCCCTTAGGTCTGTTAGTATTTGTCTTATATATTTAGGTGCTCCTATGTTAGATGTATATATTTATAATGTCTATATCATCTTTTTGGACTAATCCCTTTATCATTGTGTCATGTCCTTTTTTGTCTTTTACTTTCTTTGTTTATAAGTCTATTTTGTCTGATACAAATACTGATACTCTTGCTTTTTTCTCCCTTTTATTTGCATGAAATATCTTTTTCCATCCCTTCAATTTCAGTCTGTTCTGTCTTTAGGTCTGAAATTAGTCTTTTATAGGCAGCATATAGATGGGTCTTATTTCCTTATCCATTCTGCCACCCTATGTCTTTTGACTGGTGCATTTATTCTATTTATATTTAAAGAGTTATTGATAGGTAAGTAATTATTTCTGTTTTATTAATTCTTTTCTGGTTGTTTTTGTAGTTCCTCTCTGTTCCTTTCTTCCTCCCTTATACTCTTCTCTTGTTATTTGATGGTTTTCTTTAGTTAGGCTTGGATTCCTATTTTATTAAATTTTTGTTTATCTATTATAGGCTTTAGTATTGTTGTTACCATAAGGTTCATAGATAGTTCCTAAATATAAGCAATCTATATTATAAAGTTGATGGTTGCTCAATGTCAAACACATTCTAAAAGTACTACATTTTAAACAATAATTTTTCATCTACATTTTATGTGTAAGATGTCATAATCTACATCTTTTGTGTATCCCTTGACTAATTTTATTTATATGTGATTTTACTATTTTTTTTATTTTATACTTGCTTTTTAAGTAATTGCTGTACTACCATTATTGTAGCTTTATTTTCATTGATGAAAAGTATTTAGACTTAAGAACATTTCCAACTAAAGAAGTTCCTTTAATATATCAAGTAAGGCTGGGTTAATGGTGGTGAATTCTAATAACCTTTTTACTACCTAGGAATATTCTAATCTCTCCTTCAATTCTGAATGATAACCTTTCTGGGTAGACAATTCTTTGTTGTAGATTCCTCTCTTTCAATACTATGAATATTTCATTTCTCTTCCTTCTGGCCTGTAAAGTTTCTGCTGAGAAATCTTCTGATAGCCTTATGGAGTCTCCCTTATAGGTTACCATCTGCCTCTCTCTTACTAATTTCAAGATTCTCTTTTTATCTTTAATCTTAGCCATTTTAATTACTACTTGGTGTGGTCTTCCTGGGATCCTTTTGTTCCCTCCTGTCTGTGCTTCCAGGACCTGGGTGTCTATTTCCTTCACCAGATTGGAAATTTTAAACTATTATTTCTTCAATGAGGCTTTCTATTCTTTTGTCCCTCTCTTCTCCTCTGAGACCCTTATTATGAGAATATTGTTTATTTGTAGTTGTCACACAGCCCTCTTAACATCTTCTCATTTTTAGAAATTCCTTTTTCTCTCTGTTCCTCAGCTCAGTTACTTTATAGTTCCCTATCTTCCATCACACTGATTCTTTCCTCTGCTTCCAACAGTCTGATATTCATTATCTCCATTGTATTTTCATTTCAGTTATTGTATACTTCAGCTCTGAGTGGCTTTTTTCATATTTTCTATCTCTTTGTTAAGTTCTTACTGAGATCACCAATTATTTTCTCCAGTTCAGTGAGCATCTTTATGACTGTTACTTTGAATTCTTTATCAGAAAAATTGCTAATCTCATTTAGCACTTTTTATGTTATTTTATCTTTTTTTTTTTTTTGGAACATATTCCTCTGCCTCCTCATTTTGTCTGAGGTTCTGTGTTTCTTTCTTTGTATCAAATAGATCAGTTATGCATCCTGGTCTTGAAAGGAATGGTTTTATGAAATGGCTATCCTGTAGTGCCCAGAAGCTTAGGAATCTCTGCTCATCAGTACCTGGTTCTCTTTTGCTGCTGAGCCACACTTGCTGTTGGTGGGCTGTAGGCAGGGCCACCTTTCTGCCTGTCTGCTGGCAATGGCTGATCCCTGCTAGCCTCTGTGTGCCCTTTGTTTGATGTGAGGTACTTCTGCTGGGACTCATTGTAGATAGGGGCATCCTCTACCTTCTGGTCAGCAGTGGTGGCCGTCTGCTGGGCTGAGTGCGGGAAGGGTGGTCATGCTGTGGGGTACTGGGGTTGAGTCAATGGGGGCAGTTGGAGAGCTTAGAGCTGTTCCTGCAAGCATCTGGCCAGTTGAGCTGAAGGAGAGCCAGGAAAGTCCAAAAGTGTCATCCACCCTATGCCTTACACATAGGAAGATAAGACTGTTGCTGGGCTGGGTGTGCTTGGTGGGGCAGAGGGTGGAATCTGCAGTGTGAAGGCTCATTTTCAGGGTTAGTTGAATTTGCTGTAGTTGCTTCCTCAGTGTGTTGTGGGAGGATGCTTTTGCCTCAGTGTCCTGCTCTGCTATCGTTTTTGCTGACCTCTGTTTCTTTTTTCATTCAATATAAATATTATCTGTTAGCTCTTGGGTAAGGAAGATCAAAATCCACACTATTAACTGTTCTTCCTTCTGTCTGCTTTGATGTTTTGTTCAAGACTTATAATTTGCACTCTATTAAATAATATTTTGCAGAGTTGATGTGTTACTATATCTACATTCTAATGGGGTGATTCTCACCTGTATTTTACCAAGATTTTTCTCTTGACTCTTGTTGGGTGGCCATGCACACTGGTGTGTGTGTGTGTGCATGTTTGTGTGTGTGTGCATTTTTTCATGTGATTCATCATAATTTACTTTGTTTATGTGATTCTGAGCCATTGCGGTTTGACAAAGCTTGCTTGGCAACTTTATATTTGAACTATAGCTTTACTGTGTAATATTCTTTTAACAGGGATTCCCCCTAAAACTGTTTCTTAAACTAGGCTGCATGTTACAGTAACCTAGAGAGCTTTAAAAAAAAGTTGTTCCCTAAACTAAATAAACCAGAATCTGTTGGGGTAGGGAACAAGCATTAGTTGTTTTATCTTTGTCTTTGTTTTTTAAATTAACTCCTTGGGATAATCCAGTGTTCAGCCAGTTATCAAACCAGTATTTTAGATCTGGTGAGCTTGGCTCAGCTACATACAGCACAGGATTTAGGGCTGATCTAAGTCTGCATGGGCTGCTGGCCAGCCTCAGCCCTACTATGCATTGCACTTGACTTCCTTCTTTTTAAAAATAAGTATTTCATTTTCTTTAAAATCCAATCACTTAAACAACATTTGTCTGTGTATTCATTGTTCAAAACTGTTGGCTAGAACATTGTGTGCCTTTTAGATCTCACAAATGTATTGTTTCTCCAATTCAGGAATATTCTTGCTTTTATCTATATTCCTTACCTTTAAGTTTATCTTGATCTGAGTTCATACCTGTTAAACATTTCAATATTCTTTCCATCTTATTGCTCTAAGATTTAAGTTGTCTTTAAAAATTTATTGGACTGTATTTTTTCATAATTTGTCCTGATTCTCCAAATTTTCCTTGTTTAGAATTTTCAGATATCTAATCATGTATTTCTATTTTGCTTTCACTCTTAGAAAATATTGGTTGATTTTCCAGTATTGGGAGTTACAATTCTGTTTTGCTCACATAAGACATTTTCCCACATCCCATGTTTATATTTTTATAATTATATTTTGTATATTTAGGAATGCAGTGGCTTGTGAAAGGGAGTAAACCATTGCCAAAAGAACATCAAAGAACACATCTTCACTCCTTGTCACAAAAAATCAACTGAGGAGTTGTGTCTTTCCTCCAACTAGTAAGCCTGTTCTCCCACAGAAACAGCTGTCAGTAGTTTTGCTTTATTTAGCAGGCTCTCTGCTAGTGAAGTAGGGTGTGTTTACTGAAGCTAACAGCAACTCAGGCTATTGCTGTTACATTTCTGGTTGAAATTTACCCACATCCACTGTACCAGGACCTGCTGCCTATCCCCAGTTTTAACAGTGAACCATACATAGGCTATTACTTCCCTGCTGCCTATGTGACATTAACTTTTATCAGGTTGTTCTGGCTGCAGGAGTTAGTGATTCACACATGATATCATGAGAAGGTAATTGTGCCTCAGCCATTATCAAGCCAAGTAAGGATTTGTGAATGCCATGGGCAACTCTAATGATGTCTATTGACAGACCAGGTTTGCTTCTAATCTCTCTTGGTTTAAGCTTACCCATGTTTGAGGCTCTGCTTCTCTCCTTATCACTGCTTCCCAGATGGCCTTTACTTCTGCGTATATGAAATTGCTGTTGATCATAACTCCCACCATTCTGTCACACCTGTGCAGTGCCTTCCAGAAATGCTGAAATGTTTGTTGCTTATTTATCGCCTTCTTCCTCTATTTCTTGGGCCATTTCAGAAAGGACTTGTTAGAGAGAAAAGGTAAATGTGGGATGAAATCTCAATTTCTCTCTGACTTGGTCCCACATTTACCTTCCTTCTATTTCTCCTTTTCTATTCAGTAAGACTTAGACAAAGAACTAGTTATTTCTTCAAAATCCACATTTACAGCCATTATCTAAACTCATAAAGAACAAAACAAACTGGACAACCTAGAAGAAATTAACAATTCCTAGAAACATACAGTCTACAAAAACAGAAACAGGAAGAAATAGAAAATCTAAACAGACCAATTTCTAGTAAGGAGATTGAATCACTAATTCATAACTTCCCAACAAAATCCAGATGGCTTCATAAAGGAGAATTAATACAAATCCTTCCCAAACTTCCAAAAAAAAATAGAATAGAAGGGAATACTCCCAAACTCATTTTACAAGGTCTAATTACCCTAATACCAAAATGAGAAAAGGACACCGCAAGAAAGAAAATTATACTTCAGATATACCGATGAACATAGATGCAAAAATTCCAACAAAATATTAGCAAACCAAATTCATCAGTGCATTAAAAGTATCATGCACCATGATCAAGTGGGATTTATTTCATGGATGCAGGGATGGTTCAACAACCTCAAACCAAACTATGTGATACACCACATTAATGAAATGAAGGATAAAAATCATGTGATTTTTCTCAATAGATGCAGGAAAAGTATTTGACAAAATCCAACATCCACTCATGATAAGAACTAAAAACAAAGTGGGTAGAAAGAGAACATATCTCAACATTGTAAAGAACATATATGCCAAGCCCATAGCTAGTAATGTACTTAATGATGAAAAACCGATCTTTTCCTCAAAAAACTGTGAAATAATCAATGAATTCAGTAAAGCTGCATGATACAAAACCAGTATACAAAGATCAGTTGCAACTTTAACCACTAATAATGAGCTATAAAAAAGAGAAATTAAGAAAGCAAATCCACTTAAGCTGTATCAAAAAGAAAATACCTTAGGAATTAATTTAACAAAGTGTAACATCACTACACTGAAAATGGTAAGATACTAATGAAAGAAATTGAAGAAGACACAAATGAATGGAAAGATATTCCATGTTCATGGATTGGAAAAATTAATATTGCTAACATGTCCATATTGCCCAAAGCAATCTACAGATTCAGTGCAATCCCTATCAAAATTCCAGTGACATTTTTTCACAAAAATAGAAATATTAATTCACAAATTTGTATGGAACTACAGAAGCCCCTGAAAGCCAAAGTAATCTTTACAAAGAAGAACAAAGGTGGATTCATCACACTTTCTGATTTCAAACTATATTACCAAGCTATCATAATTAAAACAATATGGTATTGCCATAAAAACAGACACATAGATCAATGAAACAGAATAGAGAGCCCAGAAATAAGCCAACACATATACAGTCAACTAATTTACCACAGAGGAGACAAGAATATGCTATGGGGAAAGGACAATTTCTTCAATAAATGGTAATGGGAAAACTGGACAGCTACTGGACCACTGTCTTCATCCATGCACAAAAATAAACTCAAAGTGGATTAAAGGCTTAAATGTAAAACCTGAAGCCATATAATTCCTAGAAGAAAACAGGCAGTAAGCTCTTTGACATCAGTCTTGACAGTGATTCTTGTATTTGACACCAAAAGAAAGACAATAAAAACAAAAAGAAACAAGCATGACTACATCATACTAAAACATTTCTGCACAGCAAAGGAAAGCATCAAAAATATGAAAAGGCAACCTATGAAATGGGAGGAAATATTTGTAAGCCATATATCTGATAAGAGGTTGATATCCAAAATACATAAATAACTCATACAATTCAATAGCAAAAGAACAAACACTCTGATTAAAAAACAGGAAGAGGGACTGAATAGACATTTTTCCAAAGAAGACATAAAAATGGCCAACAGGTAAGTGAGAATATGGTCAACATCACAATTATTAGTGAAATGCAAATTAAAACCAAAATGTAGTATTACCTCATATCTATTAGAATGGCTATTTTCAAAAAGACAGGAGATAACAAATGTTAAAAAAGATGTGGAGGAAAAGGAACCCTTGTATACCATTGGTGGGTATTACACTGGCTTAGTCACTATGGAAAACAGTATGGAAGTGCCTCAAAAATTAAAAATAGAACTACCGTGTATGATCCAGCTATTCCATTTCTGGGTAAATGTCCAAAGGAAATGAAAACAGGATCTCAAAGATATATATGCATGCCCATATTTATTCCAACATTATTCACAATAGCCAAGATAAGAAAACAACTTAAGGGTTCACCAATTCATGAATGGATGAAGATGTTATATATATATATAGACATATAGACATACCTGTATGTATGTATGTATGTAAAACACAAACATAGTTGTAGAAAAATGTACAACTAGCCAAGGGAAGGAAGGAAGTTCTGCCATTTCTGACAACATGGATTGACCTAGCGGGCATTATGCTAAATAAAATAAGTCAGACAGAGAAAGACAAATAGTGTATGACCTCACTTATATGTGAGATCATAAAAAAGCCAAACTCATAGAAACTGAGACTAGAATGGTTGTTATCAGGTCTGGTGGTTGGGGGAAATGTGTGATGTTGGTTGAGTATAAACTTCTAGTCAGAAGATCTATAAGATCTGGGGATCTAATGCACATCATGGTAATTATAGTTTAGTAACACTGCATTATATATGTGAAAGTTGATAAGACAGTAGATCATAAATGTTCTCACTTTAAAAAAGAAATGGTGATTACGTGATGGGATAGGGTGTCAGCTAATTCTATGGTGGTAATCTTTTTGCAATATGTAAGCATATCAAATCAATAGATTGTACAACTTAAACTTAGACTATATGTAAATTATATTTCAATAAAGCTGAGAAAAAATACAAAAAAGAAAACAAATGCACAAGTGTTTATTTGCTATTTTAAAAAGTACAAATTTAATGGTAAGGCTATTTTTTAATTTAATGTTAATAAATGTGTGTATTGAAAAGCAAGCTTAGGAGTGTTACTGTATAATTAGATATCATTAGAATTTTGAGGCTTTTAGGAACCATCTGTATCCCTGGGGCCACAAACCCAAATGCCTATAGGATAAATAGCTAGGAAGTGAGCATTTTTCACTTCTGGGCCCGCCAATCCAAATCAGTCTGAGGGTTAATTTATGCACATGGCCTTCAGAGAAGAATAACCATAATTTGCTGCCTCATTTTACAAATGACAAAACTGAGGTCAAGAGATGGGGCATTACAATGTAATTATTAGTGACATTGTAAATCCGGATAAGAGTATGACTTGTAGGTAGCCTTGTCTTCTGATTTTTCCCCAGGATACTTGCCAGTGAAAGAATGGAAAAATCTATGTGTGTATCATCAAGACAATCCATTCCAAGGTTTTCTATTGAAACTTTATAAATACCATACCAAAAATTGAGGAATAGCAATTATTTCTAAAGCTTCATGCTGTGTGCAATTTAGAGAATGATTAAGACAAATATGGCAAGGCCTAAAATGACCTTCCAAGAAGAGTGAATTTGTTTTTTCCTTATAATGAAGATGTAAAGAATTAATTTATTTTAGCAAAGAATGTATATTGCAGGTAGACCTGAAATAGATATTGATATGCAACTATTAAAATAAATGAGTTCTTTGT
The DNA here is from genome assembly GCA_029783875.1 of Phataginus tricuspis. NCBI lineage: Eukaryota > Metazoa > Chordata > Mammalia > Pholidota > Manidae > Phataginus > Phataginus tricuspis. The sequence continues at coordinate 31,998,189 of JAQQAC010011420.1, read as the reverse complement.
GACAAATCAATGCTAAAGGGTATAAAGTCTGCTACCTAAGTGACTCCTGTTGAGCATATTATGCAGGTAATACCATAATGGGATTGCATAATTTTGGACACCATTTGCAGAAGTGACATTTACCAGCTTCTGATGACCAAATAACACTGTATTATGAAAACAAAAGAAAAAAATAATGATAACACTATAAAGCTGTATGTATTTATATAATACACATATGAGACAGGTGAGATATGACAAAGATTAAGTTACATATTTAAGAATCATGTTTTTTATTTGTTTTTTGTTTGGTGGGGTAGTGAGGTAAGGTGGTCAGAGGGAAGAAATTTCAAAGAAATTGAAAAAGAAATCCATGCTTGGGTTGCTAACAAACTATTCCATTAAAGGAATGAAAAGCAAACCCTTGTCACATATACTAATCCAACATTGCAAACCCCACATCTTTGCCCAAAAGTGTTTATAATTACCTAAGCCTGAATGCCCCAATTAGGTATGCAGTGAAAAATAAGCCTATAACTTAAGGTTTAACAAGACCACTGAACAAGTGGAAAACTAAGAATACCAACTTACAAAGAAAAAGCAAACTTTACTTTCAGAAAAAAACTGGAAAATAGATCATACACAGTAAATGTGAGCAAAAGTGACATTATGATATTTACATCATCATTTGGGGTAGGGATAAGTTCAGTCTGGTTAAGAGTCTATTGCTGAAGTAGGACCTAGGATATGCAGAGCTTTGCTTTGTAGATTATTTGAATCCCTTCTAAAATTGTTAACATGATTAGCAAAGCTCAGCTTTATCAGTCAAGATACAAAGAATTTAAACAACATGTGTCTAGTTAAATTGTATACATATATAAAATAAAGAAATTTGTCAGAAAAGATTACATTTTCTTTTCAAGAGACCAATAACCATTCAATTCTAAGAAATCTGTTGAGATACAAATCATTTGAAAGGGTTAAAGAAGGGAGAAAATTCTCCCCATAGTTGTAGAAAAAGTGTTTAATTAAATTCAACATCCATTCCTGATGGAAACTTTTAATTTAAAAAGAAATCATTACTTTTTAACCTTAAAAATATGTATTTCAAGCTGAGATACTATTTCAAGCTAAGAGTCAGCATCTTGTTTATGATCACATAATGGAAGCATTCTTGTTAAAATCAGAGCATGTCAAGTAAACATTTTTTTTACCACTGATACTGAGAAGCTTCTAGGAGTACTTGCCAATGCAATTAAACAAGAGAAAAATGTGAGCTCTTCTAGAATTTAAGATCCATGAGGATCACAATTTGTCTCTAATTCAGTATATATTTATTGAATCAGTTACCAAAGTACATAAATTTAAAAGAAAAAACAAAATTATCTACCTTTTCAAATTACTGTAATCATTCATTTAAATACCCTACTAAAGCAACTAAAAGGCAGTTGGAGTGAAGAAGGGAATTCAATATATTGGCTAATTACAAAGGTATAAGTAATTAACAAAAAAATTCAGATTTATATGAAGTCTGTTCTAAGCCTCTCTTAAGGCAAATAAAGAATGTTTGAATAAATAGTATAAGATAACTAGTTCGGAGCAAGCTGATACTCATTTTTTAAAAGCAGCACTTAATACTAAATTAATTGATAAATTTGATTTTTAACTATTAAAACTTATTATCAATTTAATATGAAGAACAGAGTAAGAATGTAAGGGAGCAAAGTATGTCCTCCAGGCAAAAAATTTGTTAGAAAGTTGAAATTAAAGAAATTGTTAATATTGCAGGAATAAATATATTCTTTGAAACAAAAAAGAAAGTACAGAAATAGACTCTATTGATATAACATAAAATGTGATTTGCAATTCAAATCAATGAAAGAAAATGGATTAATTAACAATCTGAGGCACAGAAATTGGAGGACAATTAAAGCCAATTTACCTTTTTGTTTCAAAATAAAATCTTATAAACAATGATTTATGAAAGCATGAACACACTGAAAGAAAATGTGTGAAGGCATAACAAAGTGAGAGAGCGAAAATGGCTACATTGTGTTTTAAACAAAAGACAAATGATAAAATGGGAACTAGTGTTTTCAACACATATGCCTTTTAGAGGGTTAATTACAGCTTTATATTTATAATTATGCATATTTTCTGACATTAATAAGGAAAAATACTCATCCAGGAAAAGAAAATGGGGGAAAGATATGAAAAGACATTTCATAGAATGTAAGATGATGAAAGGAATTCTTACACATTAAGAAAATAAAATTTTAATCTACTCATAATTAAACAAACATATAAAATAATGAGATAATACTTTTTACTAGCTTGGAGAAAATAAACTGTTGATTATACAAGTACTGGTAAGCATGTGAAAAAATGAATCCTTTCATCCAGATGTTGTGAAAATATAATGTTTTTTTGCTTGGTAATTTTTAATTTATCAGAATTTAAACTGCACACTTCCTTTGACCCACATTTTGCTTCTAGGAATCTCATTTCGAGTATATGTCCTGTGTGAAAGGTTGTATGTTATTTAGAAGACTCAGTTTAAACCACTGTAATTTCATCTTTTAGTACAATAATATTCACTTAGGTCTTATTCTTTAACTAAAGCGAGGCTGCTCTACAAAGCACATATTTCTCAAAGAATTTTTAAGCTGAGGCTGGGGTGGGGTGGGGAGGTAATTTATCATTTTCTTCCTGCCAGTGACCTCAGAAAATTGACTCTTAGCAGCATTCTTTATTAAACACCTAGGAGATTGGGACTGTCCTAGACATGATGTATACATTCATTCTAATTCTTCCATTCATCCTTCAAGGTTGGTGATCTTATGTGCATATTAAATATAAGGGGATTTGCTTTTCAGGAACGGAAGAGAAAGTGCAGACCCCAAAGTGGAAGAGAGATGATAAGGAAACAAGGTGGTGTGTTTTGTGTAAGATGAATGAGAAAAGAGTGTGCATTCCTGCAGTAGCTGATGTCTGTTTCTGAGTCTGGACATAAGAATTCAGTACTGCCTTATGTTAATCTCTAGGTCAATGCAATTAGTTTCACCCCGAGAAAAATTGCTTTCTTTTAAATTTATATAACAACACCAGCAGCTAGGAGTCAGCCGAAGTTAAATTTATGGAGGTATTCTCGTAATCATCCTGGAGCATAAAGGAAGATAAGCTTAGAGGCTCTTTATAGTGAAGCTAAATAGAAGAAAATGTTCCCAACCAAAGTTTCTCAGTGCAGTAGGATATTTTACATGAAGGACATTAGATAATTCTTATTTATGAAAGTCTGGATACAAATTAGGATATCCAGAACTACAAATACCTGAAAATCCAATAGGCACAGCTTAAAGAAATAGGAATTTTATAAACTCACGTTAGAAGACATGGAGAGGTGGAGTTAATTGCAGCCCCAGTTAACAGATTGGTTCAGTGATGTCAGGGCCTCCCATCAGCTCCTCTCAGGCTGTGAAAGAGCTGCCAGCTAGTTAACATCATCTCCTAAAGGACAAAGGGGAAATCTTAGATTTGTGTTTCTTCTGAAGAGTGAAGATACCTTCCCAGAAGCCTCACAGTGTGTTTATGTCATATTGACCAAGGCTGTGTTTCACACTCAAATCAAAGTAATCACTGGCCAAATTTCAGGACTCCCCATGGGTAGCTCACTTTGATCAACATTCAATGCATAGAATTGAAGAGAAGCCTACAGCTGTAAGACCATGCCTGAGCAACCAGTGTCTGCAAAATTATAATTGCCTCGTGTTTTGTTTCCAGGCAGAAAGGCCAAGAATGACTCCTCAAAAAAAAAAAAAAGTTTCATGTTTTCCATTCATTTCTCAGACAAGTCCTTGCCTAAAATTACCAAAATTTCATTATTTTGGCACACTAACTCTTGTAAATATGTATCTTATAAATATTTTTTGTAGTTATTTAATCAGTTTTCTAATTCTGATTTCTTTACCGATGGGATTAGGATCACTAGCACACTCCTAAAATGATCCATGGTTTCATACAAAAGTAATTCTCATAGTTGAGATGACACTGCATCTTGTAAATCTCTCATTTAAATAAATAATGAAATATCATTAATCAGCTTTTGCATTCCTCCTTTTTCAAATGAAATTTTAAATTCAGGTTCTTCTACTGGCTCAGTTAATTTCAAAACCTGAGGATTGAAGAAGCCCAGTAATTTGAGGGGGGAAAAAAAAATCTGTGGATTTATTTTATTTCTACTGATTGAAATATATTCATTTTTAGAGGAAATGTCTTTTGGTTCCAAATTATGTATATTGTGCAGCCTCTGTATGTATTTTCCAAGTGATTTAAATGAATTTGAATCAGCTCATTAGGTTCCAGACTGGTGCTGAACATAATGACTCATTCCTAAATTAATATTGTCTACTCTGAACTACTCCTGCCTAAATCACTTTAATCACTGGAAAGATTCATACTTTTCAAAAGGACGGCCACATTCAAATGAATTCTGCAACAGTTCATTAGGTAATGATGTCATTTATGTTCCCTGGGTCGGCACATGTGTTCCTGATTGGCTTTAAAAATGGACTGACTGTGGGCAGATAACCAGGTACTTTGTATGCATTTGACATTCATACATGCACAGAAGGGAGGAATTACATTGGCATGGAATGTTTCAATTTGGGACATTGCTATGTCTCAGATTCAGCCTGATTTTTTTCTTTTTTCTTTTCTTAGCTTAGCAGATTTATTGGACACATGTTCCTGTCTTTCAGAAGCAGTTACTGTGTCAAATTCTTTGTCACATCTCATTGACACCAGCCCTTTAAAAAGGAGGTTCTAACTGGACTCTAGCTTGGGCACAATATCAAACATGCTTTTAGAAAGGACATCATATTTGATATTCAAATGAAGGGTACTTCAGGACACCCTGGAAGCAGTAGACTCCATTATAGTCCAGTAGAACTGGGCAAATAAGTAATTCCAGACTCTCCACCCCACAGCCCCTTGAAATTAAAAAAAACAATGACGAACTGGGAGTTGAATGTGCTTATTTAGCGTCTAGGCACACTGATGAGTGATATTTGAAATCAGCTTACCATTGGCTTCTGAATGTGTATCCAAGAATAAATGTTAGATATTTCTACATGAACCACCAGGGGAAGAGTCCCTGACCCTCTCCTGGAACTAGTAACTTATCTTAGTTCACATGGCCAGAAATAAGACAAGAGCATCAACTCTGGTCTTAAGAGTGAGTTCAGTAATTTACTTATCTACTAAATCATTCAAAAGTATTTAGTATTCAAACTATCTACCTGCTATTGAGTGCTTATTGAGTAAGTTATACATGATACAGGATTTAAAAAATAGCATAACTGATTTAATCTTTGTAACAATTCTACGAAATGAATATCTTTGATCCTGTTTTACAGATAAGGGAATTTAGAGATGTCAGATAACTTGCTTAACCCTTTAGCGGGAGTAAGAAGCAAAACTGAGATTCCCAGGTCTGTTTGATATTAATCATTTCTCATTCCTCTATTTTCTGCTAGCTCCTTTATGCCAAGCCTGGGGTGGGTGGAATGGAAGATGTAAAAGGAACTTGTACTCAGGACGCTCACCAATATTTCAATTGTCTATTGCTGCATGACGAATGATTCCAAAACTCAGTGGCATAAAACATCCATATTATTAAGTTAACCTTATATGGAACAAAAATGTAAACAGTAGACAGTTGTGACAGGTGGTACCTACTCTGTGATTTCTGAGACCTCAAAGCCTAATGTGGCTCAATGGCTAGGGACTAGAATCCTTTTGGAATTCTCTTCATTACATGTTTGATGATTGATGCTGGCAGTCTACTCGGAGCTCAGCTAAAGTTTTCAGCTCTGACACCTACCAGTCACTTATCCAGGTGGCCTAGGTTTCCTTGAAGCATGGTGGCTGTGTTTGAAAAGCGAGCATCCCAAGGGAGCCAGGAAGAAGCCAAATGAATCACGTTTCTATGATTCAGCCTTGAAAGTGAATTAGTTTCACTTCTGTTCATGTCATGAGCCTGTCTAAATCCAAGAGGAAGGAATATATAGGCACACCTTTCAATGAAAGGACTGTCAAAGTTGCACTGGAGAGTGTGAGGCATGGAAGATCTGTTTACGGCCTTGTTCAGTAAATGAAACCTGTCATACCCTCTACTTGCCTAAAATCATGTAAAGACTAGATAGCATGAACAAGTAATCAAAGGCAACAGATAGCTCCACAGGCCTCTGATGTGAGACCCCAAGTAGAACTCTTTTTTTATTATATACTTTATTTTGGTATAATTAATCTACGATTACATGTGCAATATTATGGTTATTAAACTACCCCCTTCATCAGGTCGCCCCCACCAACCCCATTACAGTCACTGTACATCAGCATAGTGAGATGCTATAGAATCATTACTTGTCTTCTCTGAGTTGTATAGCCCTCCCCATGCCCCCCCAACATTACGACTGCTAATTGTAATGCCCCTTTTTCCCTCTTATCCCTCCCTTCCCACCCATCTTCCCCAGTCCCTTTCCCTTTGGTAGCTATTAGTCTGTTCTTGGGTTCTGTGAGTCTGCTGCTGTTTTGTTCCTTCAGTTTTTATCTTTGTACTTATACTCCACATATGAGTGAAATCATTTGATACTTGTCTTTTTCAGCTTGGCTTATTTCACTGAGCATAACACCCTCTAGCTCCATCCATGTTGTTGCAAATGGTAGGATTTGTTTTCTTCTTATGGCTGAATAATATTCCATTGTGTATATGTACCATATCTTCTTTATCCATTCATCTACTGATGGACACTTAGGTTGCTTCCATTTCTTGGCTATTGTAAATAGTGCTGCGATAAACATAGGGGTGCATATGTCTTTTTCAAACTGGGCAGCTGCGGTCTTAGGGTAAATTCCTACGAGTGGAATTCCTGGGTCAAATGGTATTTCTATTTTGAGTTTTTTGAGGAAGCTCCATACTGCTTTCCACAATGGTTGAACTAATTTGCATTCCCACCAGCAGTGTAGGAGGGTTCCCTTTTCTCCATATCCTCACCAACATTTGTTGTTGGATGTTGGCCACCCTCACTGGTATGAGGTGATATCTCATTGTGGTTTTAATCTGCATTTCTCTATTGATTAGTGATGTGGAGCATCTTTTCATGTGCCTGTTGACCATCTGAATTTTTTCTTTAGAGAAGTGTCTATTCATGTCCTCTGCCCATTTTTTAATTGGATTATTTGCTTTTTGTTTGTTAAGTTGCGTGAGTTCTTTATATATTTTGGATGTCAACCCCTTATCAGATACGTCATTTATGAATATATTCTCCCATACTGTAGGATGTCTTTTTGTTCTACTGATGGTGTTCTTTGCTCTACAGAAGCTTTTCAGCTTGATATAGTCCCACTTGTTCATTTTTTTTTTATTTCCCTTGCCTGGGGAGATATGTTCATGAAGAAGTCACTCATGTTTATGTCCAAGAGATTTTTGCCTATGTATTTTCTAAGAGTTTTATGGTTTCATGACTTACATTCAGGTCTTTGATCCACCTTCAGTTTACCTTTGTGTATGGGGCTAGACAGTAGTCCAGTTTCATTCTCTTACATGTATCTGTCCAGTTTTTCCAACACCAGCTGCTGAGGAGGCTGTCATCTCCCCATTGTATATCCAAGGCTCCTTTATCAAATATTAATTGACTGTAGGTATTTGGGTTAATGTTTGGATTTTCTATTCTGTTCCACTGGTCTGTGGGTCTGTTTTTGTGCCAGTACCAAATTGTCTTCATTACTGTGGCTTTGTAGTAGAGCTTGAAGTGAGGGAGCATAATTCCCCCTGTTTTATTCCTCCTTCTCAGGATTGCTTTGGCTATTCGGGGTCTTTTCTGGTTCCATATGAATTTTAGAATTATTTGTTCCAGTTCATTGAAGAAAGCTGTTGGTAGTTTGATAGGGATTGCGTTGAATCTGTAGATTGTTTAGGTAGTATAGCCATTTTGACAATATTTATTCTTCCTAGCCAAGAGCATGGGATGCATTTCCATTTGTTAGTGTCCTCTTTAATTTCTCTTAGGAGTGTCTTGTAGTTTTCAGAGTACAGGTCTTTCACTTCCTTCGTTAGGTTTATTCCTAGGTATTTTATTCTTTTTGATGCAATTGTGAATGGAATTGTTTTTCTGATTTCTCTTTCTGTTAGTTCATTGTTAGTGTATAGGAAAGCAACAGATTTCTGTGTGTTAATTTCATATCCTGCAACTTTGCTGAATTCAGGTATTAGTTCTAGTAGTTTTGGAGTGGAGTCCTTAGGGTTTTTTATGTACAGTATCATGTCATCTGCAAATAGTGACAATTTGACTTCTTCTTTACCCATCTGGATGCCTTGTATGTCTTTGTTTTGTCTGACTGCCGTGGCTAGGACCTCCAGTACTATGTTGAATAACAGTGGAGAGAGTGGGCATCCCTGTCTTGTTCCCGATCTTAGATGAAAAGCTTTCAGCTTCTCACTGTTAAGTATGTTGTTAGCTGTGGGTTTGTCATATATAGCCTTTATGATGTTGAGGTACTTGCCGTGTATACCCATTTTGTTGAGAGTTTTAATCATGAATGGATGCTGAATTTTGTCAAATGCTTTTTCAGCATCTATGGAGATGATCATGTGTTTTTTGTTGTTCTTTTTGTTGATGTGGTGGATGATGTTGATGGATTTTTGAATGTTGTACCATCCTTGCATCCCTGGGATGAATCCCACTTGATCATGGTGTATGATCCTCTTGACGTGTTTTTGAATTCGTTTTGCTACTATTTTGTTGAGTATTTTTGCATCTGCGTTCATCAGGGATATTGGTCTGTAATTTTCTTTTTTGGTGAGGTCTTTGCCCGGTTTTGGTATTAGAGTGATGCTGGCTTCATAGAAAGAGTTTGGAAGTATTCCCTCCTCTTCTATTTTTTGGAAAACTTTCAGGAGAATGGGTGTTATTTCTTCTCTATATGTCTGGTAGAATTCAGAGGTGAATCCATCAGGTCCGGGGGTTTTGTTCTTGGGTAGTTTTTTGATTACCGATTAAATTTCATTGCTGGTGATTGGTCTGTTTAGTTTTTCTGTTTCTTGCTTGGTCAGTCTTGGAAGGTTGTATTTTTCCAAGAAGTTGTCCATTTCTTCTATGTTTTCCATCTTCTTAGCATATAGATTCTCATGATAGTCTCTTATAATTCTTTGTATTTCTGTGGGGTCCGTCGTTATTTTTCCTTTCTCATTTCTGATTCTGTTTATGTGTGTAGATTCTCTTTTTCTTTTAATGATTCTGGCTAGGCGTTTATCTATTTTGTTTATTTTTTCAAAGAACCAGCTCTTGGTTTCATTGATTTTTTCTATTGTTTTATTCCTCTCAATTTTATTTATTTCTTCTCTGATCTTTATTATGTCCCTCCTTCTGGTGACTTTGGGCCTCATTTGTTCTTCTTTTTCAAATTTCAGTAATTGTGTCTTCAAACTATTCATTTGCAAATGTTCTTCCTTCTTTAAATAGGCCTGGATTGCAATATACTTTCCTCTTAGACCTGCCTTTGCTGCGTCCCACAGAAGTTGGGGCTTTGTGTTGTTGTTGTTATTAGTCTCCATATATTCTTTGATTTCTTTTTTGATTTGGTCGTTAACCCATTGATTAATTAGGAGAATGTTCTTAAGTCTCCATGTATTTGTGAGCCTTTTTGATCTCTTTCTAAAGTTTATTTCTAGTTTCATAACTTTGTGAATGGAGAAGTTGGTTGGTAGGATTTCAATATTTTTGAATTTACTAAGGTTCTTTTTATGGCCTAGTATGTGGTCTATTCTGGAAAATGTTCCATGTGCACTTGAGAAGAATGTGTATCCTGGTGCTTTTGGGTGGAGAGTTCTATAGATGTCTGTTCGGTGCATCTGTTCTAGTGTGTTGTTCAGTGCCTCTGTCTTTACTTATTCTCTGTCTGGTTGATCTGTTCTTTGGAGTGAGTGATGTGTTGAAGTCTCCTAAAATGAATGCATTGCTGTCTATTTCCTCCTTTAATTCTGTTAGTATTTGTTTCACATATGCTGGCACTCCTGTGTTGGGTGCATATAGATTTATAATGGTTATATCTTCTTGTTGGACTGACCCCTTTATCATTATGTAATGTCCTTCTTTATTTCTTGCTACTTTCTTCGTTTTGAAGTCTATTTTGTCTGATACAAGTACTGCAACACCTTGTTTTTTCTCTTTGTTGTTTGCATGAAATATCTTTTTCCATCCCTTCACTTTTAGTCTGTGTATATCTTTGGGTTTGAGGTGAGTCTCTTGTAAGCAGCATATAGATGGGTCTTGCTTTTTTATCCATTCTGTTACTCTGTGTCTTTTGATTGATGCATTCAGTCCATTTACATTTAGGGTGATTATTGATAGAGATGTGCTTATTGCCATTGCTGGCTTTAGATTCGTGGTTACCAAAGGTTCAAGGTTTGCTTCTTTACTATCTGACAATCTAACTTAACTTTCTTGTTAAGTTTTTGTAAACACTGTCTGATGTTTCTTTATTTCTCTCCCTCCTTATTCTTCCTCCTCCATTCTTTATATACTAGGTGTTTTATTCTTTGCCTTTAGTTAGTATTTGGATGGTCTCTTTCTTTGCTATGATTTTATTTTCTCTGGTGACATCTTTTTAGCCTTAGGGGTGCTTCCGTCTAGAGCAGTCCGTTTAAGATATCCTGTAGTGGTGGTTTATGAGAGGCAAACTCTCTCAACTTTCGTTTGTCTGGAAATTGTTTAATCCCTCCGTCATATTTAAATGATAATCGTGCTGGATACAGTATTCTTGTTTCGAGGACCTTCTGTTTCATTATGTTAAATATATCATGCCATTCTCTTCTGTCCTGTAAGGTTTCTGTTGAGAAGTCTGATGATAGTCTGATGGGTTTTCCTTTGTAGGTGATCTTTTTTCTCTCTAGTTGCCTTTAATACTCTGTCTTTATCTTTGACCTTTGCCATTTTAATATTATTTGTCTTGTTGTTGTCTACCTTGGGTCCTTTGTGTTGGGAGATCTGTGGGCTTCTGTGGACTGTGAGAGTATTTCCTTTCCCAGAGTGGGAAAGTTTTCAGCAATTATTTCTTCAAAGACAGTTTCTATCCCTTTTTCTCTCTCTTATTCCTCTGGTACTCCTATAATGCAAATATTGTTCTGTTTGGATTGGTCACACAGTTCTCTTAATATTCTTTCATTCCTAAAGATCCTTTTATCTCTCTCTGCCTCAGCTTCTCTGTATTCCTGTTCTCTGTTTTCTATTCCATTAACAGTCTCTTTCATCTCATCCAATGTGCTGTTAAGCCCGTCGATGGCTTCTCTGATTTCTGCATAGTCTTTCCTCACTTCCCTCACTTCCTCCCTCAGCTCTTGCACATTTCTCTGTAGATCTATCAGCATGGTTATGACTTCTATTCTGAATTCTTTTTCAGGAAGATTGTGCATTTCCATCTCTTCAGGCTCCCTCTCTGGGGTTGTCTGGCTGATCTTAGCCTGGACCATATTCCTCTGTCTTTTCATGGCTGTAGAAGTGGTCGCTGGTAGGTGCCACATATGTCAGCTGGGCTCTTTAAGACTTTAAAAAGAAAAAAAAAGAAAGAAAGAAAGAAAAAAAGAAAAAAAAAGAAAGAAAAGAAATAACAAAAAAACAAAAAACAAAAATGCCCACCAAGGATAGATTCTGTGGGGATGCTGTAGGTGGCGCTGTTGCTCCACAATTTCGCAGGCATGGCCACGCCACTCTGCAGGGCCCTTTATAGCTCTGGCCAAGGTGGGTACGAATGGGAGGCTCTTGATCTCTGTGGAAGTCTAAGTGCAGCCTCCCTTTCCCAGTCTCCAACTAAGGGTTTCAAAACTCCCCAGGACTCCAAGCCTGCTGGGCTGAGTGTGCCAGGGCAACCTGGCTCCTCCTCTGGGCTCCTGTCTCTTTAAGACTGCTGATAAAAGCACGCGCTTTTCTTTTTTGTTCCTTCCTGGGAGCCTGCTGCAAGCACCCTGGCGCATTCCCCGCTCAGATCCTGCACCCTCTGTCTCTCCAATCTCTGCTACACCGTGCGAGGTGTGTCAGCACTCCCAGTGCAGATCACCAGGGCTGATAATTTTGCGGGTGTACTTCCACTCCCTCCTGGCTCTGAATCCTCTCCTCCCGCCGGTGCGCTGGGGTGGGGGAGTGCTCAGGTCCCGCCGGGTCGCCGCTCCGTATCTTACCCGCCTCGCAGGGTGCCAAGTCCTCTCAGGTGTGGCTACACGCTGTGCGCTTTCCTGTGTATTCTGGTCCTTCTTTTAGGAATATTTTTATTTGCTGTATTTTCATAGATGTATATAGTTTTGGGAGGAGATTTCTGCCGCCCTGCTCACACCGCCATCTTCCCGGAAGTCTCCAAGTAGAACTCTTAAATGGAATCCTAAACAGCAATGGTTAGAGGCTAAGCAGGTTACCCAGTGGCTATTTTACATGTGATCCTTTTCTTTCCATTGGGGACTTTTCTTTACTCTGTGCATTCTTGTGCACAGAGCAAAGTGTGTCAAATAATACTAGGTCTTCTTGGGCAGAACAGTTGTCCATTTTCTTTAAATTTAGTAGAAGAAATGGTTTGGGAAATTACAACATAAGGTTACATAGAAAAAGCCCATGTGTACATGTGAAATGCAATGCCATTTGAGAGAACACACAGTATGAAAAACCTGAAGAAATGGAATTTTCTAAGAACTTCTTTCATGAAAACTTTTTATTAATTTTTTGCAAAGTTCACCATTAGATTAAGATGTGAAGGACAGAGATGTTTTTATAGTGTGACTGTAATTGCAGCTAATGTATTTTCTTCTCTCTTAGGGGTGATTGCAGTGGAGAAATCTTTTTCCAACCTGCCATGCCTGCAAAGTTATCATGCTAATTTTTTTTCACTATGTCCTTTAGGATGTGACTAACAAAATATAAAACATTCTACAGGGCCCAAGAGGTGATGTTACTAAAGTGACAGACAAGAAGCAAGAACATTTTTTAGACAAGGAGTGTGCTAAGAAGGGATAATAAAAGTATGATATGTGTTTTGTAAGAGATAGAATAATCTCTCAGAAGTAGAGAGAATCCTGCCCAAATTGAGCATATACCCTCTTTCATCCATCAATATGCTTTGGCAGTCAAGTGACAATGATGTTTCCTTGTGCATCAAATGTTTTTAAAAGCTGGAAAGATAGATTTTATGAAAAAAAATCATAGTGATTTTTAAATATTGATGAAAAATTTGTTTTCTATAAAATACTCCAGCAGAAGAGGGGTGCCTTCATATTTCATTGTCTCATAGTTTAGTACTTTGAAGAAGCCTCTCTTTCCTCTACTTTCTCCTCATTTATGATTACCCCATTGTATTTGGAAGCCTTGAATGTATGACAATGGTGCCTTCATCATGAAATGTCTTAAGAAGGCAAATAACCATACATTATTCAATCCTGTATCACCAGCAACCAGCATAAAATCTGGCACCAACATCTTCCTAATAAGAGAATGAAAAAATGATATTAGAATACCATTTCAGCATTAGATGACTTATACGGCTTAATCTAAGCCTCAAAGACCAAGAAAGAGCCTTCAAGCATGAAATAGACAGAGATAGCAAATTATGTGAGGTAAATCTTATTTCTTTATACTCCCTGATGGAAACATAACATGAAATAAATCATTTAATTTTTATTTTTATTTCTAAAAAGTAATGCATAAACATGTATATGTTTCAGGTTTGTTAAAAGATTCAAACAAAAATGCTTACATGTGCTCAGAGTCCCCCTTCTGCTTCTCTACTTCCAACCCCCTGCTTCAGCAACAACCACTGTTTTCATTTAGGTGTGTACATGTCTACTTCTCCTTCTGTGCACCTACATGTGTGCATATATGTATCACTTGTATACAATATCCAAATGAATCATTCTATACATTGTTCTGAAATTGTCTTTTTTTCTCCACTTTTAAATGAAAAACTCTTGAACTGACATGTTGAATTTATTTTTCTCTATTCATTTATTCTTTTTCAAGATTGTATATCTCATATTGCCATATATTTAAAAAAACACTAGTATATTGATAGGTACATAAGCTGGTACAAGTATTACTCTCACAAATAAACCTATAATAGCAAACTTTAGACATGCTATTAAGGCCCATGTAAACATGTTTGTAGAATACATTTCTAGATGCATGTTGTTGTTTAAAAGAAATGAATGCTATGAAGTATTGAATTTATTAAACATTGGATTTCAACTGGTAGTACTAACTAGTATCCCTTTTTTAAATGCTTATGTTTAATATTCTACCATAAGTGAGGATATCTGTTTCCTCACATTTTTGTCAACATGGACATTATCAAAGCTTATCATTTCGTCTAATTTAATAAAAGAGAAGTGATTATTTATGTTTCTCTTAATGTTACTGATTTTAGTTAGAGGTTCATACATTTATTGATCATTTGTATTTTTTTATTTCAGTGAATTATCTCTACATATTTTCCTAATTCCACATGGGCTGTTTTATTTATTTTTAATAGCTTTTTATATATTGTACATGTCAATCCATCATTTCTTAAACATATTTCAAATATTTCTTCTTGTCTCTGTCATTGGCTTTCAGTTTATTTCCTTTTTTGTAGGTTAAGAATGAGAGATTTAGTGTTTGTCTCTTTTATTTAACATTTACTGGATACTTGACCTTGGGCAAGCTACTTAATCTCTCTGTGCCTTAATTTCCTCTGCTAAAAATTATAACAATAATAATAATGGGCCTTCTGATTGTTGAGCAGATAAAATGTGTTAGTACACATAAATCAGGTAACACTGTGCCTGGCACATATTAAGCAGTCAATAAATACTAACCATTATAATTTCTGTGAGTAACCCTTTCATTGGTAGATCTGGTTCTCATAGTTTGTCATTTTTGTATTGATGTCCATAAATAAGCCTGACTTATAATTTTGTTTTATGAATTCTGTTAGTCGCACAGAGCCAATTGAGCAGTGCAACATATTTTATCTTTGTTTTTGTTTTTTTCAAGAAAGAGGAAGGGATGGATTTTTGAAGGTGGTACACTTGGTCCCAGAGGTCCTTGATTGCAATGTCTGTTTAAGAAACCACCCATAACTGGATAAGCATATGCACACCTCCAATCCAACTTTTCCAGTCAGTGCTAGTGACAAAAGTTCATGGGTCTGAGAGATGTGAACAAGTTAAAGTTACCATTACTGCCCTTCATTCTTTCATGTATTTTTTTTTTCTTCTGAGTGAGTCGTTTATTACTTGCTGAATATAAAGGCTCTTGATAAGGTAGAATGCATTACCAAAGGCCCATGAATTTGATTCTTATCATTTGTCATCCACTGACAACAATCCAAACTATTTGGGAAGGAAACTGAATATAGATAAGCAGCATTATTTGTCCACACACACAAAAAAACTCAGCAATCTAGACATTAAAGTAAGTTCTATGATATATTTTATTTTGTTGAAAACCCTTACTCTGAAAATGAGAAGGTTAATGTATTTCTATGTCAAGGGAAACTCAGAGAAGAGACTGACAAAATATTCAAGCCAGGCAAGAGTAAAACCACTGACTATAGGACTACAGCCTCTTTGAAAAAAGGGGGAAATGTGGAAGTAAATGCTGATCAACTAATACTTCTTGATTAATGACACTGGTGATACTGATGGAAGAAGGAAATAAAAGTAAAGGAAGGTGGAGTAAAAGTCGAGGATATGGTATTTGGAGAACACTGACAAGAGGGAGGAAAATGAAAATGAGATGACGAATCAGAAAATCAGTACAAATGAGGTAACTCATAATCTCTGTATCTTTTAAATTCTTTCTCTAGCCATTCATACAAATAGGGAGGCAGTTTTTTCATTTTGTCTTACGTTGCTCTGTTAATTCAATTTTACCGCTCCTTGAGGTTTCCATTCTTTCTGATTAATGCCATTACTTGGAACATATTTTAGAGAAAAGGTCTTAAATTGAATATGGTGGAAATAATGCTTCCTTCCAAGTTTATATCTTCCAAGTTTAGACTTTTCATGTCACAAAGCAAAAGCTCCCTGTAGAATAAGCATACCATAAAGTTCTGTCTTTTAAAAAGAAAGAAAAATCTTGTTCTTCCTTTCTCTTGGCCAGAAGCTTTAGAGGCTCAGACTAGTATATGCTGGGATGTACACTCACACTTTTTACCATTGGTCTTTATACACAGTGTCAGCATTTATGTTTTTCTATATATGAACAGTAGCATTTAGATTGCCTATCTTCTACTATTTAAAAGAAAAACAAACAAAAAACATTGAATTAAAACCTCTGAGTGGGTCAAATCAGCATGTTGAGAAGCTGCCATCTCCTTAAAACTGTTTAGTTACATCATCTGTCAGATAATTTTGTATTATATATTAAAAAGGAAGGCATTATTTCATATCCTGGGTAGACACTCAAGAAATAGTTATTATGTGACTATCTTGCGATGAAATGGTAAATTTTTATTATCTTTCTTGATAAAATTTAGTTTTTATTTTAATTGTTTTTATTAATTGAGGGGAAATGAAAATATATTCTGTTTGAAACTGTTAATTGTTCAAGACATGTTTTACTAAAAAAAATATTCTTGGTGTTGGAAAAATTCACTTGCAGGTAAGTTATAGTAGATTTTGGAAGGCTCATTCAGCTAATGAAAGGAACTACAAAACGTGGATATATTGTAATACTCTCATAGCTAAGTCACAGAGAGCTGTAAGAAACATGAGGACCAGTGGAATAAAATTCTAGAAAGGAGAGAACCATGCAGAGGCGAACTGAAGATCCTGGCAATATTTGCTCTGATGCCACTAATTTTGAGTGCATGTTAGAGACAGAGAACTGTGACTCGTTCCAAGCAGAAGGATATTCCAGGGAAAGAGAAAAATAGCGGATCTCTCACCAGTTATATATAGAGTGAGAAAGAGGAAGAATGGAGAGGCCTTCTATACTGTTGTGTGCTCCCTCATGAAGTTTCTCATTCCTGAAGTTGTGTAGAAGGCTAATGGAATAAGCCTAAAATTTCTGAATGGCAGAGGCATATCCTGGTGTTTATGGGGGAAAAAAAGTCTTTCATGGGGAGTATGCCAACTAGAGGGTAAAATGCAGGCTTGGATCTGGTGGAAACCTTATGCCTTAGACAGAGAGGCAACCAGACATCACACACCAAAATTGTAACCAAATTAGGACTGAGGTCATCAGCCCCACATTCTGTCTGCCTAACAGAAGAGGGGTTAAACCCTGTCCGTGAGTATTACATAATCTTGAGTCCCTGCTGTTCTTTTTTACACAATCGAAACACTACACTTGAAATATATCAAGACTATATGATTGGTAGTCATTCATTTAAAAAATAGAGAACAGAACAAGGCTCATGGATATTGGAATTAGCAGAAGAGGAGTTTTAAAGTAACTTTGGTAAATATGTTCATGATACAGACAAAAATGTGGTAGAAATGGATGAAACGATGGAAAATATCAGCCAAATATTGGAACCTATAAAAAATAAATGGACAATTTTGAACTAAAAAAGTAAATACTGAAATTAAGATCTTCAATGGATGGGTTTAACAGTAGATTGGACGCAGCAGGATTAGTGACTAGAGAAACAGATAAATGAAAAATGGAAAACTGATATACAGAGAGAAAATGGCTGGGAAAAATTGGTGAGTGGACTGCCATGCATATTTAGGTCTAATAGTTGTATAAATGGAGTATCAGAGGGAAAGAAGAGAGAGAATATGGCAGTAGAAATAGTTGAAGAGATAGTGGCTTAAAATTTTCCACAGTTGATCAACATCAATCCAGAGTCCAAAAGTTCATTGAACTCCAAACAGGGTTAAGTCCAAGTCACAGTGCAGAAAACCAAAGACAAGGAGAAAAACTTAATAGTAGCCAAGTAAGAAAGATATATTATATTCAAAGAAGCAACAAGGTGGAAACTTACCTTAAAAATAATAGGAGACAGAAGAAGAAGATGGAATGGAATTTTTTAAATGTTAATAGAATATAACTAGAATTCTATATCCAGAGGAAAAAAAGCTTTTATAAATGAAAGAATAAAAATGTTTTTCAAAGGAAGAAAAATGCAAACTCATAGTATGTATATATATGAATGACTCAGTATCATTCTCTATTAAATATTATTAGAGTCTATAATCATAGACTATTTTAATGACTTTTTTAGAAAGGAGGCTGAACAATGTTTATACATTCATCTCCAGAAATCAGAAAAAGACAGTAATTCTAATCTCAAACATATATCGACAACCTATGAAAATACCAATTAAATCCCAAAATACTTACAAACATCGATCACTAAAAAGGTGAAAAAAGCAAGTTGCCCATATTCGGAACACAAAAAGAAGTCATCATTATGAATATTCAAACATGAAAAAGTATTGATATTACAAATAACTTAATGCCAATTAATTTATAAAGTGATGTGATATGGAGACTTTTTTGGAAAAAAATCAATTTCCTAAGTCAACAGAAGAAATTGAAAGTCTTAATAATCTCATATCTATTAAAGAACATAAATCTGGTATTAGAAACAGTCCCAGAAAGAAAATCTCAGACCCATATGGCTTCAACACTGAGTTCTTCCAAATACTCAAGAAGGTAATGAAACCAATATTAAACAAATTCATCCAGAGAGTAGAAAGAAGGGAGAGTACTTCCCAACTCGTTTATAAGGCCAGGGCAACCCAACACCCAAATTTCACAAGGACATTAAAGAAAAGGAAAATTACAGACTAATTTCTTTCAGTCACATAAATGCAGTGATCCTAAATCTAATCCTAGAAAATCAGACCCAGCAACGTATAAATAGGATAATATATCACGAAATGTGTGGTTTATTCCAGGAATATAAGGTCGGTTTAACATTTGGAAAAATGCATACATCTGTTCACTAAAAGACGTGCACATGAATATTCATAGCAGCAGTGTTCGTAAAGCCAACCTGGAAACTACCCAAAGGCCTATCAACAGTTGAATGGATAAATAAATGGTGGTATATTCACACAATGCAATACTACCCAGCAATGAGAATGAACAAAATATAGCCGCTCACAATTATAGTATTGAGAGAAACAAGCCAGAAAGAAAAGAAGTATCTATTTAAGATGCAATTTGCATAGAGTACAGGAATAAAAAGTAGTCCATGATGTTGAAAGTCTGGATAATGGCTCCCCTGGGGTGGAAGGGAGATCATGATTAGAAGGAAGCAGGAAGGGGACTGGTGTGTTGGTACATTGTGTGTGACATTTGCAAAAATGTATTAAGCTTTACATTTATGCTATATGTATTTTTGTATTTATAGTCATTTCAATACCAAATTAAGGAATAAATGTGTTCTAAATGGGAAAGATGCCTCACATCAGTACTGTTGGTCTAAAAAAAGGAATTTAAATGCCTTCACCACCCATCATGTTTGTTATTTTAGTGACAATACTCAAGAAAACAAAAGGCATGGGATAGGTTGTGGTATTTGAAGAATTAAGATGGTTTATGATTCATTTACTTACCAACACTGCCTTTGCCTTTCACAAATGATTACAGGTTTACAATTTCTGCAGGTGGAATTATTCACTACAGGATTAAACAGAACATAGCCATTGATCAAAAGGAAGAAAATAAAAGACATGGTTGGGAAAAAATCCTCTCTAACAAACTCATTAGAAAAGTAGTTTAACTTTGAACAGCATCATTTACAGAATCCATCTTATAATTTTCTCCTTTGGCAGATTTTTTAAGTTTTCAAAATATAGCTAGTTCTCTAATTTCAGTCTCACTGCGGTGGTGCTGGGTTAATTTTCTAATTTCTTAGTAAGAGAGTCAATCTACATAATCAGTTTCTGAAACAATGAGGTATGTTTGCCCTATTGCATATCTGCTTAAAGAGGGTATTCTTTGATCTGTGTCTTACAAGGGAGAAAGATAAGCGAAATACAATCCATTTCAATCAACACATATTTAAAAGCATCTAAAATGTGCTGAGTCTGAACACTAGAAATCTGGTAGTTGATATGTGAATGGTGGCTATTAATTATAAATAAATTGAGTAAAGCACAGAAAAATCGAAACCAATAATGTAACTACAGAATATGTAGGTAGAGAAAAAGAAAGGATTTATGCTCATAGTATAGAGTACGGGGGGAGAAGCCTGCCAGGAAATACATTGACATACAATTCTCCAATAGATCAAGGTAAACATAGCCCTCCTCAAAGAAACCATTTTGCAAGTATTGTGTGTGTTTCAGTGGAAATGTCAGGAGGATAGAATTGACCAATGAAGTTGGTGGTTGGGAACAGATTGTCAGGACATTGGCTTTTGTGTGTCACCTGGAGGCCTTGCGTCCTTAAGCAAGAGCTTCACTGATAGAGCCATGATTTCAATGTGCCTTCTAGTGAGATGACTCAGGAAATAAATTCAGAACTAGGTCTGAGGTGGTGTGGAGCTGGTCAAGAAGAGTGGTGGGGGATTAACAGAGAAAGTCTCAAGTGAATGGCACCATAAATAAAACACTGACTGAAATTTGGATGCTGAGTTCTTGATCGTATTCTGGTTCTGGTGTGTTTATTTGTTGTCTCTGTTTTACTGGTTGACAAATTATGGAGTCTTATATTCAGATCTGGGAGCATAAATATCTGGAAATCCTCCCAGGATAGCTGTAATATTCTTCATTTAAAAAACAGAACAAAAAGTTCCAATCACCAGTGTGTTGAAGCGCTCTGTACATGTTCACATGCAAGTTCTACACACAGTTGTAGACCTTTATGGGTGTACATTTCTTTAAGTATCCTAAGATATTGACTTGCCATTTTTTATCCCATAATAAAGGAAGCCAGACATGTGCCTTGAAAGGCACTAACCATTCACCTCTTGGCTCATCACACTGGATAGATAAGGTAATCTTTCAAATTAATATATGAAGTCACTGTTTTGGCTCTCCTTACTAGCCATTCTCAAGCCCTGATAAAATACCAGTTAACACAAAGAACAGAAACTTGCTGCAATCTAAGAGAGGAGCAGAAATAAATACAAGTTGAACTTTTTTCCTAGACCATGAGCTCAGTATCGCAAGAACAACACAGGGCTGGCCCTATGGTAGAGGGTCAGTACATGCTGACTGAACCGAACTGACTGGCACAACTAGTCATTTTTAACATCAGAAGAATTTCTGTCATACTAACTAAGACTCTAGTAGCCTTGACTTCCTCCATAAGTTGGCCAGGAGCTAGTGCAAGTTTAATGTCTGTGTCATTATTCTCTCCCTGAACTTAAGTGACTAGTCAATGCCTGCTTGTTGATTCACTAAACCTCGTGGGAGCAATTCTGTGACAGTGAAGTAGAACAGCTGACAAGGTATGCAAATCAGAGTTGCAAACCTGAGCCTATCCAAGACTTGGGTTAAATCACTGGCTTTTCTGACCCTTACGTTTGCCATTTCGACATGTCATTCCCAACTATGAACTACCTTTTTTAGATCCCTAGGGGGATTCTGGGGAAGCTAACGGTGTTAGTAAGATCCTTTGAGATAGAGGAAAAGATCATGCAATGTCTTATTGCTTTCTTAAATCAGAAAAATCAAGTGAAAGGTTCTAGTTAAAGAAACGGTCAGCAAAATAATATGTGGAAAGATTCAAAGAGCAAATTCAAGAAAATGATATGCATGAGGCACACTCCCCACTCCCATTTTTCACACTTGCTCTTAAGGCAGTAGTAAAAAAGAAAAAAAAAGCTCTTACAAGAAAAACCTCCCTTTCAAACCACTGCTTTTGTGAAACAAGAGTTTCATCTACATCATTAAGAAAGCCATCAGAGATGAGTTTCAGTAATGACAGACATTAAACACTGAAGACTAATTTCTTTAGACCATTTTGCATTTTTTCTCAAAACCACAGCAAAAAAAAAATACTTTGTAGTTTTTATTCTTGTTGAAGTCGACTTTACAAGGATACTTTCCTTTCAGATCACTCTTGAGATATTAGTTTAATTGCATCAAATAATTGAACTGATTTGCCTACATAAATAGCATTTTATTAATTGGCTGTGATGTGGCTCCCATCCTTTATCAAAAAAAAATCCATTACAAACTAACTGAAACAGAGATTAGATAAATTAATGTGAGTTCCATATGTTAAAATAAAGGCACTATTAATACTTTCTAGATCAAATATTGGTAGGCCTACTAAATATTCATTACTTTTCAGATGTCTAATAGATGTAGAAATTCATTGTACTGTGTCCCTTCCCTCCTGTTCTACCTCTGTACCCACTATTACATTTACTGTCCCTGACAGTGGAATCTTGGTCGACTGCCTACTCCTTCTGCCACTCTGCAGGATTGGTTGTTGAGTTTTCCTTTTAAAATGCAAGGAAATGGAGAGCTCAGGGAAGGAGAAAAGGGGAGAATTCACCTAGCCAGTCACATGCTATGGGTTATATCCTAGAATCGCTGCCTATTCTCAAATTCTAAGCTGAAACTTGCCAAAGGACGTAAGACACTGGCTATGCTGTTGATTTTATTCACATGATTTTTGTCTTAATATGCAAAACGTCCAGCATTATACATCATCTGTGGTGCCCTATTCAGATCCATGTGCCATGGGCAAAAGTTGAGAAATATTATCATTGGTGACATAGTGGTGATGATGATAATGAGGATGAGGATGAGCTTGTTATAAAAAGAGTTCCCATCAAGAAATTAGTGCAATTACCAAGTGCTTCTGGAAAATGAGCTTGCACCAAAGGATTTCCCACCTTGCTGAAGAATGAGTCTGGGGTAGAAGTGGTGGTATGAAAGGCAGTGGGATTTATAGAATGCCACAAAATGTAACTATGAATTGGGCCGTGTACCATTTGACTTTTGGTTGCTGTTATTGAATGCTTAAGGGTCTTTGGGGCGTCTGCCAGTTGTAATGCTTCAGAAGTGGACTATGGTGGGGCTTTTTCATTTAGATAGGCTGTCGTGGTGACTCTCACCTGCCATCAACAAAATGGGCCTACAGATGAAAAGATAGTAACATATGGAAGCCTTTGGATAATGTGTTTGTGGAACTTAGATAGGCTGCTTATTTTGAAGAGCTGCTGCCAACATCTCTTCCCTGCACCAAGCTGGCGGGAGAATTCTGTAGTCACGCTGGGGGTCATACATTTATGGATGTGTCTGCCTGGGTATTTGGAAGACAGGATCACAGGCCTCTGTGCAATTTCAGTAAAAGATCTGGAAAACAGTCCTGCCTTGCTCAGTGTTAATGACGTTAATGGTTAAGGAATTTCTGGAGGGGAAAAATGAAAAGAGGGAATTAGAAGGAAGGAAGGAAGACATTGTGTGACTGTGTATCAGACTTTCTTGGCTGACATACATCCAGATTATCATTGCAGAGCACTGTTATCCAGTATAAATAAATCCAAACCATGTATGTAATTAATTTTTTTCTGGTAGTTACATTAAAAATGTAGGACAAAGTGAGTGCAATTTTTTTTAATGGCACTTCCTTTCTTTATTTGTTTTTGCTAAATCTAATCTGGCAACTCTACCTGTTTCATTCCTTATTTATTTATTTATTTAATTTTTATTAAGGTATTATAGATATACACTCTTATGAACATTTCACATGAAAAAACAATGTGGTTACTACTTTTACCCATATTATCAAGTCCACACCCATACCCAATGTAGTCACTGTCCATCAGTGTAGCAAGATGACACAGATTCTTCCCTGTTTGCCTTCCCTGTGCTACACTGTTTTCCCCGTGACCCCCCCACTCCATGTGTACTAAACATAAAACCCCACAATCCCCTTCTCCCTCCCTCCCCACCCACCTTCCCACACCCCTCCCCTTTGGTAACCACTAGTTCCTTCTTGGAGTCTGTGAGTCTGCTACTATTTTGTTCCTTCAATTTTGCTGCGTTGTCATACTCCACAAATGAGGGAAATCATTTGGCACTTGTCTTTCTCCACCTGGCTTATTTCACTGAGCATAATATCCTCCAGCTCCATCCATGTTGCTGCAAATGGTAGGATTTGTTTCTTTCTTATGACTGAATAGTATTCATTGTGTATATGTACCACCTCTTCTTTATCCATTCATCTACTGATGGACACTTGGGTTGCTTCCATATCTTGGCTATTGTAAATAGTGCTGTGATAAACATAGGGGTGTATATGCCTTTTTGAATGTGAAAGGTTGTATTCTTTGGGTAAATTCCAAGGAGTGGAATTCCCAGATCAAATGGTAATTCTATTTTTAGTTTTTTGAGGAGCCTCCATATTGCTTTCCACAATGTTTGAACTAGCTTACATTCCCACCAGCAGTGTAGGAGGGTTCCCCTTTCTCAGCATCTTCACCAGCATTTGTTGTTCTTAGTCTTTTCGATGCTGGCCATCCTTACTGGTGTGAGGTGATATCTCACTGTGGTTTTAATTTGCGTTTCCCTGATGATTAGTGATGTGGAGCATCTTTTCATGTGTCTGTTGGCCATCTGAATTTCTTCTTTGGAGAATTGTCTCTTATATCCTCTGCCCATTTTTAATTGGGTTATTTGCTTTTTGGGTGTTGAGGCATGTGAGTTCTTTATATATTTTGGAATGTTAATCCCTTGTCGGATATGTCATTTACAAATATATTCTCCCATACTGTAGGTTGCCTTTTTGTTCTGTTGATGGTGTCCCTTGCGAAACAGAAGCTTTTTAGTTTGATGTAGTCCCATTTGTTCATTTTTGCTTTTGTTTCCCTGGCTTGAGGAGATGCGTTCAGGAAAAAGTTGCTCATGCTTATATTCAGGAGATTTTTGCCTATGCTTTCTTGTAAGAGTTTTATGGTTTCATGACTTACATTCAGGTCTTTGGTCCGTTTTGAGTTTACTTTTCTGTATGGGGTTAAACAATAATCCAGTTTCATTCTCTTGCATATAACTGTCCAGTTTTGCCAACACCAGCTGTTGAAGAGGCTCATTTCCCCATTGAATGTCCATGGCTCCTTTATCATACATTAATTGACCACATATGGTTTGGTTTATATTAGGGCTCTGTAGTCTGTTCCATTGGTCTATGGATCTGTTCTTGTGCCAGTACCAAACTGTCTTGATTACTGTGGCTTTGTAGTAGAGCATGAAGTCGGGGAGTGTAATCCCCCCAACTTTATTCTTCCTTCTCAGGATTGCATTGGCTACTTGGGGTCTTTTGTGGTTCCATATGAATTTTAGAACTATTTGCTCTAGTTCATTGAAGAATGCTGTTGGTATTTTGTTAGGAATTGCACTGAATATTTAGATTGCTTTAGGCAGAATGGGCATTTTGACAATATTAATTCTTCCTATCCATGAGCACAGGATGTGTTTCCATTTATTGGTATATTCTTAATTTCTCTCATGAGTGTCTTGTAGTTTTCAGAGTATAGGTCTTTCACTTCCTTGGCTAGGTTTATTCCTAGGCATTTTATTCTTTTTGATGCAATTGTGAATGGAATTGTTTTCCTGATTTCTCTTTCTGCTAGTTCATTGTTAGTATATAGGAATGCCACAGATGTCTGCATATTAATTTTGTATCCTGCAACTTCGCTGAATTTAGATATTAGATCTAGTAGTTTTGGAGTGGATTCTTTAGGGTTTTTAATGTACAATATCATGTCATCTGCAAACAGGGACAGTTTGACTTCTTCCTTGAAAATCTGTATGCCTTTTATTTCTTTGTGTTGTCTGATTACTGTGGCTAGGACCTCCATTACTCTGCTGAATAGAAGTGGGGAGAGTGGGCATCCTTGTCTTGTTCCCAATCTTAAAGGAAAAGCTTTCAACTTCTCACTGTTAAGTATAATGTTGGCTGTGGGTTTGTCATAGAAGGCCTTTATTATGTTGAGGTACTTGCCCTCTATACCCATTTTATTGAGAGGTTTTATCATGAATGGATGTTGAATTTTGTCGAATGCTTTTTTAGCATCTATGGAGATGATCATGTGATTTTTGTCCTTCTTTTTGTTGATGTGGTGAATGATGTTGATGGATTTTCGAATGTTGTACCATCCATGAACCCCTGGAATAAATCCTACTTGATTTTTTGGGGGATGATCTTTTTGATGTATGTTTTAATTCAGTTTGCTAATATTTTTTGGAGTATTTTTGCATCTATGTTCATCAGGGATCTTGGTCTGTAGTTTTCTTTTCTTGTGGTGTCTTTACCTGGTTTTGGTATTACACTGATGCTGGCCTCATAGAATAAGTTTGGAAGTATTCCCTTTTCTTCTACTCTTTGGAAAACTTTAAGGAGGATGGGTATTAGGTCTTCACTAAATGTTTGATAAAATTCAGCAGTAAAGCCATCAGGACCACGGGTTTTGTTCTTAGGTAGGTTTTTGATTACCAGTTCAATTTCGTTGCTGGGAATTGGTCTGTTCAGATTTTCTGTTTCTTTCTGGGTCAGCCTTGCTTGTTGTGTTTTTCTAAAAATTTGTCCATTTCTCTAGGTTATCCAGTTTGTTAGCACTTAATTTTTCATAGTATTCTCTCATAAATCTTTGTATTTCTGTTGTGTTCGTAGTGATTTTTCCTTTCTCATTTCTTATTCTGTTTATGTGAGTAGACTCTCTTTTTTTCTTGATAAGTTTGTCTAGGGGTTTAAGTATTTTGTTTATTTTCTCAAAGAACCAGCTGCCTCTTTCATTGATTCTTTCTATTGTTTTATTCTTCTCGATTTTATTTATTTCTGCTCTAATCTTTATTATGTCCCTCCTTCTACTGACTTTGTGCCTCATTAGTTCTTCTTCTCAAGTTTTATTAATTGCGAGTTTAGACTGTTCATATGGGATTGTTCTTCCTTCCTGAGGTAGGCCTGTATTGCAATATCCTCTTAGCACGGCCTTCACTGTGTCCCACGGATTTTGCGGTGTTGAATTATTGTTGTCATTTGTCTCCATATATTGCTTTACCTCTGTTTTTATTTGGTCACTGATCCATTGGTTATTTAGGAGCATGTTTTAAAGCCTCCATGTGTTTGTGGGATTTTTCATTTTCTTTGCTTAATTTATTTCTAGTTACATACACTTGTGGTCTGAGAAATTGATTACTACAATTTCAATATTTTTAATTTACCGAGGCTCTTTTTGTGGTCTAGTATATGATCTATTCCTGAAAATGTTCCTTGTGCACTTGAGAAGAATGTGTATTCTGCTGCTTTCGGGTGTAGAGTTCTGTAGATGTCTGTTATATCTGTTCTAATGTGTTATTCACTGCTTCTGCCTCCTTATGTAATTTCTTTCTGGTGATCTGTACTTTGGAGTGAGTGAAGTGTTAAAGTCTCCTAGAATGAATGTATTGCATTCTATTTCCACCTTTAATTCTGTTAGTATTTGTTTCACATATGTAGGTGCTCCTGTGTTGGGTGCATATATATTTATAATGGTTATATCTTCTTGTTGGATTGATTGACCCCTTTATCATTATGTAATGTCCTTCTTTGTCTCTTGTGACTTTCTTTGTTTTGATGTGTATTTTGTCTGATACAAGTACTGCAACTCCTGCTTTTTTCTCCCTATTAGTTGCATGAAATATCTTTTTCCATCCCTTCACTTTTAATCTGTGTATGTCTTTGGGTTTAAAGTGAGTCTCTTGTAGGCAGCATATAGATGGGTCTCATTTTTTTATCCATTCAGTGACTTTATGTCTTTCGATTGGTGCATTCAGCCCATTTACATTTAGGGTGATTATCGATAGGTATGTAGTTATTGCCATTGCAGGCTTTAGATTCATGATTAGCAAAGGTTCAAGGTTAACTTCCTTACTATCTAAGAGTCTAACTTAACTCACTTAATATGCTATTACAAACACAGTCTAAAGGTTTTTTTTTCTACTTTTTCTTCCTCCTCCATTCTTTATATATTAGGTATAATATTCTGTACTCTTTTTCTATCCCTTGATTGACTTTGGGAATAATTTAATTTTGCATTTTCTTAGTAATTAGCTGTTCTACTTTCTTTACTGTGGTTTTATTACCTCTGGTGGCAGCTATCAAACCATAGGAACACTTCATTTATAGCAGTCCCTCCAAAATCACTGTAGAGAAAGTTTGTGGAAGGTAAATTCTCTCAGCTTTTGCTTATCTGGAAATTGTTTAATCACTCTTTCAAATTTAAATGATAATCTTGCAGATAAAGTATTCTTGGTTCATGGCTCTTCTGTTTAATTGCATTAAATACATCATGCCACTCCCTTCTGGCCTGTACGTTTTCTGCTGAGAAGTCTGATGATAGCCTGATGGGCTTTCCTTTGTATATGGTCTTATTTCTCTCTCTGGCTGCTTTTAATAGTCTGTCCTTATCCTTGATCTTTGCCATTTTAACAACTATATGTCTTGGTTTTGTCTTCCTTGTGTCCCTTTTGTTGGGAGATCTGTGCACCTCCATGGCCTGAGAGACTATCTCCTTCCCAAATTGGGGAAGTTTTCAGCAATTACCTCCTCAAAGACACTTTCTATCCCTTTTCCTCTCTCTTCTTCTGGTACCCCTATAATGTAAATATTGCTCCATTTGGATTAGTCACACAGTTCTCTCAGTATTCTTCCATTCTTAGAGATCCTTTTTGCTCTCTGTGCCTCAGCTTCTTTGCATTCCTCTTCTCTAATTTCTATTTCATTTATCGTCTCTTCCACCATTTCTAATCTCCTTTTAAAACTTTCCACTGTGTTTCATTTCTGATTCTGTATTCCTTAATGATTGGATCTCTGACCAGAATTCATTCCTCAGTTCTTGAATATTTTTCTGTACCTCCATGAGCATGTTAATGATTTTTATTTTTAAATCCCTTTCAGGCAGATTCATGAGGTCGATTTCATTTGAATCTTTCTCAGGGGTTGTATTCATAATTTTATTCTGAACCAGGGTCCTTTGGCATTTCATATTTCTATATGGTGCCCTCTAGTGCCCAGAAGCTCTACTTTCTGGAGCTGCTCAGCCCCTGAAGCAATGTTGGGGGTCGCAGGGGACCAGTATTGGTTCCTGGGAGTAGGAAAGACCTGTTTCCTTATTCCCGGCTGCTATGCCTGTCTCCACTGCCAGAACCAGTGGACCGAGCACATAGGTATAAGCCTCTAAGCCTTGCATTTGTAGTTGCTGTTTACAGGGCTTCCCTCTGGCTGGCCTAATGCCAGGGTAGGGTTTGCCCCTTGCCAGCTAGGTGGGGCTGGCTGGGAGAACGTCTCAGTAGGCTGCGTATCATGGAGTGTGTCCTCGTAGCTCTGTAGCCATCCAGGGAGCTGGAGCCCCTGAAGATCATGAAATTTCCCAACCTGCTGGGCAGAGTGCACCTGGACAATTTTGTCTACCTGTCCTTTCTCCTGAGCAGTAAGCTGTGTGCCAGCCTTGCCCCTTTAGCAGCCCTCTTGCTGTTAGGAAGTCTCTCAGACTGCCCGCCTTTCTTTTGTCCCAGAGCAGCCAGATATGGATACCTGCTTTCCACAAGTGGTTGTAATCTCAGTCTCTCCAGGTATTCTGCCTGTCTTAGCTTTCCAACCCCCTGATCATGAGAGTATCATGGAAACACCATGAAATGTAGGTTTGTGCTCCCAGATCAGATCTCCGGATTTAGGTATTCAGCAGTCCCAGACCTCCACTCCCTCTCTGCTCTGTTTCTCTTCCTCCTGCTCTTGAGCTGGGCTGGGATAAGGGCTTGGGTCCCACCTGGCCATGGCTTTGATATGTTACCCTGCTCTGTGAGGTTTATTCTTTTCTCCAGGTGTATGCAGTTTGGTGCAGTCCTCTTTCCCATTACTCTTTCAGGATTAGTTGTATTAATTATATTTTTATATTATATGTGGTTTTAGGAGGAAGCCTCTGTCTCACCTCTCACACCGCCAGCTTTAATCTTGTTTTCAAGTGCAATTTTTAACAATATAGTTTAGTTGACCTGAAATCTCATTTCAACATAAAATGAATAAAAAGATATGTTTTTGAAATTTTACTTTTTTTTTTTGGTGCTGTGTCTATGATCTGCTGGGTGGTTTATACTTTCCGCACCTCTCACCTCAGGTGACTCTCATGTCATGCTCTGAACTTGCCACATGTAGCTAGTGGCTACTGTATTGGACACTGCAGCTCCAAATGAGTTCTAAGATCAGGTGAAAGCTAGTTTCCAGCTGAGACAATGTCACTGCTCAGCTTCTATCCCATCTTATCCTGCCTTTCCTATTCATTTCTTCCCCAAATACAGCACTTGTGCAAAAATCCTTTTCTTGGGTTTTGCTTCTAGGGATAATTGCCCAGAGAAATGCTTAAGAAAACTTTGTACTTCTTACTTAATGATGAATCAGACAAATTTTTCTTGATACACCACCCTTGCCATGCCTCCTGTCTCCTTTTTTCCTCAGTATCTGCTCCTCTCTTTTCTATTCCACTTCAGTTGGAAAATGTGTATTTTGTAGGAACTTCCATTGTCAGCAACAGTGACATCTCTGTCGCTGGAAAAGAAGATGCTTGGTAAGATGACAATAAAAATTCCTGATTTGGACGTGGGTGTCAAGTTTGGAACAATCCTGTATGCACAGGGTTTGTAGCACTGCTCTGGAGTGGCCTTTGCCTTTTATTCACTTCCCATAATGCAATCCCAGGGTCAGTCAGTGTTCAGGATGAGCAATAAAAAGTCAAAACCCTTTTTTAAATACAAATGTCAAAAAGGAGAGATTTTGACAATTCCCTGTGAGATATATTTGAAAATACCCTTTAGTTCATTCTTTTTTAGTATCACACACTCAAATTCCATTAAGAGAAACAAGCATTTGGTTCCTCTCATCATTTGGGAGCAAAAAAACCCAAAAAAAGCAAAACAAAAAAACCTTCACACGCATTCCCTTTTTTATGTAGCCCAAGCATAATGATGGGTGGATTGCTAACTGTTGTCAAGATGTCAGAAAATTGGCTAAAAGGAAGAATGTTATGCATCCTCAGACAGCACTGTCTCAGGGTAACATTGACTCTATTAAGTAGGTGTGCAATTTTATTTTATTGTACTTTTTTTCCACTTGTTTTGTTTTTGTTTATTTTGGGGGCTTGAACAGAAGCAATGTGGCAAGTTGCAAACTTGCTGACTGGCAAGTTGGTGAGGACATTAAAAACATTTTTAAATCCGTTCAGTTCAAAAGAAGTTGAAAGTAGAGAGAAAGGAAAGTATTTCAACATGAATCTGTGAATCAGACTCCAGATAGTTCTGTTTGTTCCGATGAACCTTCATTCATGATGATCTCAGGTGCACTGTTTCTAAGGAATTCTTCAGACTTGTTCATAATGGGAGAAAGGGAAGTTGGTGAACACAATTTCTGTTGGTTGGTTGTGTTCCTCAGTGACAATAATCAATTAAAATAGAGGATCAAGTAGATAGTACAAAAGTGGAACCAAATACAAAAATAAACTATATCAAAGCAAACCAAATTTTTAAGTAAGAGGTAGAATATTATAGATGAGTATGCTAGTTCATTTGGGTTGTTTTAACACAATGCTGATTGGGTGGCTTATAAACAGCAGACATTTATTTATCACAGTTCTGGAGGCAATTAGTCCAAGATCAAGGTGCTGGCAGATTGGAGTCTGGTGATAGTCTGCTTCCTGGTCATAGATGGCCAGTGGTCTTCTCCGTGTCCTCACATGGTGGAAGGGGCAAGAATGTGATCTGGGGTCTCTTTTATCAGGGGACTAATCCCATTCCTGGGGGTTCCAGCCTCATGACCTAATCACCTCCCAGAGGCCCCACCTCTAAGTGTCATCACAGTGGGGATTAGCTTTCATCATATGAATTTTGGAGGTGTGGGGGTGACAAATACTCAGCCTATCGCAACAATATCAAACTTGGAGTTAGAATATTGGAGTTACATTGTCATAACATGTGACCATGGGGGAAATGTTGGATCTCTTAGAGCCAGTTTCCATCTCTAAATGGAGTGTCTGGACTAAATGGTACTGGGCTCCCCATCAGAACTCAGATACTGTGGTTCTAGTGAGCTTGTAAGATGCTGATCATGGCACGCCCTGTGTTCTTCTGACTAGAGGTATGTTCCTGACTCAGTAGGTACGGTGGAAAGAGTTTTGGGGATGGGTATATCCAAGTTTAAATTCCACACCTACCACTTAACTATATAACCTTGAGCAGATGAATGGCTTATCTGAAAAACAGATTAATAACACCCACTTGTCAGAGTTTTGCAGATGTCCTTGAACAATGTCTGGAACAAAATAGACTTGTGAAAGGAAAATCTTCCTTTTCTTTTCAGTTACGGGGGGGCATTTTTCTGACACATCTCTCCTGTATGCG
Organism: Phataginus tricuspis; assembly: GCA_029783875.1. Taxonomy (NCBI): domain Eukaryota; kingdom Metazoa; phylum Chordata; class Mammalia; order Pholidota; family Manidae; genus Phataginus; species Phataginus tricuspis. The sequence goes on along the minus strand of JAQQAC010011420.1, from coordinate 31,965,851 downwards.
AGAAAAATAGTTCTCCACAGGAATCTGGCTTCTTCTGTAGCCTGTGCAACACAGTATGGGCCTCAGTCCACTCCTGGGAATGGATTTCTGGTGCTCCAGAGGAAGCCATGCCTTATAAAAGATCTCTCCAGAGGCCAAAGGAACCCAAGAGGACAGGATGGCTGTGTGGGTAAATAAGCAAAGAAATACAAAGAAATGTTTCTTATGACTCAATCTGTAACAAAAGAGATCCAGAGAATTAATGCTGGATACTGCAGGGGTGCGGTTGCAGAGAGAAGGGAAAAACTGGCTTACGGATCTGTCTGGCTCCAGCGGGAATCTTGGCAACATTTTCATGTGGACTCAGGGCACAAGTGGCTGTCAGCAGGAATGGCGTTTTGATCCACTGGCAGAAGAAAGGGCCTGGGACTTTTCTATATTGAAGTTGCAAAAAGATTACTGCTTTATATGTAAAACCAAGCCCCTGGAATTACAGACCATCTTATCTTGGACTTTTTTCCTGGTGAATAAGCACACCAGGTTGTGATAGTTATATTTTTTGCATCATTTGTCTGAATAAATGAAGATTATTTCATATTTCAAGTTATCATTATGTCTAATATGTCCTGTTTAACGTGTCCAGGAACATAATTTTTATTTGAGCAATTTGCATATGCATATTGTCTCATTATCTTAATGTAATACTGTTTGGGAACACTGATTCCTAAATAAATAGATGGGAATATAGTTACCCTGATGAAGTCTGATTTAAATGATCAGAAAACCCTCTAAATGAGTTTATATTCCGTTTTGTATAATCATTAAAACAAGAATTAAGGATTTAGCAGAAACATAGTATGGCTTCTTAACTAGAAGAAGGGTTCTCTAGAACTAGGGGTTTCTTTGTCCTTTCACACATGTGCACCAGAGTGTTCTCTGTAAACTGTGTTATGTCTAGAGCACAAACATGCTGTCAAAGAAAGGAAAGTAAAGCAAGAGAAGCCTGATATTTAGAAGAATTACCTCAAAGTAGAAGGAGGTTGAACCTTTTATTGGTTTTTAACAAGAATAGATTTTTACTAAACATAGATATTATGTATAATTTCATTATTTTTAGCGAAATTTATTTACCATTAAGCACTCCATTTTAAATTGGTCTTAGCTTAGATGTTTTGTATGTATTACAAACTGCTTGATAAATAATAATCACTGAGGATTAAAGAAACATAGACTATCTGTCATCCTACATAGGCATCCATTCACGTCTTAATTCATTCAAAAGAAAGTGTTTACTGACTACAGGCTATGTGCCAGGCATAGAGCCAGGACTAGTAGTAATAGTGGTGTGAGGATATAGCCTTTGCACTACAGGGACCCCCAGTTTAGCAGGACAGGTAGGTAAGTGAGCAGTTACTGACTTTTCTCTGGCTTAAAGCAGAAGACGAAACACCCTCCTAAAGCCACAGTGTCCTCCTCCTTTCAAATGCATACAAATGTTGGGTTTTAAAATCCTATTATGTTCAATGTTGACTAGGTTGAAAATGCTGCACTTTGAGATGTGTGTCTTGTACAACTTGGTCCTAGCCACTGCAGTTCCTATATCTTAAAAATACTAAATAAATTCAAAGACAGAGAGAAGAGGAAGGGAAGGAATGGGGAGGGGAGAAGGGAGAATCATTCTGCTCTTGTATAGTGGGAATGTACAGAACTTGGAATGAGAAATATCTAGGATTTAATTCCCTGTCATCAATTTCTTGTGTGATTTTTATTTTATTTATTTATAATTTTTTATTTTGCTATAATTAGTGCACAATTACATGAACAACATTTTGGTTACTAGACTCCCCCTATTATCAAGTCCACACCACATACCCCATTACAGTCACTGTTCATCAGCATAGTAAGATGCTATAGAGTCACTACTTGTCTTCTCGGTGTTGTACTTCCTTCCACATGTTCCCCCCACCACATTATACGTGCTAATCATAATGCCACTTTTTCCCCCTTATTCCTTCCTTCCCTCCCATCCTCCTCAATCCCTTTCTTTTTGGTAGCTGTTAGTCCATTCTTGGGTTCTGTGAGTCTGCTGCTGTTTTTCTCCTTCAGTTTTTTCTTTGTTCTTATACTCCACAAATGAGTGAAATCATTTGGTACTTACCTTTCTCTTCCTGGCTTATTTCACTGAGGATAATACCCTCTAGCCCCATCCATGTTGTTGCAAATGGTAGGATTTGTTTTCTTCTTATGACTAAATAATATTCCGTTTTGTATATGTACCACATCTTCTTTATCCATTCATCTACTGACGGACACTTAAGTTGCTTCCATTTCTTGGCTATCGTAAATAGTGCTGCGATAAACAGAGGGGTGCATATGTCTTTTTCAAACTGGGCTATTGCATTCTTAGCATAAATTCCTAGGAGTGGAATTCCTGGGTCAAATCGTATTTCTATTTTTAGTTTTTTGAGGAACCTCCATACTGCTTTCCATAATGGTTGAAATAGTTTACATTCCCACTAGCAGTGTAGGAGGGTTCCCCTTTCTCCACATCCTCGCCAACATTTGTTGTTGTCTTTTGGATGTTGGCCATCCTCACTGGTGTGAGGTGATATCTCATTGTGGTTTTAATTTGCATTCCTCTGATGACTACGGATGTGGAGCATCTTTTAATGTGCATGTTGGCCATCTGAATTTCTTCTTTGGAGAAATGTCTGTTCAGCTCCTCTACCCATTTTTTAATTGGCTTATTTGCTTTTTGTTTGTTGAGGTACGTGAGTTCTTTATATAATTTGGATGTCAACCCCTTATCGGATATGTCATTTATGAATATATTCTCCTATACTGTAGGATGTCTTTTTGTTCTACTTATGGTGTCCTTTGCTGTACAGAAGCTTCTTAGTTTGATATAGTCCCACATGATCATTTTTGCTTTTGTTTCCCTTACCCAAGGAGATATGTTCATGAAGAAGTTGCTCATGTTTATGTCCAAAAGATTTTTGCCTGTTTTTTTCTGAGTTTTATGGTTTCATGACTTACATTCAGGTCTTTAATCGATTTTGAGTTTACTTTTGTGTATGAGGTTAGACAATAATTCAGTTTCATTCTCTTACATGTAGCTGTCAAGTTTTGTGAACACCAGCTGTTGAAGAGGCTATTACCCCATTGTATATCCATGGCTCATTTATCGTATATTAATTAACCATATATGCTTGGGTTTATATCTGGGCTCTCTAGTCTCTTCCATTGGTCTATAGGTCTGTTATCATGCCAGTTCCATATTGTCTTGATTACTGTGGCTTTGTACTAGAGCTTGAATTCAGGGAGTGTAATTCCCCCTGCTTTATTCTTCTTTCTTAGGATTGCTTTGGATACTTGGGGACTTTTGTGGTTCAATATGAATTTTAGAACTCTGCTCTATTTCATTGAATGCTGTTGGTATTTTGATAGGTATTGCATTGAATCCCACTTGATCATGATGCATGATCTTTTTGAATTTGGTTTGCAAATATTTTGTTGAGTATTTTTGCATCTATGTTCATCAGGGATATTGGTCTATAATTTTCTTTTTTTGTGGTGTCTTTGCCTGGTTTTGGTATTAGAGTGATTTTGGCCTTGTAGAATGAGTTTGGGAGTATTCCCTCCTCTTCTACTTTTTGGAAAACTTTAAGGAGGATGCCAATTAGATATTCATTAATTGTTTGATAAAATTCAGCAGTGAAACCATCTGGACCACGGGTTTTGTTCTTAGGTAGTGTTTGACTACAAATTCAATTTCTTTGCTGGTAAATGGTCTATTCAGATTTTCTGTTTCTTCCTGGGTCTGCCTTGGAAGGCTGTATTTTTCTAGAAAGTTGTCCATTTCCTCTAGGTCATCCAGTTTGTTATCATAAAATTTTTTGTAGTATTTTCTCATAATTCTTTGTATTCCTGTGGTTTCCATAGTGATTTTTCCTTTCTCATTTCTGATTCTATTAATGTGTGTAGACTCTCTTTTTTCTTGATAAGTCTGATAAGGGTTTATCTATTTTATTTATTTTCTCAAAGAACCAGCTCCTGCTTTCATTAATACCTTCTATTGTTTTATTCTTCTTGATTTTATTTATTTATGCTAAAATCTTTATTATGTCCCTCCTTCTACTGACTTCTGGCCTCATTTGTTCTTCCTTTGCTAGTTTTGTTAATTGTGAGTTTAGACTGTTCACATGGGATTGTTCTTCTTTCCTGAGGTAGTCCTGTATTGGAATATACTTCCCTCTTAGCACGGCCTTTGCTGTGTCCCACAGATTTTGTGGTGTTGAATTATTGTTGTCATTTGTGTCCATATGTTGCTTAATCTCTGTTTTTGTTTCATCGTTGTTTGATCCATTGATTATTTAGAAGCATGTTATTAAGCCTCCATGTGTTCGTGGGCTTTTTCATTTTCTTTCTGTAATTTATTTCTAGTTTATACATTTGTGATCTGAGAAGTTGGTTGGTACAATTTCAATCTTTTTAAATTTACTGAGGTTCTTTTTGTGGCCTAGTATATGATCAATTCTTGAAAATGTTCCATGTGTTCTTGAGAAGAAAGTGTATCCTGTTGCGTTTGGATGGAGTGTTCTGTAGATGTCCGTTAGGTCCATCTGTTCTAATATGTTGTTCAGTTCCTCTGTCACTTTACTTATTTTCTGTCTGGTTGATCTGTTCTTTGGAGTGAATGGTGTGTTGAAGTGTCCTAAAATGAATGTATTGCATTCTATTTCCCCCTTGAATTCTGTTAGTATTTGTTTCACATATGTAGGTCATCCTGCGTTGGGTGCATAGATATTTATAATACTCATACCCTCTTGTTGAACTGATCCCTTTATCGTTGTGTACTGTCCTCTGTCTCTTTTTACTTTCTTTGTTGTTTAGTCTAATTTGTGTGATACAAATACTGCAACTCCTGCTTTTTTTCTCCCTATTAGGTATATGAAATATCTTTTTCCATCTCTTTACTTTCAGTCTGTGTATGTCTTTGGGTTTGAAGTGAGTCTCTTGTAGGCAGCATATAGATGGGTCTTTTTTTTATCCATTCAGTGACTCAACGTCTTTTGATTGGTGCATTCAGACCATTTACATTTAGGGCAATTATCAATAGTATGTACTTATTGCCATTGCAGGCTTTAGATTCGTGGTTACCAAAGGTTCAAGGGTAAATCCCTTACTATCTAACAGTATAATTTAACTCACTTCGTATGCTATTACAAACACAAGCTAAAGGTTCTTTTTTTCCTCCTTTTTCTTCCTCCTCCATTCTTTATATGTTAGGTATCATATTCTGTACTCTTTGTCTATCCCTTGATTGACTTGGGTGTAGTTGATTTGATTTTGCATGTGCTTAGTAATTAATTGTTCTACTTTGCTGTGGTTTTATTTCCCCTGGTGACATCTATTTAGCCTTAGGAATACTTCCATCTATAGCAGTCCCTCGAAAATGCACTGTAGCAGTGGTTTGTAGGAGGTAAATTCTCTCAGCTTTTGCTTATCTGAAAATTGTTTAACCCCTCCTTCAAATTTAAATGATAACCTTGCCATGTAGAGGATTCTTTGTTTGAGGCCCTTCTGCTTCATTGCATTGACTATATCATGCCACTCCCTTCTGGCCTGTAAGGTTTCTGTTGAGAAATCTGATGATAGCCTGGTGGGTTTTCCTTTGTATGTGACCTTTTTCTCTCTCTAGCTGCTTTTAAAAGTCTGTCTTTATTCTTGATCTTTGCCATTTTAATTATTACATGTCTTCATATTGTCTTCCTTGGGTCCCTTGTGTTGGGAGATCTGTGCACCTACATGACTTGAGAGACTATCTCCTTCCAAAGATTGGGGAAGTTTTCAGCAATTACCTCATCAATGACACTTTCTAACCCTTTTTCTCTCTTCTTCTTCTTCTGGTACCCCTATAATGTGGATATTGTTCCATTTGGATTGGTCACACAATCTCTCAGTATTCTTTCATTCTTAGAGATCCTTTTTTCTTTCTGTGCCTCAGCTTCTTTGTATTCCTCTTCTCTAATTTCTGTTCCATTTACCATGTCTTCTACTACATCTAATCTTCTTTTAAATCCCTCCATTGCATGTTTCATTTCAGATATGGAATTTCTTAATGATTGAATCTCCATCTTAAATTCATCCTGAGTTCTTGAATATTTTTCTGTACCTCCATGAGCATATTTATGATTTTTATTTTAAACTCTCTTTCACTAAGATTGGTGAGTTCAGTTTCATTTAGCCCTTTTTCTGGGGTTTGTGAGATTTTGGTCTGAATCAGGTTCCTTTGATGTTTCATAATTCTATGTGATGACCTCTAGTGCCCAGAAGCTCTAGTGTCTGGAGCTTCTCAGTGCCCAGAGTGAGGTTGGGGGTCATAGGGGAGCTGCGCTGGTGCCTGGGGGTAGGAAAGAGCTGTTTCCTGATTCCCAGCTACAGTGCCTTTCTCCAGTATCAGAGCCAGTGGGCCGAGCACCCAGGTGTAAGTCTCTGTGCCTGGTAGCTCTAGCTGTTGTAGGCAGGGCTTCCCTCTGGCTGGCCTGACACCAGTGCAGTGACTGCTGGTTTGTGAACAGGTACTGGCAGGCCAAGAGGAAGGTACAGCAGGCTGCATGTCACAGTTGGGGGCCTCAGAGCTGAGTAGGCAGCCAGAGGATGGAGCACCTGAAGGTCCTCAAAGTTCCCAACCTGCTGGGCAGAGTGTGCCTAGACAACTTTGTCCACCTATCCCTTCTCCCATATAGCAAGCTCTGTGCAAACCCCACCCCTTCAGCATTCTTCTCACTGCTAGGAAGCCACTCAGACCGCCTGCCTTTCCTTTGTCCCAGAGCAGCCTGATGGGATCTCTGTCCTCCACAAATGGCCAGAATCACTGTCTCAAGCACTCCACCTGTCCCAGCTCCCCAACCCCACCAACCTCCAGAGCATCACACAGTGTAGATTTGCGCTCCAAAGCAGACCTCCAGGGCTGGGTGTTCAGCAGTCTTAGGCTTCCATGCCCTCCCGCTCCATTTCTCTTCCTCCCATGGGTGAGTTGAGGTGGGTGAAGGGCTTGAGTCCTGCCAGATCAAGGCTTCTTTTGTGAGGTCTGCTCTGTTTGTGAGGTCTGTATGCAGTCCGGTGCAGCCTTCTTTCCTGTTGCTGTTTTAGGGCTAGTTGTATTAACTATATTTTCACACTGTATGTGGTTTTGGGAGGAATTCTCTGTCTCCTCTCACGCTGCCATCTTGATTCTCTTGTTGTGTGATTTTAAAGGAAAAGCACTTAAGCTTTTGGAGACTTACTTCTTTATCTATATTATGAGGAGAGGGATCCTCTGCCATAGGGTGGTTATAATGGTTGCAAAAGGCACTATGTGCTTGAATACTGGCAGAGTTTATGCAACAGGATGTGAAGGGATCCTTCACGGAGACAGTACAACTCAGCAAATGCGTCAGTATTCGACAGCTTAGACCATGAAACAGGGTTAGTCTCCTAGTCTCCCTGCCCTTGAAAAACCTTCTTGGTCCTCTCCACCTAACCAAATCCTGTGGAACTTTCAAAACGTCCTTTCATAGCTCAGATTCGCCTTGAGCTCCTCTTCTCTAAACAACCCCATATCAGCGGCACATTACTGTCAGGTGAATGAGCTTATTCCAGGGAGTTCAAGGTGATGAACTTAACAGAAGAAACCGGAATGGCACTACTCGCTCCGTCTTCTGCCAACAGAATGACACTGTTAAGCTCTCTGAGCCTCGGCATGTCTAATAGAAGAAGATGGTCACTTTTATCTCGTGCTTCTCTAGAGCCCACAGCAAGCACTCCTGTGAACATGACTGTGCCTTTTGTTCCCTATTCCTGAGCCAAATAACAGAATGTCAGGATTCACAGTTACCTGAGGTGAATAAACAGTAAGGTTCACCACATGATCCTTGTTGAATCCCACAACACCCTGGACATAGGCAATTACATTTTCATAACCCTTAAATTTCAAAATCCACATCCAAAAATATTTTCTGATCTTGCAGGTCCAGTTCCTCATTGTAAAGAAGGAAACAAAGACTTCATTTGATTGTCCCACTTACTAATTGTGTAATATTAGTCAATTAGTTTTGCTTTTCTGGAAACTTGTGTCTTTGCATTTATAATAAAGGAGGTGGGTAAAAATTATGTTCTCTAGGTGTTTTGTGTGTATGTATCTATGCTTTTTTACACGTATATCTATGTTAAAACCCCAGTGTGTTCCTAATGCTATGAAAATGTGCATGGGAGGGAGCTTTAATTAAATCAGGATTAATATGAGGGAGATAAAATGATGTGTTTAAGATGGAATTGGTGAGGTGGTTCAGAAGTTCACATGTCTCATTACTTTTCCTTCAGTTTCCATTCCCATTCCTATTTATGGGCTAATAAAGCCCTCTATCACTTGGCCCTTGTACATCATCCGATATGTCCAAAGAACTTTCTGCAATGATATTCTATTTCTAGACTATCCAGTGTGGTAGCCACCAGTCAAACATGGCTATTGCATAAGTGAAATGTGGTTAGTGTGAATGAGAAACACAATTTTATTTTATTTCACTTGAACAATTCTGGATACTAATCTACCATATTGGACAGCCAAATCTATAATCTCAACTTTCACCTGGCCCCTCTTCATGTCATCTAATTTAGCTATAATCAACTATAATCACCTTCCACAATTGCAAAGCAATTCATGTCTAATGTCATTATCTTTTCCTGGCTGAAATAACCTTCCCTTTTTATCCACCTGATAAACTTACTGTTCTTTTAAAATCTAATTGTCACCTTCCAATTAACCTATTAATCCCTAATCTCACCTTTCTTTGAAGTCCCATTGTAGTGTGTATCACTATTATACTGTTTAAAATAATTTTAAGTGAAACTATTATGTCATTGTCCATTTTTACTCATCTCAATGTGTTTGAAAACAAACTTAACACTTAGGGGTATATTTTTTTATAGTACTATAATTTCACAAGATTCAGTGATATTGTGACAAAGGAATGTTGGTATTTGATTGCGGGGTTTATAACCATGCTATTTGGGAATCCACAGAGACAGTGGAAATAGTACTGATGAATTAATTGATAACAACAAATTAATCTGAATTAGACTAATGAAAAACAAAAATAAAGGGAACTTGACTGTTGACATTCTAACTAAAAGGGGATAACATTTCTAGAGAAGAGACTTGAAACATGGGCCATTAATACTAAATATTGTATAAAAATAATCAGTGAGTAATGCTAGACTGTCTCTGTCCACTGGATACACTGTGATGCTGAAATACGCTGGAAAGATCATTAAACCTCCAGCATCAATTTCAACTTTGGTTGGTGAGATAGTTGGTAAACTGAAAACCAGGGGAATGTGATGCCCCTCTCACCCCTTAGATGCATAGAGTCTGTGATCTTGGGAAAGTTAGTCAACTATTCTGAAGTTTTCCTAATTATACCATTACCTGGCTCACAATCACATGAGATAAGGCATATGAAATGTGTTTAGTAAACTATATAATAAAGATATTGCTATTAGGATGATATGATTGCCATTATCTCCTAGTCAATCTACTCAGTAAACAGTAAACATCTCCTTTATCTGTCCTATGTTAGGTATGAAGAATAGCATCTCTTCCAACAAGATACAACGTAGAAGACACATGGACAAATGCTTACACTCATGGAAAAGTTTTAAGAAATATCCAGACACTCATGTTTAAAAAAAGTGTTTAGGATCTAACGACTTGAAGGACAAACCGATCTGATGCAGAAGTTAAGGTCAGTGTTCTATAATCAATTTGATATAGAAGCTAAGTACAATGTTCTACAGCACTTACATTACTGCTCCATAAACACCCTGAAAATTATGCCTGCAGTTACTCTTCTGCCTCCATAAAGTCCTCAAATCATCCTTGACCATATCATACTATTTCAAAAATATGTTAATTTCATCCCTTCTCCTCAGACATTGCTGTCATTTGTCCCTCATCCAGATTACAAATTTCTTGATGGATTTTCTTCCTCCCATGATTCTCTTTCTGACCCACCTTCCATGATTTTTCTTGGGTGGAAGGTACTTTCTAAGGTTCAGATATGTCATCATGTCCTTCCATCCACACTTCCAGTGCTCCTTAAGGACTCTGGAAAGGCCCACGTTCCTTAACTAACTTTACATTGTCCTTCATCTCACCTCTAAATTCATTCCTACAACTGTCCAACCAGCCAGACCAAGTTGTCCAAAATTTGCAGTTTCTCCATGAACAGAGTTTAAGTGGACATTCTACTCCCTCTTTAAGAGCATCCAATTACCTCTCTTTACTAAGGAATGTTTATCACCCACTTAAATATAACCTCAGTTACAGTAAACTGTCTCAAAACCAGACTATCACTCTTACAGGATTCCCCTTAATGTGATCTTAGTTCTTACCACTGAGCCTGCACATCCACCAAAAACTCCCTGAAGTCCTCAGCATGCAAAGCATAATAAGGAGAAATCACATACTTGGGAGCAGAAGGTCTTAACAGGCATCTTTGAATTGCCCCTTTACTGGTTGTTCTGGCTAATTCTAATTTAAGATGTTAGCAGGCCTCTATGAGATGCCAAGTGACTTCTTTACAAATGTTACACAGGAGACAAGAGGATTGGTACAAGATAACGCTTCTGACATTTTTACTCCTGTTAGTGTAGAATAAAGCAGTAAATGGCATCACCTGGGGCTGCAGTCATTAGGAATTTCAGTGAAAAAAAGTAATACCTTAAACTTCAACAAGTTTGATCCACTGCTTTTCAAGTAGGTACAATAAAATAAATGCAGATCTGGAGTTTTATATCAAACTGTACTTGAGTTAAGACTTTACAAAGTAAGAGATAGAATTGAATATTTTCTTTTTTTCACAGAGCTGGAAAACCTACACCTCTTTTCAAAGGCTTGTAACTTATATTTCTATATTTCAACCAAAGTTTTCTAAAAGGAATTTTTCTTCTGGCCAGAGATTTTACAAGGAAATGTTCAAATGGAAAAAAAAAAAAGAGAGAGAGAGAGAGAGGGAGAGTAAAAGAAAAAGCTTTTAACAGAAAGTTAATAGGGTTGCCTAAATGGAACCTGAAATGGAAGTATTCGCCCCTTAATGTGATCCTCTGTGGAACTTCTAAAGAAAAGACAGCCTGACAGCCCTTCACTAAAGGCAGGAGTGAGGGTGGCTGTGGTTGTCATTAGCTGAGGATGGTTACTGCTTCTCTGAATGTATTTTCTGTACAACTAAAGCAGTTGCCCATGGCATTTAGATTATTTAAGCACCAAAGTAGTCATAGGCTGGAAATTCAATAGGCTTCTCTGTGGACTTGGTTTTCACCTGTGTGGGGAGAACCATCATTGGGTCGGGTAGTCATTTTACATCTTCAGGAAAATGTGCTCCAAAGAACACAAGTTACTAGGAACACAGTCTTGTGCTTACAAAAAAATGAATTGAAAGTATGACATTTTCCATTCTTTTTCCAATCTTTGTCCTGAAAACGAGAGCTCCCAATGTGAATATTGGTTATCTGATGACCAATGAGCCTTTTGCATTTTTATAAAACTGAATGTTGTTGGAACATCCACTCATTATGTGAACAGTGTTGCTCTTTGCTTGGGATACTATTTCAACCTGAATTAGAATTCATCCTCACTCTTGCCCAAAGCCTGAGACATAAAATACTATTGAGTCTCCATACTATTTAATCAACCTGTTCTGGGTTTCTGAATTAGGATTCAGCTCCACTCATAGTTGAATAGTTTTGTATAAGAACACAAAATACAGAATCTTATAACCCAGTATAGCTCCCACTCGGAAGAATATTTATCTGCATTTGTTTCACTTGCAGATATCTAATAAGGAATATGTCTATACTGTATCCTCATTGTCATCTAAACTCCTCCTAACCAAAAATACCTGGACAGGACAAAAAGTGGGGTCTCACAGTCAGGGAAAGGACACTCCACTAACCAAAAGCATCAAGAGATTGAGGCTTAGAGAGACAGACCACAGGCTAGAGACTGGCCACTAGGCCCTTATTTTGCAAGTAACTACAGAAGCTGTCCGGGAAGGGCCTGCAGCTAGGAGAGTCTAGGGGCAGCACTACAACTAGAGAGCCTCAACTGAGTGGGCAGGGAACAGAAATCTTTAAGTCATAGTAACTTGTCCTAGAGAGACACAGTGAGCATCCCTGGGCCCTCCCCACTGACCTAATCATGCTCAAATCTTTTCTGCTACAGCTTTAAGCCCATTTCCCTGGGCTACTGCCTCAGGAGAGGTAAAGATATCCAACCGTATTCCTTCTTTTGTATCCTTATATCAAACTTAAAAATTAATTTTTGTTCTACTCACATTTTGATTAAAGCAAAAAAAATGTGTAATTTCTTTTAATCTGCTCCATTTTCCTCCTTTGTTTTACATTTGGCCTGTAACATGCCATGATAAGCCCCATCTTTCTCTCCTTCCTTCATATTCAGTGGCATTTCCCAGGGGCACTTTTAAAATGAAGACAAAAAGGTAACACAGAAGGAATAAGAAAGAAGAGGAAAGAAATGCTAAGTGATTAAGAACTGTTGCACTTCTTTTTCATCATCTCTATCTAAACAGAAGCATTTAGCTTTTTTTCATTTATAAATAGAACTAAGCAAACTCTGTAACACCTACAACTTTCAAGCCCTAATTATCTATCCCTACAAACCAGAAATACAGTACAGACCTTAAAGACAAAACAAGAGGCTAACATGTAAGAGGCGTCATGGTGAGGAACAGGTAAGAAGAAATTTGCAGGCAGATAAAAACGGGTTTAGTTCCCTGATGAAGCATGTGAGAACTGTGTCACTTTGGGAAAATTTGGGGGCTTCTCTCAGTCTCAGTGTCTTCATTTCTGAAATGGCAATTGCATTAGATACATAAGAAGGTAGACAGTACATTTAAATAGCAAAGGATTGGGAACGGACAGAAGAGTGTTTGATCACCCTTTGTGGGAAATGTTGGCCTCTTAGACACCCACTGATTCAGGGCTTGCTTTGCTTGAGAGAGCCAGTGGAAGGAGTGATGGCCAATGTAGGGAGCCAGCAGAATTGAGAACAAACCGAAAGACCATGGCAGCTGAGAAGGCCAGTGGAACAAGGAAATTCAGTCTGGTCATCAGATGAGGATGAAGTCAGAAGCAGGTCTGAAAAGCTAGTGTTGCAGAGCCAGGGAGATGCGAACAGCGCACGTCTCTCCTATAAGGAGATCAAAGCCCCAGGAGATGAGCAGATGCTGGATTGCTTGCCAAGTAGCAAGCTTTGCTCTCACTCTCCATTCCTAGGACTTTGAAACTCCTGTCAGTCTTCTGCAGTTTTATATGAACATTGTTTAATTATAGAGAAACATATAATGAAGACCTGGAGACATCAAGGGGGAGTAGGATGGCTGGACCTTTGACATCATTCTTCCTGGGGACATTTTCCAAGATAGTGCTTCTTAAGCTGTAGTGTAACATCAGAATGCCATGGGGAACTTTGTTGAAATTGATGGTGGTCCCACCTCGAGTTTCTGATTCAGTAGGACAGGGGTAGGGCCTGACAATGAACATTTCCAGGAGGTTCCCACGCCTTGCTGATGTTGTCAGTCCAGGGACCACACTTTGGGAACCACTGCTTGATGAGATTAGTTTAACTGCCATGGGAAGCAATTTTTAGGGCTCCAAGGTTAGCATATGGATAGTGACGTCTTATCTGCAAGTTTCCTATTTTCAGTGTTCAGCTCCAAGGGCCATGAAACGGCTCTCAGAATTTACTGGACACTGCTAGTCTCCCAAAATGCAGTGCTAATGTAGGCATTAATCTTCCAAACTTGAAATTGTTCTTTTTATGTTGTAGGTGTTTGATTTCTCCCTACTTCAAAGGCCCATTTTGTTGTGCTTTCAGCAATAGTTGCTTATAGAAGAAGGGGTAAAATCTTTACATGGGAGTGTAACCGTTTAAAAACCATTATGGAACACAGCTGAGCCTCTGAAAGGTGCATTAGGAGGCAGCTGTGGAGGAGATATTTTGAGGAAATCTCCAAGCCTGCAATTTGAAGTCCCCTTTAACCACCTCCAGTGTCCCAAAGATCTCAAGCTTTCATTCTTATGGACAAAATGATGTTTCCACACTTTTCTCCTTAGTTGCCTAGGACTTCAACATATTAACACATGAACCCATGTTTGTTTTTTTATCCTTTTTATTTCTAACACCTTTGAGCCATACTCACAGTTGGCTCCAAGCAGTCTGCTGGTGATGTATGTATGATCAGCAGACCCGGCCCATCTTCCAAAAAAGCAAGCTTTTCTGTGACATTAGAATTGAGTCAAAGGGTAAAGACTAAGAGAAAGTGATACCTTGTGTCAGGTATTTAATCCTGTTCAATATATATACCTCACACAGTAGATGAAGACAGCAGGTTCATGTGGGGATAGCTTGCTTAAAGTTCAGGACCATACAGGCATTAGGCTGTGTCGGAACAGGTAACTAGAAGGCAAAACACCATGAGTCCGTCTTTTTGTTTCTGTTGGATGGTAATTAAAGCTCAGCAAGAGGCCAGAAAAAGACCTAGTTTGGCCTAGGATCCTCCCCTACATCCTGCTCTCTCTCAAATGTACAGGCACATCTTCCCTAATTCCTTAGTAGATTCCTAACAAACAGGCAGAGAAACAAGATGTTGGCAACTTTACTAATTTAAAAAGAGCATGGGCTTCCAGAGTGTTAAGTCTTTACCAGGTTTTCCAGACTATCAGATTGGTTTTTTTCATACCTTGCAAGCATTACAGCTGAATATGATATTCACACCATTTAACAGCAAGCATGGCATGGTCAGGAGTCAATCAAAATAGTTGCTGGCCATACACAGGTCATGTGGATATCCTGGTGTGTATTAGCTGAATACCCACTCTGATTGGAGTAGCAGTAAATCACAGAAAACATCTTCTCTGTCATTATCTTTACCAGAATCACTAATATATTTTATGCTTACACATTTGTCAATACTGGTCTGGCTCAAACACAGGGCTAAGCATGTCTCCTCCCTGCCTCCTTATCCTCTATCCCTTTAAGCATGCCCAAGTTTTAGGATACATGGCATAAAACCCTCTAAGTGATGCAGCTCTGATGGGAGCCACCTGACTGAGAAAACAACATCCCAAAGCAAACCGAGAAGAGGATTTCTGTGAAAAGAGACCATAACTCCTTTGGTACTTCCAGTCTAGAGATTACAGAGACCAGGAATAGGATGTGACCAAATTGTGAATAGCTAAGAGGTGGCCCCCATTCCATGTTTCATTTTCATTTCAGTCATCCAGGGCTGTGAGCATGAGCCTTGAGACCAGTGTGGCAAGCCAAGGCTCTGCATCAAAAAAAAAAAAAAAAAAAAAGATGTAAGCTATTTGTGTGTCCCTATGAGAAGAATGCCCTGCCCTTCTTCCAGGATTACCGAAGACAGACCAAACTGCAGACACAGCCAGACAGGAGAAACTCAAATACAAACATGAATATATAACTAACACAATGGGGAAAAAATGAAACAGGCTCAACATGCAGAACATATGCCAGAGAAAACAGATCTGTAAGTTTTTCCACTAAGATCAGAAAAAAGACAAGGTTGCCCATTCTCGCCACTTTATTCAACACAGTACTGGAAGTCCTCGCCAAAGCAATCAGACATGAGAAAGAAATAAAAGGCATCCATTGGAAAGGAGGAACTTTAACTTCTCTCAAATGGCAAGAGAAATGATCCTATATATAGAAAAACCTAAAGACTCCACCAAAAAATAATTATTATAACTAATAAGTGAATTCAGTGAAATTTCCAGGATTCAAAATCAAAGTGCAAAAATCAGCAACAATTCTTTACACTGAAAATGAACTATCTGAAAAATATATAAGCAATCCCATTCATGATAGCATCAAAAATAATAAAATGTTCAAGAATAAATTTAACCAAGGAATTGAAAGATCTGTACACTGAAAACTATGACATTGTCAAAAGAAACTGAAGAGGATACAAAAAAATGGAAAGATATTCTGTGCTCATGGATTAGAAGAACTAATATTGTTAAAATGTCCATGCTATCCAAAGTCATCTGTAGATTCAGTGTAATCCGTATCAAAAATTTAATGGCATTTTTTACAAAAAGAGAAAAACAATCCTAAAATTCGTGTGAAACAAGAGGCCCCACATAGCCAGAAAATAAAGCTAGAGGTATCACAGTTTTGAAATTAGGTTTGCCTAATGTCTATACTATAAAGCTATAGTACTCAAAACACTATAGTATTGGTATAAAAGCAGATATATGGACCAATAGAACAGAGTGAAGAGCCCAGAAAAAAATCCATGGCCAACTAAATGGTCAAATATATGGTCTTAATATTTAACAAAGGAGCCACAAATACTCAGTGGAGGAAAGATAGACTCTTCAAGAAGAGGTGGCAGCAAAACTGGATAAGCAAAGAATGAAACTGGACCTTTAATTTATACCACTCACAAAATTAACTTGAAATGAATTAAAGACTTACTTAAAAATATAAGACCAGAAATTATAAAATTCCTAGAAGAAAACAAGGAAAAAGCTTCTTACACTGGTCTTAGCAATTATTAGTTTTTGGATATGACACCAAAAGCATGAGCAACAAAAGTAAAAATAGACAAAGGGAGTTTACATACTAAAACTTTCTGCATGGCAAAATAAATTATCAACATAATGAGAAAACAACCTATGAATTGGATGAAAATATTTGCAAATCACGTATCTGGTAAGGGGTTAATATCCAAAATATATTAAGAACTGATACCACTCAATAGCCCAAAAAACAAATAAGCCAAATAACAAATGGCAAAGAACAAAAATAGACATTTTTCTAGAGAATACATTCAAATGTATTTGTGTATGAGTATATAAAAAGGTGCTCAACATCACCAATCATCAGGGAAAAACATCGAAACCACAGTGAGACCACTATAACCTCATAGCTGTTAGAATGACTATTTTAAAGATGACAAAAGATAAAAAATGTTGTGAGGATGTGGGGAAAAGGGAACCTTTATGCTTTGTTGGTGTACTAAACTGGTCCAGCCATTATGAAAAACAGACTGGAGGTTCCTCAAAACATTAGAAAGAGAGCTACCCTATTATCTAGGAATTCTACTTCTGGATGTATATCCAAAGGAAATGAAACCACTTTCTCCAAGAGATACTTGTATGCTTATGTTCACTGAAGCATTATTTACAATAGCCGAGACATGGAAACAAACCTGGTATCAATTGTTGGAAGAATGGATACCAGAACATGTGGTATATATGAGATATTATTCAGTCATAAAAATAAATTGTTCCATTTGCAACAACATGGATCAACCTAGAGGGCATTATGCTAAATGAAATGAATCAGACAAAAAAAGGCAGATATTTTATGACCTCACTTATATGTAGAATTTTTTTTTAATTGAACTCATAGACACAGAAAATAGATTGGTGATTGCCAGGGGTAAGGGACAAGGAAATGAATGAAAGTGATTGAAGGATACAAACTTCTAGTTATAAGATGAATATGTCCTGGGGATCTAATGTACAGCATTGTGACTATAATTACCAGTATTTTATCATATAATTGAAAGTTGCTAAAAGAATAAATCCTAAAGCTCTCACCACAGGAAAAGGAAAGTTACTGTATGAGGTGATGTATGTGTTAACCAACTTTATTGTGGTAATCATTTTGCAACATATTTGTATATCAAATAATTGTGTTATATACTTTAAAGTTACAAAATAATATATATCAATATATCTCAGTAAATTTAGGGGAAGAGAGAAGACTGTTCCCTCTGGATCGCTGTCACTGAATCCTTACTATTTGACTCCTCATGACTGATCATCTCTGCCTTCTCCCTTAGCCAGTGCCACCAGAACAGGGAGGCTGATGCAGGCAGGGACCAGGCACAGGAGGGCAGGCTGGGCATCCTTGGAGATATGCATGGTGAAGAAGGTAAAGCCTCGCCGAAGATTAAGGTAAGTTGAGGATGTGTATTAATTTCTAGCACAAAACCAAAAATAAAAAAATAATGAATAAATATACAGTACAAATGAAAAATCCATATAGGAATAAAATGAAATATTTAAAAGACTTGAACAACCCAAAATAAGATAGAAATGGAGGAAGAAAAGACCAAAAATAGAGAGACAACTAAAAGTCAAATAGCAAGATGGTAGAAATAACCCAACCATATGAATAAATGGTGTATGTATTAAATTAAAATTGATATCCACTCTAATTAAAAGAGATTGTCAGACAGTTTAGAAAAGCAAGACCCACATATAGATTGTCTACAAGAGACATATTTTACTTATAAATTCGTAGAGAAGTTGAATATACTATAATGAAAGATTTACCATGCAAACTATAAGCAAAAAAAATCTGTTTTAGTTATATTATTAGAAGACAAAGTACATTTCAATGTAAGAGTATTACAACTCATTAGGATAGTCATTATATTATGACAAAATACTCAACTCATCAAGAAAACATAAAAACTGTAAATGTACATGCACTGAATAAGAGAGTTTCAAAATACAGGAAGAAATAACCAACAGAACTAAATGTAGGTGACAAATTAAATATCAAAGAAGGAAATTTTAACACCCTGATCTCAGAAATCAATAGAATTTACAAAAAGTAGCAAGTATGTGGATGATTTTAATGACAATCAAGTTTACTGATGTACATTTTAAGGATAACACACCCAACATAGCAGAACATCCATTCTTTTCAAGTTCACATGGAACATTCACCAAGATAGATCATATGTTGGCCATGGAATAAATATCAGTTACTCCCAAAAGATTGAAATCATACAAGTATATCCTCTGATGGGAACAAATTAGATAAAAATCAGTAACAAGTAGAAACCAAGAAAAGCCCCATCTTTGGAAATTAAAAAACACACTTTTAAATAATCCACAGATCTAAGATGTAATTACAATGGGAAGTAGCAAGCATTTCAAAACTGAATTATAATCAGAATACAACATATCAGAGCTTATTGGGTGCAGTGAAACAGTGGATTGAGGAAATTATTTGCAATAAAAGAGCATATTATTTAAAAAAAGATGAAAACCATGATCTCAGTTTCCACCATAAGAAGCTAGAAAAGTAAAAGCATATTAATTCCAAAGTATATATAAGAAAGAAATACTAATAAGTAGAAATTGATGAAATAGAAAACAGTAGAGGACAGTTAAAAAGCCTAGACTGACTCTTGTAATAGATGCATAAAGCTTAGGAAGAAGTAATAGATATAATACCAATTACATACTTCAGAACTGAAAGAGTAGTTCCTATAGATCCTATAGATATTAAAATAATAATAAGTCAAATGTATAAACAATGGTGTGCTTATTTATTCAACATAGCCAAAATGTTGGGCAAATTCTTTGAAAACACTTCTTACAAAAGTGAACACCGAAAGAAAAAAATATATATATATGATACCCCTGTATCTATTAAGGAAACTGTCAAAAATATTTCCACAACAAAAATTTCAGTACCAGATAATTTAACTGGTGAATTGTATCAATTCTATTCAAGAAAAATTAATACCAGCTGTATACAAATGCTTTTATGAAATGAAAGAGAAACACACTCTGACTGTGCTATATGAAGGCAGAAAAATCCTAGTACTGAACATGAAAAACATAAGAAAAAAATTACAAATCCAATATATTGACAAAATTTTATCAAATTATATTCAACTATTTTAAAAATGGATATTACAGCATAGCCAAACAGCATTTATTCTAGGATTACAAGGTCAAATTAACTTTCAAAGACAAATTTATGTTATTTTACTATAATAACATAATAAAGGAGGAAAAAAAACATCAGATCATTCCAAGAGATGCAGAAAACCTTTTTTAAAAAAAAAATACATCAACCATTCATTCAGAATTAAATCTCTCCACTAGCAAACTAAAAATAGAAAAACATCACCCTTAACCTGATAAAGGGCCCAGATATGTTATAGTTAACATATAACTTGGTAAAAAACTGGATTCATTCCACTAAGATTGGGAACAGACAGGAATATCTTCTCTTTGACAGTGTACTGGAGGATCTTGTCAATGCAACAAGGCAGGAAAAAGAAATAAATGCATAAAGACAGAAGAAGGAGAAATAAACTACCGTTTCCACATATGACATGATTGTTTACCTTTTAAACCTTAAGAAATCTAAAAAGAAAAAAAAACACTTTGGAATTAATAAGTGAAATCTTTTTAAAATATTAAATAAATTGAACAAAAATACTGACTACCTCCACATTATAAAACATCACTGCAAGTAAAGATGGTCCAAATTAATGTTCATCTTCTCAGATTGAAAGACTCAGTATTGTTAAGATATCAAACTATTTTATATAGTCACAGCAACCTGAAATGTAATTTCATTGAAATGTTTGATAGACATTGGCAAGCTTATTCTAAAATTCATATATAAATTCAAAGGACAGCCAAAAAATATATATATTTATATATGTAAAAGAAGAAAAACTGGAAGATGTACATGGCCTCATTTCAAAATTTACTTTAAAACTATACAGTATTCACTCAATTATTTTTTGTCTTTTTACAAGAGTATTAGGGCAGTTAGATGGGGAAAACAAGTCTTTTCAACAAATGGTGCCAAACTACTGGGTACTGGAGAATCATATAGCTAAAATGAACCTCAACTTCTCCTTCATACCGCACACAACAGATAGATCATCAACCTAAGCATCAGAAGTAGAACTCTAAAGCCTCTAGGCTGAAACACAGGGGAATAATTTTACTCAAGGTGGTAGACAAACTTTCTTGAAGAAGATACAAAAAAGTGCTTACCAGTTGTGCTCCTGGTGGGGGAACCAGTGAAACTGAAATATATCAAGAGAAAGGATTGGTTGGGAGAAACCATTTTTTATTGCTCACAGCTTACTCAAAACTCACTAGCTAGGCCGGGCGCCATCCTTCTCCTCCAGCGGCAGTTCACGCTCTCTACTTCCCACCCTTCCCTCCTGGGAGGAACTCCATTGGCTGGTCCTTGGTGACAGGCAGACACCAATTATGTACTAGGAACAGAGGGGAGGAGACAATGGCTGTCCTCTCTCCACCCCCTGCCTTAGATAGACAGGAGGCTCTGTGGTTAAAAACATCTATTGATATGTAAATGAGTTAAGGCTAGCCAGGAGATTCTAGAAATTCTGCAGTTTACTCCACACCAAAGAAAAAAATATGTTTATTGCTACATGTTGTTATTAAATTTCCCAAAAATGTTTCATAAATAGGAATTGGAAAATGAAAGCAAACATCTCCAATGGGAGGAAAATATTCACATTATATGCAGCAAGGCATTTTCACCAAGTCAGAGGTTTTTGAAACTTGTCTTCAGAATCCTTTTATGCTTTTAAAAGTTGTTAAGAACCCCAAAGATCTTTTGTTCATGCGGGTTGTATCTATCAGTACTTAAGGGGTTCAAAATTAAAATAAAAAAATTGAAAATATTTATGTATTAAATAAAGTAACTGATAAATCCATTAAATGTTATATTACACATTAAAAAAATAACTCTTTCCCCAACCTAAATGATTTCAGTGAGAAGGCATAGTTTTAGCTTTTGCAAATATCTCTAACTTATGACTTAGTAGAAGACCACTGGTTTCTCATATGCCTCTGCACTACATTTTTTGTGCCATTTTGTTTGCTAGAAGTAAGTGAAAAAAATAATTGACCTCATACACATATACGTAGTTGGAAAAGAGAGGGTGATTTCATAGCCTTTTCAGATAAATATGAATATTCTTCTTAGATATTACACAAAATTTTCACAAGTGGCCATTTTGTAAATGTTAGTTGCAATGTGGAACCTGAAACTTTCAATTAATGTTTCGTACTCTGTGACATTAAAACTCACTGGTCTATCTTGCATGTTAAATGTATCTTCACTCATGCATGATTTTATAGCACAATATACATACACACAGAGATTAAAGCAAGGAAATGTTAAGTAGGAAAAAGTAAAGCAATATTAACATTAGCCCAAATTAATTCAAGGCAAGTAGGATAAAGTATCCAAGAGAAATATTTTCTCTTCAATATTTGGATTCCTAGCAACATGTCTTTTATATTGATATAGCAAAAACTGTGATAATACAGGGGCAGTCCCACATTTCTCTCACAGAAGTAAGTAGATCAGAAAAAAAAAAGAAAAAGAAAAGCAAAGGTAGAGAAAATCTGAACAATATGATTAACAAGTCTTATCTAAGAGTAGGAACAGAAAAGGGCTGAAGGAAGGAAAAGGAAAGACTCTGAATCTGACAAATACAGAATGCTAGTTATTACCAATCTGCTTATGAAATTAAGTGCACATGATATGCTGGGACACTAAGTTTCAGAGAAAAACTTCACAAGCTACAAAAAGTAGAAACCATAGGTGCCATGATGCAAAAATTAACAAATAGACACAAAAAGTAGAGCTCCCCATGTATCTATCCACTGAATAAAACACTGTCCCTGGCAATATAAAATATAGCCAAAATCAATCAAAGAAAAAGTAATAGGCAAACTGCAGTCGTTTTAAGGTAAACCATCTTTATAGAATTAGGTGTAAAGTGTTTCTTTTGTTTCTATTAATGGGGTTCAGAATAAGTCTCCCCAAATGTGCTGATTTGTCATGTGGACTCTTTGAGCTGAAGGCAACAGAGTAGACCCCTAAGGATCAAGAAACATTTACTCTTCCCTTACCTATCTAGAAGAATCTAACTTGGGTGTCTTTCCCAGAATTAGGGTTATTACTGTAGATACGTTTTTCGGAGTGGCCCATCTGTGTGGCAGAGCAGACATCGACTTCCCAAGCCAATGCTCTTCTTGCCCTGGGCATTTCTTTCCTCCCCTTGGAAGCCCAGGCCCTTTCCAGTCCCTACCTCAGGATGGCTTATAGACCTCATTGTACCTTTCTGTCCATGAACCTGTCTTGTATGTGGGCTCCCATACCTATGGAATTAAATTGGATTTTCTTCTGTTAATCTCCCTCATGTCAATTTGATTCTTAGACCAGCGAGAAGAACCTTGAAGGGCAGGGAAAAAATTTTCCTTCCCAACACTATCCTTTTGCACAATGGGATTTATTTTTACAGTGATTATTTTACAAACTCTAGAAATTGAACACAAAACATCATATGTATGTTTCTTTCAGTAGCAAATGACAGAGGCTTAATTGAAGAAATAAAAGGGAGCAATTTTTGATTCATCATATTGAAGTGTCCACAGAGTAGATTTAACTTAGTCATGAGTTAAGTAAATTCTTCAAATGGTGTCACCTTTTGTCTCTTCATCTTCGAGTTCTGGTTTATATTGTGTGGTCTTTTTCAAACATTGTCCTTGCTTATATTGGTAAAATGGCAGCTTACATTTCCAGATCTGTATCCTATTTAGTTTAGCAACTCCCAGTGAAAGAGAATTTTTCTTTCCTAATAATTTTAGCAAAAATTCTGAGTATGAAATCTCATTCCCAATATTGTAATTCCCTATGTTAGCAAAGTAAAGTATTTGTGGGAAGAGTGGGGATATGATCATCTCAACTGATGACAATATAATTGGTGACCTTTTCAGATCCCCATTTGGAAAGCTACTTGTTACTCTAGAAATAGGAGGAAAACTTCAAAATTTGATGAAGGCCACAGAGAGAAAACAACTCTGAAGCTTTACTGAAGGGGCATAAAATAAGACTGAAATGAATGTGACAGTCACATTATGGGATGGCAAAATGCAAAATTTTAAAGATGCCAATCCTGTCATATTAATCATGATTTACATCCAAGAAGAATTTTAAAGCCTCTTGGCAAAGATGTTATAAAATGTATCTGCCCCAACAAGAAAAAAATAGTCGAGGAAAAGTCAAGGATATGTTTAGGAATTACTAGAGAATATGTGTGGATATGAAAAAAAAAAAAAGATGTACTCTCAAGCCTGTAAGATTAGGATAATAATCGATAAGTAAATGCCAGAATCCTAATAGGGAAAGACTCATGAATAACTAACTGGGAATGCTGTATTTGATAAATGTTATGCTTTAAATCATTGGGGTCAAAGTAGACTCTTTCATGAATTAGTGGTAGCCTTTTGGAGAAAACCTATTCGATTTCTTTTTCTCACCATGCAAACTGGACTTCTCTGGGTCAGCAGGTGTGTTCATGTATGTTCCTGTTCTTTTCATATTTATAATACTGTATATTACTTTATCCTCATAGTAATGATAAGGACCAAATAAAAAAAAGGAGGCAGGAAGGAAGGAAGGGAGGGAGGCAGGAAGGAAGGCCAGAGGGGAGGAGGGAGGAAGGGGAACTCTAGCCCAGGTGGAAGGCAGGTTGTGCGGAGAGACTATAATCTAGGCCAGCAGATGAATCATGACTTCCATTTTCCATCCCCCCACTTTGAAGAAGTGGAGAGGGACAGCGGTGGTGCAGGACTTTGTGGTTATTTAGGGAGGCAAGAGTTGAGAATAACTCTGAGGTACCTTAATTTATTTCTCTATCTCTCTCCCTCTCTTTTTAAATGTTTTTCAGAGCTGAAGAGGGCAGATTTAACGTCTTAACATCCAAAATACAGATTTCATCCAGGAATCTCTGGGAATTTTATATTACCCCATTTTTTTTTCAATGCTTTAAATTTACAGAGAGCCTATGAGGGATTATTCCCCCTGGAGGGGAAAGGTTTAGGGTGGGTTTGGGAGATGTGCACAGTATATTTGCTCTTGGCCGTGGTATTGACAGCCATAGCAGAATAATCAACCTGAATTAGAAATACATCTGATCTCCAGACTGAAACATCCACAGACCCTCAGTGCTCACGTTCTGACTCTCATCCTTGGGTTCGTTTTTTGGCTTTCACTGGTTTTCACAGTCCTTTTGACTTTCTAAATGTCCTGTTCTCATAGACATTATTTTCTCAGATCAGACGCCTGGAATTACAGTCATTGGTAACCATTAGGATGGGTTTCCTGGGAGCCACTTCCAGTCTGGGGGAGTCCTATTGAAGTGCCAATCACAGTTCCAGACAGCAGGGGAAGAAGGCTTCCCTAGGGCATTTATATTCTGAAATGTAAATTATGGTTTGCCTTGACTTCCGCTGTGATCTTTAAGATATCCTCCTCCCTTTTGTTCAGAAAACATCCCAGTGCAGCTGGGAATGCTATTTCCAATTAACAGACAAATCTGCACGGAAGGAAAGTAAGACTATTAACATTCTCAGAGTTAAGCTTGGAGGCTTTTTTCTCATAGGCCATCCAGCTTTGCAATCTTGAAAGAATAATACTTTGAGAGGAATATGCTAGGTTCAAAATGGAATAAAAATTTACTAAGAATTACACTTACTAGAGCTTAGGAATAATGAAGAAGAAACCTGTGCCAGCCTACTTAAGTTTGTATTCCATCATAATTGAAGAACATTTTATAAATACAAATGGGTATGGTTCTATTTCGTAATTCAAATTATCACCTTATTCAAAAAATATGAATTTTTCCTCTAAAAGATGTTGGAGTAATTAGGTATAGTCACCTTTGAGGAAAATCAGAGTTTATGCATTCACACATTCACCCATGCATGGAAACGGACTTTGCTATCCATATATCTTTTGTGCCTGTTCCTAGCTGTGGTAGATTGAATTATTGGCTTTGACAATTCATCCTTCCTTCTACATGCACCCTTCTCATGTCATCTTGCAGCTTCTTTTGTGAAAGGTAGGGTGCATTTCACCCCTGATGATTTTTACCAATGGGGTATTTGCAATCTTAGTGCAAGCAAAGGCTCCAAGTGAATTCTGGGCTCGAGAATGTGGAACCCCAGTCTCTTCACTTATTAAACAGGTTGGATGGGGAACCCATCATTAAACAACAGGAGGAAAAACATTCTGATTTGTTGTGTTTGCTGATTTGCATGGCTACCCCAGCCAATTGCAAGCAACCTGGTAAATGAAAAGTTGGGAAGAGATACCAGTAGCAATAACATTTTATAGTATTTCTGCCAAACAGATGTAATAGACCTAATAGCCTCAAGATCCTAGATAACAAGAGAACATAGAAAAATAATTAGAAAGTGGTGAATTTTGAATATTTATCTTTGTTTTTAATATAGTGTATTCAACTGTATCTTTGTGTAATTTAAATTTTAATCATGGTTATTTTTAACAAGCAGCTCACAAAAGGCTGAAAATGTAACAATCAACTCTTGTGGGTAAGTGTAACCACTGTAACACACCCCTGCTTGACATGAATTTTTCAGGTGGGCCGTGCCCTCCCACACCACTGCCCTTGCTCTGGGAATGCGCCCTGGCTAGCTCACTGGTTCACGGGAGATAAGGACGCATGGAGCAGTGTCTCCCAGCTTCCTTGCAGTCATGCAGCCCGAGGCAGAGCCGCCCTGCTGAGCCCTGCCAGATGAGCAAGACCTACAGCCACTGCAGAGCCATGGAAATGAGTGAGTGCTACTTCTGTGTTGGGAGGTAATTTGTCACAAGCATTAGTGTACTAATCCATGACTAGCACAGCAGCAGCTTTCTGAGAATAAAAATAGTCACATTGTTTTTACTATCATAATAGCCAGTGAGACATTAATTATTATCTGAGATAACTATTATTATCTATTTTGTATTTTCTGTGACATTTAATCTACAAACACACAAAGGTATACCCTATATCATCTGGCTGGCCAGTTCCTTACTTTATAAATTTAGTGACTGTGTTTGACTGGTATTTACGATTGCTTTCATGCCCGGTAAATTTCCATGGTAACAGTGTTTCACAATTGATGTGTTGGTGAGCAAACCTGACTGACATTTGCAGGACATGTTTTCGTGTCAACTTATCCAAAGTTACCCCAGGTCTACATCTGTATTAAATCACAAGTAACAAAGATACAATTGTTATTACCGTAAATTCACAGTTGAACGATAGTTCTACAGAATGAGACTGTTATGTTTAAGTTTTTTAACAAAATGAGACATTGGTTTGACATCATAAAAATGTTAGTGCAACAGAGCCAATGCAATTAATTTTGTTGCCATTGTCTAAAGAAGAAAAAAAAGAATAGGAAAGAATTTAGTATGCAATGATTCATATCCAATGAGCAAGGCCAGCGCATGTAGTGTAGTCATAGCATGTAGAACAAATGACAGTTTCTCAGCAGTTTCAAAAAGGCAAAAAGAAGGGCAGAAATAGACCTCAGACATATACTAGCCTCAAAATCACATGGGCATCAGCAAGCAACTTCACTTTCACACCACAATTTAAAAATTTTGTGCCGGAAAAATATCACTTCTTCCAACTTCCAGGGCTCCTTCCCTGGGCTGAGTCACCAGCAGCTCCTATCTGGCCCCTCCCTGGGCACCACTCCTTCTGTACTGATTATGCTAAAACAGGACTCACAC
The DNA here is from genome assembly GCA_029783875.1 of Phataginus tricuspis. Classification (NCBI taxonomy): domain Eukaryota; kingdom Metazoa; phylum Chordata; class Mammalia; order Pholidota; family Manidae; genus Phataginus; species Phataginus tricuspis. The sequence goes on along the minus strand of JAQQAC010011420.1, from coordinate 31,938,385 downwards.
CAGGGCACTCCTCTGCTTGGAACCTGCCAAGGTCTCCCTGTCTCACTCAGAGTCGAGTGGAAGGGCCTCCGAGTCTCTCCAGGGTTCTGCATGTTACCTTTCCTCCCTCCATACTCCTGTCTTTCCTACCCCGTTTCTTACTGCTCTCCCTTCCCTGAGAGTGCAGGTCACACTCCTGACAGCCTCCATGCTGCGGGTTGTAGGAGTTTTTCTCATTGCCATTTCCTCTGCCATGAACTTGTGTCCCCATCATCATCACCATGGACTCCCTTACATCCTCTAGGCTTTAATAAAGTCGTCTCAATGAGGCCTCCTCTGACCATCTCACTTAAGTTAAACAGCACTGCCTTTCCCTCATTACTTTTGTCAATACAAGAATATAAGCTCCATGTGGGCAGGAATTTGAACTGATTTTGTTCACAACCTTATTTTCAGCACCTAGAACAGTGTCTGCATATAATAGATGCTCAGTAAATAGTTGCAGAGTATATAAGTCCTTGCCCATAAAGTTGAGAAGGCTCGATGAAATCATTTATGTACAATAATTGGCATTGTCTGGTCATGTAGAGATCTCTCAGCAAATATTAGTGATAATCATAATTTTCTTTTTCTTACTGAAATTCAAGTGTAGGTGATAATGTGTAGAACAGAGAACAAATGACTTAAAACTCAAGAGACAGGCACATTTTAATGTGTTCTAAATAAATCTCTAACAGACTTGATTTTTCAAATCTATTTAGAAGCTTTGGATTTAACATTATAAAATAACAAATTTCAAATTCACTTAGATCTCTCTCCATTTCAATGCTCAAGAGAAAGTAAATTAAGTGACAGATGAAACAAATGTGATGAAAGGCTTACATTCTTGGGTACTTCTCCTTATGTTCAAACTCAATAAAGAGCTGTCCTGTCCTCAGAGCCTTTGCCAACAAACAAACACACTTTTCCTTGATTGGCTCCCTTTCTACCAGGATCACTATCTGTGTACTCATTGTTCAAGGCCCTTTAGTTTCCTTTCCAAGGCTCTGTCTCTCAATTAACTCACTACTCACATGTATTTAGCTATCTCCTGTGCTCAGATTCTATCCAGTTTTCCCTGATTTATCCTGGTTTCTCATGCTTTCAACAATTGTATACACCCTGCTCTTTCTAAAATACCTTTATAGCTAAATGTCATAACTGTATTAGGAATATGAAACTCACTGGGATATCAAATAATTCCATTGTCTTCATTCTCCTTTGCTTTTGTTGCTTTGGAATGCTTCCTCAAAGATCTTAACTCTTATTTTTCTTATAGTAATTCCTGGATTGTTTCTTTTTCTTTTGTGCCTAGAACTGTATTTATAATAGAATATATTAAACTACACTTCCCATTGTTTTCTAATCATTTATTATTACTATAATTGTAAAATATTGCTGCTATATAAAGCATATTGAGAATAAATACCCAATATCCATATACCCACCCCTCAGGGTGAGAAATCAAACATTAGAAAAAACTTGAAACCCCTAATGTACTCTTCTTCAGATTCTTTCTTCAGTCACAAATAACAGCTAATCTCCTGAATTCAATATTTATCTTTCCCATGCATATTTTTTCAATATGGAAGGATAAACTTTTGTTCATATTTGTTTCCTTAAATGATAACTAATATTTTTTCATATTTTTCATGTCTTGTAAATGTGCCATTTTTGCTCTCAGCGTTATATGGTGGAGATTCATCTGTGGTGACATATGTGCATCTCATTCACTTTTCACTTCTGTATAGTATTCCATCAGGTACATAGGCCATGATTTGTTTTTATAGTTTGCAATAGATTCTTATCTGTTCCTCTTATTTCTGTGCTCTTCAATGTCCAATCTGCCTGACAGCAGCTTAAATATTCTTTCTTAATTTCCTTCCTAGTTAATTCCCTGCCTTGCTCAGAAACATAAGTATCTCCCCATGCCTTTAATATCTACATTAATTTTCCTATAGCTAACATTTAAGACATTTTGCCACATTGTTTTTCCAATACCTCTGTTCTTCCAAAGATCTTCTCTGTGCCTTGGTAAAACCCATCTTATTTCCATCCCCGAATAGCATCGTCCATATACTCCACAGAACATTAGCCATTGGAATGATTTTTCTTCTGTTTATCTCCTTTATCTGTTTCCCTACTTCAAAACTTGACTCAAAAAGTATGGTTCTTCACTACTTTTGTGTGATTTAAATCTGCTTTTTCTACTCTAATCCTTAACTCCTCCCCTTTCCTACACCACCAACATGCTTTTTACACTAGTAGTCAGTCACATTTATAAAGTAAATATTATTTTAATGATGTGCAGTAAAGTACCCACTCTATTCAGTAAGTATTCACTGGCTCTCCCCTGGGAAGGGGCAGGGGACAAAGATAGCTTTCATGTCCTTGGACACTTAAATGGTTATATGTCCACAGAGAGACAATGCCACCTCTGTGTAGTGGACATCCTGTCCGGATTTTATGTAAAGTGTCATGGAAGCACAGAAATGTGCTCCTTGCCTACCTTTGGGAGAAAGGGTAGAACAGGTTTTTCAGGAGCATGTAATATGCCTATAATGAGTCTCAAAGGATGAATAACCAATCAAGAAAGTGAAATGGAAAGCAAATGGAATCATACCAAGCATAAGAATGAATATAAACAAAATCTCATGAATGACATCACTCATATTACTTAACACACAATATGTAGTAGGAATGAATAGTTTTGAAACTTGAGAGTAATGTACTTCCCTCATTGGAGTGTGAAGAGAAACAGCTAGTTAATACACCTCAAGTGCTTAGAGCAATTCCTGACACTCAGTATATACTCTATAATTGTTAGCCAAATAACAGGAGACCTTGAATACAAGGCTATGGAACTTGGTCATGTGGAGTGTTCAAAGGGGTTAAGTAAGGAGATTGCTTTTTAGATAGAATACTCTGAAGACACTGTAAAGGGATAAGACAGGAGACAGGGACCTAATGAAGAGGATGGTTCAGTTTTCAGAAAGAGGTGTCCAGGCTGGGGCAGAATTCCTAGCAATGAAGATGAGAAGATGGATTCCACATCCACTTGAGCTACTGATCTACTATTGAATAAGGCAACAAGGGAGAAGAATGAAGATGGTAGATTGGATGGTTGGGTAGAAGGAAGTGCCAGCATCTGAAATGAGGAAATTCTTCTAAAGAAACTGAGAATATTTCCTCTGCATTCCTCACTAAACCACCTAATACTCGGTTCTCAATACTGTGTATGCTCAGCAAATGAAGCTGATTATGATGGAGACTGTGAAACAGTGTGTTCTCTAATGAGGTGTATTACAACATGTGACATTAATGGACCATGTGTGATTAGAGTAGTCAGTGTTAGCCTGGTAGAAAGAGTATGGCGTTTGGTACTTAAAGAAAAGGCAGGTATTAATTTTCAAAAACAAAACCATGTTTCTGACAATGATTCCTGGGTTGAGACTGAAAGCCGTTTGTTTTATGGTTGAGAAAACTTTGTCTCTGGTGCAGTAGACTAATTGTGGCGGACAGATATTGTTAATGTCATAGGTAGGCTTACACTAATAAGAAATGGATCATGGCAGCTTCCTAACATGAAGACCAAGGCCTAGCCAGGCATTTTAATTTAAATTCCTTGCCTTCATCTGTGTTTACCAAGGAAGTATTTTAGGATGTGGAGAAACAATGATAAAAACAAAAATTACATCTTGGGATAAGTCACATTAAATGAGAATGAGTAGACAATCATAATAGAGGCAGATGTATGTATAAGGCACAGGGAGAATCTACTGAACTTCTCACATCTGGGGAAGGATGGGGAAGCATTGAAGGGTTGTGAAATGAAACTGAAAATGATCTGAGATACATTTTCAAAGAATCCCCTAGGCTGCAATGTGAAGAATGATTGAACAAAACCAGTATGACAGTGAGGGGTATGTGACCTGTGGCTGTGGGGTTGAGAGAGAATTAGTGCTTTAACTAAGGTATGAGGTAGAATCTGGACAGAAGGAGGTGGTGGCCACAGGAATTTTGGAGTAGAGCAGAAGAACATGAAAGTGGTGGCCTCTTGAACAAGTGGTGATGTAGGCATGTGATTTCCATCTAGTGCCGACAGGATAGACAGCTGCATGCCAGCAGAGGAGATATGTCATGGTGCACAAGAGTGTGCTCTTCCTGACTTTGAATACTGGGACTGCCACTTATTTAGCTGGGTGTCCCTGGGCTTGTTAGTTTACACAAGCCCCTTATCTTGCATGACACAATAATCATCAGAGACCTTTGTGTCCAGAGGAAGTAAAACCAGGCAAGTTGCATCTGTTCCCATACCTGGAATATTACTTCTGTAGTACCTACCTCACTGGGCTTTTGTGAGGATTTAATGCATTAAAATATAAAAATGCTTAAAATAGTGTCTGACACACAGGAAGCACAATATAAGTATTGATGATTCCAACATGGAGGTGCATTGTTCTGGTAGCATCATGATGCAGTTCTGAGAATTTCCACATTATGAGACTCTTGTACATCCTAAAAGTGGACGATGCTTCCCTGCCAGAAGGAGAGAGTGGCCTAGGGAGACGCTGGCCCTGCACATGGCTCTGCGCACTCCCACCTTGCTCTCACTCACCAGAACTTTTTCCTCCCTCCTAATTAAAGCCTTGCTCGGCATCATTCAGAAAAGTCCCCCATGCTTAATCTGTGACTCATAATCTGACCATTTGAACGGTACAAATGTTTCCTCTGCAGGAAGGAACAGATGCTCTGGTGGAAAACAAGCAGCAGGGAAATAAAACAGGGAGCCTCATAAATGCAAAGGAAATCAGGGGCTAAAGAAGTCTCAAATTTTCATAGACATCTTAGCTTACACAAGCCCCTTATTTTTCATGACACCACAATCATCACAGACCTTTGTCTCTAAAGGAAACAAAACCAGCGGTAGTTGCATGAGTTATACCATCCCTGGAGACTTGATCTGCCATGGGCAGCTACGAAGGATAGGAAAGACTTCTCTCCAGGTAGCAATAAAAGAGTTATCAACTCACTGTGGTACTCCTCTGGGACCCAAAATGAAAAAAAAAAAAAAGAATAATAATAACCTAAGTCTGGCACCTAAACACTTTCCTGAGTGGGTTGTCATGGCAACAGCATATAGCAACTGTTTTCAGGATTCTAGGACCTTGGCAATTTAATGTGTTTCTCTGCCTCAGCTTCTATGTATGCACAGACATATGGAGACCAGAACTGGTGCCAGTATTGAGAAGAAGGTTTGAAGTTCATGCCAGAATTCCTCTGGGTTATACAGGACCTCAGCTGACCTCACAGAGTTTAGCTGGCTCTGCAGCACTGCTGATAGCCTGACCCACCTGGTCCCATCGCCTGCTGGGGTCACTCTCTCCAGCTGTAAAGTAAGCGGATTGGACTCAGCAAGAGCAAAGGTTAATGTCAACTCCAGAATGTTGTGAATCTGAGTGATTTTATAGAATTTACTTCTAGAGTTCTTCATGGTTGAGCTTGAATATGCTGTTGTGAGAAAAAAAATTACCTCCTTTAGAAGTATTATTGATGCAATTATGTACTCTTCATCCAGAGCTTTGTTGTTATCCAAAGAAAGCATTTAACTCATTGTGTATAAAATATATATTTAAGCTTTACTCACAGAAGCTTGACTGTAAGGGTAAGACCGTAACCAGCTCTTTCATAAAAAGAATTTAAAGTAAAAAAATAGACTAATATAGAGCCTCTGAAAGAGTAGAACAGCATTCCAAAATTCATATGTTTTCATTCCTACTGATTTAATTTATATGATCTATGACTATGTGGCATGCAATGCTGTATTCATCACACATACATGCCAGCATATACAGTGTGTGTAGGTGAGTGTGTGCATTTGTGTGTGAATGTGCCAGGCAAGGCTCCAGCTTTAACTCAAGCTCTATTTACCCCAAGAAATCAGAAAAGGCTCTAGTTTTTATGAGCTCAGTGATTGTGTCTATCTTGCACACTATTTTATCCTTAGCACTTTGGACAGTGCTCGACAAATGGTAGATGATTAATGAACATTTGAGGATAACTGAATCAGGGAATGAATGAATATATGAAGGAGGTAGCATGAAAACAAAACAGAATAGGCATTATTTGAGTTCTTTACATCTGATAAAAGGTGCCTCTTGAGAAAACAAACCAAATGTTCCAGTAACTGCTGTGGAAAAAATAACTCTAATAAGTATGTAGTGGCAAAAAGAAAAGAAAAGAAATAATCTTTTAAAACTTTAGGCCTGTAGACTGTGTAGGTCAGGAATTCAAGACGAGTGCATGGGTGGTGGGCCTTCCTTCTCCTTAATGCCTGGAACCTCAGTAGGATAACTGCCAGCCAGGGTGGCTGTAACAGTTAGTGGCTGAAAGATCTGAGGCTGGGGGTCCACTTACAGGACTCCTGCTTCACTCATCAGTTTGGTGCCTGAGAGGATTGCAGAAAGGCTGGAGTCAGCTGGGACTGTTGGCCAGAGCTCCTACACGGGACTTGACCTTCTCTCAGCACGGTGACTTACTTTGGAGAAGGAAGATCTGGAGCATGGGCCTTCCAGGAGATCAAGGCAGAAGCCACAAGACTTGTGTTGACCTAGCCTCAGAAGAAACAGTGTCCCTTTTGCCATGATTTACCAGTTGTAAGGGAGGTGCTAAAACCAGTCCAGACTCAAGAGTAAGTGACAGCCCACAGTTCCAGATACAGTGGGATGAGTGACCAGCCAGGGTGGGAGAGAGCATGGCAGGTACAAAGGCTCTGCTAGAGTCATGGTGCCAATCTGATTTTTGTTTCTTCTTACTTGGTCTGTGTTCTCTCTGAAAGCCTGTTAAATCTGCTTTGTGGGTCCTTTGTGTCTTTTATGTTCTGAAATTTCACTTCATTATGATGAAATATGCTTTTTCCTTAATCCTGCTTGGCATTCTGTGAACCACTTCAATCTTAGCTGGTTTTTTTTTTAATCTTCATTTAAATCATTAAATATTTCCTACCTTCCATTGTTTGATTCCTTCTGGGACATTTTTATCCAGTTTTTGGCATTTCTACTATGATTCTCCCTAGCTGTCCTTTCATCATGCCCAGCTAGCTTCTAAAAAAAATTCTTCCATCTCATCCTTCACCTTAATAGTGAGAATTCCATGTGTTCTTTCTGGTATTTATTCCATCTATTGAATATAGTATTTTATCTACTAAGTATCTAATATCAAAATATTTCTACTTGTTTCTAATTTAAGACATCTCTTCCTGACTTTATATGGCCAGTATTTTCCCCTAAGTATATTTATTGTACTTATATTAAATAGTCATCTGTTTGACTATTTATTTTTCTGTAAAGTGTCTGTAACTTTCAGGTGTCTAGGCCTTGTGGCCTGGACACACCAGCTCTATAATCATGTATGATGCAACAAGGCAACGTCTGGCCTTGCTGTGCATCCCAGTTGAGGACCAGGGATGAGCCCGACCAGCCCAGGATGACTATGGATGCCCCTCTGTACTGTCACTGTCACAGGCAGTTCTGCCAGTCTGGAAACCACTTTCAGGATTTTAGGGGAAAAAAAACATTATGGAGAAATATTTTCCATAGCTGCGATCCATTAGCAATGGGGATTGGAGGGAAGCTGCTGAAGTAATGAGTACTCAAGAACTGTTTACATCAAACCTTCGGTTCAGCAGTGCTGTTATGCTGTTTACATGCTGACCCTTCAACACCGGCAGCCTGGCCACTGCAATTTCTGTGGGAAAGGCACCACATGCCCACTCCACACACACACACGTGTGCACACTCATACATGTGCATGCACATACACACACACAAGAGCATGATGATAGTCTCACATTTCCCCAAAAGCCCATCATCTTTTTATGTCCCTAGTTTTTCCAGGGTTGACTTTAAGGAAGAAGGCCAGCAGCCATGCTCATTTTCCATCTCCTCAAGAATGGAAAGCTCCTCCAGTATTTTTTTCCAGTTAAATATGTTTCTATGTAAGAAAGGGAGAACAAGATATCATGTTTCCGAAACAGTCCACTCTGATGCCTCTAATGCTGCCCCCAGCAGACACACATGTTCACATGAAGCTTCTGCTGGCATTTCACTCCAGATCTAATAGCGATGATTGTAATTACAATTGACATCATCTCACGATCATTCTTGTTGTAGTTATTTTATTGTTACAAACATTCTAATGCTAATACTATTAGGATTGTATTCTAATCATTATATTCTGATGATTATAACATTATTATAAACATTCAATGTTTCCTATATTCCATATTCTGTAATACTTTACATATGTAATTACTTAAAATCTAGGTTTCTTAATAAGGTCAAAGGCAAGCTTCAGAATTCAACAGTGTAAAATAAAGCAAGATGAAGTGAGAAAAAGTACTCATCCCAGCCTCTCAAAGGGCACAGGCGGAAATGTCGACTACCTCCTTTGCTCCCTCAGCCCCCTCAACCCCCCGGCGTTCTCCAGACTCTCGTTCTGCACTCCGCTTCCACCTCTCCACCTCTTTTACTTATTAACTTCTCTGCTAAGTTCTTCCCATCTCACTCCTGAGTCTTAGGTCTGATTCTTTTTGGCTTAGTCTGCATCATGGAAGGTTTCTGTGGTAAAAATGGACTGTAGAGATGGAGTCAAAGATGAGAAAGCCAGATAAGTGACTGAAGCTTTCCTGATGGCAGACTGGAGGAGGGGTCATCTCTGAGCACTTCCCTGTTTATATTTTTCTATGGCATACATATGATCACACTTGGTTCCCAACAGCACTGTGTGGTAGATACCATAACTCTTATTTTTCATGTGGAGAACAGCCTGTCTCAGAGAGGCCACATTTCTTGCCCAAGGTTATGGCGGGTGGCCTTGAAAGTGAAGAGGTGATTTAGTGACAGATTATCTGATGTAGAGGTCCATATGCTTTAACTACTCGGCAATAATGCCCTACTTCTTTCCGAGGTACATTTCTACAAAGAATCAAGGTCCAGACTCTGATATAAACTTGCTTTTACATCTGAACATTTTTGTCCAGGGAGATACTATATGGAAAAGAACCTGCCTAGCCATTCTGATTGTGCTTCTCCTTGTTCAGGTATGTTTCCATTGCCAGAGAGCTGTTCATCTGAGGTCATTACTGTAATTTTAGTCTACATAATTTAATAGACCTGTTGCCAGTGTAACAGTTATTAACGACCCATTAGTAATCATTCAGGCAAGGCTAGACAATCTCTTGTACTAAAGCTTTTACTGCAGAATTTTAAGTCATTAGATTAATAAATAATAAACTACCTACCAGAGATATTTGCTATAAAAGACCACACTTCAAATATGCTGGCATAAGTTATTAAATATAATTAAGTTATCCAACTGAAGAACTGAAACAGCATTTCTCAGAATCCTGCCATGCCCACGAGCTTATAACCAGCTCAGAAATCCCAGTGCTCATCTTCTGAAATTGGAGTTGATGTCTTTTTGCCACAAAGTCGAGAATGAGGTTTGTCTGTGTGCTTAAGAAACACCCCCGCAGAATGTCAGCAGTTCTCCCACCTATAGAAATTTTGTTACAACTGGTAAACTGAAAAAAACAATAGAAAAAAATGAGACTTCTAAGACACAATGCTTCATTCATATATGTGGGCCAAATTTCTGATGGCAAAGGAAAAGCAAATATTTGGAAAATCACCAATAGAATATTTTCTTTCCTTCTTAACCAATTCGAGATATTGTCTACCAGAAATGAGCCAGCCTACATTTCCATGTCTGACATGAAAAACAAGGAGAATTGAGACCACTCCATTCAAGAGTTCAGAATCTGCAAGTCTGAAAACGTTAATCCCAAATGGCAGGCTCTTTTTTACCTTCCCTACAATATTCCACATCAAAAAGAGCTGAGGAGAGAGAATTAAAGATGGCAGTATGAGAGGTGAGACAGAGACCTCCTCCTAAAACCACATAAAATATGAAAATATAATTAATACAACGCATCCTGAAAGAGCAACAGGACAGAAGGCTGCACCAGACTGCATACACCTGGAGGAAAGAACAGACCTCACAGAACAGGGTAACCTAACAAAGCCATGATCCAGAGGGACTGAAGCCCTTCCCCCACCCCAGCTCACCAACAGGAGGAAGAGAAATGGAGTAGAGAATGGGTGGAGCTCTGGAGATCTGCTCTTGGAGGATGAACCTACATTGCATGGTACTCTGGAGGTTAGTGGGGTTGGAAAGCTAAGACAGGTGGAATACCTGGAGAGATTGAGATTCCAGCTGCTTGTGGAAAACAGGGATCCATATCCAGCTGATCTGGGACGGTAGTCTGAGAGACTTCCTAAAAGGGAGAGGGCTTCTAAAGGGGCAAGGATTGCAAAGAACTTTGTTCTCAAGAGAAAGGACAAGTAAACAGAATTGTCCGGGTGCACTCTGCCCAGAAGGTTGGGAACTTTCACGATCCTCAGGTGCTCCATCCCCGTGGCTGGACACACAGCTCCAAGACCCCCAACATGATATGCAGCCTGCTGTGCCTTCCTCTTGGCCAGCCGGCACCAGGCTTACAAAACAGCAAACCCTGCCCTGGCATCAGGCCAGCCAAAGGGAAGCCCTGCCTACAGCAGCTACAAATGCAAGCATAGACACTTACACCTGTGTGTTTGGCCCACTGGTTCTGGAAATCGAGACAGGCATAGAAGCCAGGAAGCAGGAAACAGCTCTTTCCTTCCCCCAGGCACCAGTACCACTCCCCTGCGACACCAGACATCACCCCAGGAGCTGAGCGGCTACAGAGAGTAAAGCTTCTGGGCACTAGAAGGCGCCACATACAAATATGAAATGTCAAAAGAACCTGGTTCAAAGCAAAATCTCAACAACACCAGAAAAATGAACAAGTGAGACTGAACTAATAAATCTTCCTGAAAGAGATTTCCAAATAAAAATCATAAACATGCTCCTGGAGGTACAGAAAATATTCAAGAACTCAGGAATGAATTTAGGATGGAGATTGTTGAGGAACACAATGGAGGATATTAAAAGCATATTAGATATGGTGTAGGAAACGGTAAGTGAAGTAGAAATTAGAGAAGAGGAATACAAAGAAGCTGAGGCACAGAGAGAAACAAGGATCTCTAAGAATGAAAGAATACTGAGAGAACTGTTTGACCAATCCAAATTGAACAATATTCATATTATAGGGATACCAGAAGAAGAAGAGAGAGAAAAATGGATATAAAGTGTCTTTGAGAAAGTAATTGCTGAAAACTTCCTGAGTCTGGGGAAGGAGACAGTATCTCAGGCCATGGAGGTGCACAGATCTCCCAACACAAGGGACCCAAGGAGGAAAACACCAAGACATATCATAATTAAAATGGCAAAGATCAGGGATAAGGACAGAATATTAAAAGCAACCAGAGAGAGAAATAAGATCACATACAAAGGGAAACCAATCAGGTTAACATCAGACTTTTCAGCAGAAACCTTACAGGCCAGAAAGGAGTGGCATTATATATTTAATGCAATGAAGCAGAAGGGCCTTGAACTGAGAATACTCTATCTGACAAGATAATCATTTAAATTTGAGGGAGGGATTAAACAGTTTCCAGATGAGCAAAAGCTGAGAGACTTTAGCTCCAACAAACCATCACTACAGTGTATTTCGGAGGGACTGCTATAGATGGAAGTGTTCTTAAGGTTAAATAGCTGTCACCAGAAGTAATAAAAAGGGATAGACAAAGAGTACAGAATATGATACCTAAAATATAAAGAATGGAGGAGGAAAAAAAGGAGGGGGGAAAAAAAAGAACCTTTAGATATTGCTTGTAATAGCATACTAAGTGAGTTAATTTAGATTCTTAGACAGTAAGGAAGTTACCCTTGAACCTTTGGTAACCAGAAATTTAAAGCTTGTAATGGCAATAAGTACATAACTATCAATAATCACCCTAAATATAAGTTCTCTGAATGCACCAATCAAAAGATATAGAGTCATTGAATGGATAAAAAACAAGACCCAACTATATGCTGCCTACAAGAGACTCACATCAAACCCAAAGACGTAACAGACTGAAAGTGAAGGGATGGAAAAAGACATTTCATGCAAATAATAGGGAGAAAAAAGCAGTGTTGCAGTACCTGTATCAAACAAAATAGACTTCAAAAGAAAGAAAGTAACAAGAGACAAAGAAGGACATTACATAATGATTAAGGGGTCAATCCAACAAGATATAACCATTATAAATATCTATGCACCCAACACAGGCGCACCTACATATGTGAAACAATACTAAAAGGATTAAAAGGGGAAATAGAATGCAATGCATTCATTCAAGGATACTTCAACAGTCCACTCATTCCAAACGACAGATCAACCAGACAGAAAATAAGTAAGGAGACAGAAGCATGGAACAACACATTAGAACAGATGGACCTAACACACAACTACCGAACTCTCCATGAAAAAGCAGCAGGATGCACATTCTTCTCAAGAGTACGTGGAACATTTTCAAGAATGGATCATATACTAGGCCACAAAAGAGCCTCAATAAATTGAAAAAGATTGAAATTGTATCAACCAGCTTTTCAGACCACAAAGGTATGAAAGTAGAAATAAATCACGCAAAGAAAACGAAAAAGCCCACAAAAACATGGAGGCTTCACTACCTGCCCCTAAATAACCAATGGATCAATGACCAAATAAAAACAGACATCAAGCAATTTATGGAGACAAATGATAACAATAATTCAACACCACAAAATCTGTGGGAAGCAGCGAAGGCCATGCTAAAAGGGAAGTATATTGCAGTACAGGCCTGCACCAGGAAAGAAGAATCATCTCATATGAACAGTCTAAACTCACAATTAACTAAACTAGAAAAAGAAGAAAACATGAGGCCCAAAGTCAGTAGAAGGAGAGACATAATAACATTTGAGCAGAAATAAATAAAATCGAGAAGAATAAAAAAATAGAATCAATGAAAGCAGCAGCTGGTTCTTTTGAGAAAATAAACAAAATAGATAAACCCCTGGCCAGACTTATCAAGAAAACAAGAGAGTCTACACACATAAACAGAGTCAGAAATGAGAAAGAAAAATTCACTATAGCCACCACAGAAATACAAAGAATTATTAGAGAATACTGCAGAAAATTATATGCTAACAAACTGGATAACCTACAAGAAATGGACAACTTTCTAGAAAAATACAACCTTCCAAAGCGGACCCAGAAAGAAACAGAATATCTGAACACACCAATTACCAGCAACAAAATTGAATTGATAATCAAAAATCTACATAAGCGCAAAACCTCTGGACCAGAATACTTCACTGCTGAATTTTATGAAATACTTAGTGAAGACCTAATACCCATTCTTCTCGAAGTTCTCCAAAGAGTAGAAGAGGATAGAATACTTCCAAACTCATTCTATGAGGCTGGCCTCACCATTATACCAAAACCAGGCAAAGACACCACAAAAAAAGAAAATTATAGACCAATATCCCTGAAGAACATAGATCCAAAAATACTCAACAAAATATTAGCAAACCAATTTCAAAAATACATTGAAAAGATCATCTATCATGATCAAGTAGGATTTATTCCACAGATGCCAGGGTTGTACAATATTAGAAAATCCATCAACGTTATCCACCATATCAACAAAAATAAGGACAAAAACCACATGATCATTTCCATAGATGCTGAAAAAGCATTCAACAAAATTCAACATACATTCATGATAAAAACTCTCAATAATATGGGTATAGAGGGCAAGTACCTCAACATAATAAAGGCCATGTATGAAAACCCACAGCCAACATCATACTTACCAGAGAGAACCTGAAAGTCTTTCCTTTAATATTGGGAACAAGACAAGGATGCCCACTCTCCCCACTTTTATTCAGCATAGTTCTGGAGGTCCTAGCCACAGCAATCAGACAACACAGAGAAATAAAAGGCATCCAGATTGGTAAAGAAGAAGTTAAAATTTTACTGTTTGCAGATGACATGATATTGTACATAAAAACCCTAAAGAATCCCCTCCAAAACTACTAGATCTAATACCTAATTTCAGCAAAGTTGCAGGATACAAAATGAATACACAGAAATCTGTTGCATTCCTATTCACTAATGATGAACTAGCAGAAAGAGAAATCAGGAAAACAATTCCATTTACAATTGCATCAAAAAGAATAAGATACCTAGGAATATACCTAATAACAAAGGAAGTGAAAAACCTATATTCTGAAAACTATAAGACACTCATGAGAGAAATTAAAGAAGATACCAATAAATGGAAACACATCACCTGTTCATGGATAAAAAGAATTAATATTGTCAAAATGGCCCTCCTGCCTAAAGCAATCTATAGATTCAATGCCATCCCTATCAAAATTCCAACAGCATTCTTCAACAAACTAGAGCAAATAGTTCTAAAATTCATATGGAATGACAAAAGACCCTGAATAGCCAAAGCAATCCTGAGAAGGAAGAATAAATCAGGGGGTAATTATACTCCCCAACTTCAAGCTCTACTACAAAGCCACAGTAATCCAGACAATTTAGTACTGGCACAAGAACAGACCCATAGACCAATGGAACAGATTTGAGAGCCCAGATATAAACCCAACACATATGGTCAATTAATATTCAATAAAGGATCCATGGATATTCAACGGGGAAATGATAGCCTCTTCAAAAACTTGGTGTTGGCCACACTGGAGAGCTACATGAAGAGAATGGAATTGGATTATTATCTATCGCCATACACAGAAGTAAACTCAATATGGATCAAAGACCTGAATGTAAGTCATGAAACCATAAAACTCTTAGAAGAAAACAGGCAAAAATCACCTGAGCAACTTTTTCTGAATGTGTCTGCTCGAGCAAGGGAAACAAAATAAAAAAAGAACACTCTGGACTACATCATGCTAAAAAACTTATGTACAGCAAAGGACACCATCAAAAGAACAAAAAGGCATCCTACACTATGGTTGAATATATTTGTAAATGACATATCAAACCAGGGGTTAACATCAAAAATATATAAATAACTCCCACACCTCGACACCTAAAAGGCAAATAACCCGATTAAAAAATGGGCAGAGGATGTGAACAGACAATTCTTCAAAGAAGAAATTCAGATAGCCAACAGGCACTAAAACGATGTGCCACATTACTATTTATCAGGGAAATGCCAATAAGAACCACAATGAGACATCACCTCACACAAGTTAGGATGGCCAATATTGAAAAGACTAAGAACAACAAATGCTGTCGAAGATGCAGAAAGGTGAGCCCTCCTACAGTGCTGCTGGGAATGTAAGCTAGTTCAACCATTGTGGAAAGCAGTATGGAGGTTCATCAAAAAACTGAAAATAGAAATACCATTTGACCCAGGAATTCCACTACTAGGAACTTACCCAAAGAATATAATTTCTTAGATTCAAAAAGACATATGCACCCGTATGTTTATTGCAGCACTATTTACAATAGCTAAGGTATGGAAGCAACCTAAGTGTCCATCAGTAGATCAATGGCTAGAAAGAGGTGGTACATATACACAGTAGAATATTATTCAGCCATAAGAAAGAAATAAATCCTACCATTTACAACAACATGGGTGGAGCTGGAAGATATTATGCTCATTGAAATAAGCCAGGTGTAGAAAGACAAGTATCAAATGATCTCCCTCATTTGTGGAGTATAACAATGAAGCAAAACTGAAGGAACAAAACAGCAACAGGCTCACAGAGTCTAAGAAGGGAATAGTGATTACCAAAGGGGAGGGGGAGGGGAAGATGAGTGAGGAGGGAGGGAGAAGGGGATTGGGGGGTGGGGGGTATTATGATTGGCACACATGGTGTGGGGGGGATCATGGGGAAAACAGTGTAGCACAGAGAAGGCAAATAGTGACTGTGGCATCTTACTATACTGTTGGGCAGTGACTGCAGAGGGGTATGGGGGATACGTGATAACATGGGTGAATATAGTAACCAAATTGTTTTTTCATGTGAAACCTTCATAAGAGTGTATATCAATAATACCTTAAGAAACATATATATATATGTTTATATATGCATAATAAATAAATCCTCAAAAAAAACAAAAAACAAAAAACAGCTGACTTCCAGTACTCAACCAATCAGTAATGCATGAATTCAAGGACAAATTAACTTTATATGTCTATAGTGTTTTTGCAGTCTGCAACATGTATTTGCTCATGCCTAATAAGAAATTGCATAAGTTGGTGCTCTGTCTTACAAATAGAAATATTTTAAAAAATGAATAAAGGCATACAATAAATAGCACAGAGGAAAAAAGCAAGGGCTTTGTCTCAAAGCAGATGCATCATAAATTTTACCTCAACCCACATATTAGCTTTTAGTTTGGGCATTACTCACTTTCCAAGTTTGGCTCTCCCAGTAATCCAATGGTAGTAAAAATATTTAATTCTGGAATGATCATGAATTAAAGGGTCACATGCAAGGAAGTAACAAATATCTGATGACTCTTCCTATCTGTCCAGTTTCCTAGCTTCAGGATGGTGATCTTGAATGTTGGTCTTGCTTTAAGACAATCAGGAAGATGTTCAGTCAGTATTTCTGCTGTGTGATACAGCTTCCTAAAATTTGCCAAGCTTGGGAAACGTGCCACAGTCCAATGGTAACCATCCATTACCTTTCCTTGTTGAGCTAGTCTTTTCCTATCCATACTGCTATTCCACCCCACAGTGCTGTTCAGCCCAAGGCAAAAGAACCCTCAGTAATGCTCATCCTGTAATGTAAAATTGTGATATTTGGTTCATAGATTTTTACATTCTTTTATTTAACCTATTGATTTACCTTTTACTGAGTTTTTCTGATGCTCTCTTAAATTCTGCACCCAAGGCAAGTGCCTCACTGGCCTCACCCAGGTCCTGGCCCTGCAATCCCACTCTCTACTTTCATTGTGTTCAGTCTCATTTTTCACCACACATAAGGTCAGTCTAGATCTTGTTTAGCAGATACTAGAAATGTTCAAAGAATAGGTGGAGGTGCCTGCCACTGGCCCTTACAAAGTTCTGGAATAGAAGAACCTTCTACTTTTCCATGATACTGAAAATACCAAGGCAGAGCATAAGGGCTGGCGAACCCAGAATTTAAACTGGGAAGATTGTGTTTGGTTTGATTGTTGGCAGGGTTTTGTTTGGGTTGGTTGGTTTGTTGTTTTTATTTATTTATGAAGCAGCTATTGGCAATCTCAATGAAAGGACAAGGAGAGGAGATGAAGGTGTTTCCTTTCCCCCAGTCTGATATCTGATGTTCCATCACTTCTCCGGAGCTCAGAACTACAGGACAGTGGACCCAACCAGCTCCATCAAATCTCTCCTCACATTTATCTTTGTCTCAGGGCAGTGATAATTGAGCTTCTGCATGCCCAGAGCCCTGGACATCCCTTGCTCCATCTCCCCAACGATACCAACTCAGAAGCATGCATGCTGAGTGACAGACACACAGGTGACACTGAACTGAGCTCCTGTGCTTTCTGCCCTGCATTGTCTTGGCTACAGTCAGACCATGATACCTTTGTGGCCTGGTTCACAGAATGTTATGGTATTGGCTACACTGTGGAAAAAACATTAAATACCAAGCTTAATTCTCATAACAGACCTTACTTGGGCAGAAGCTTCAAAATGAGAAACCAAATTTGACTTAGTGAAGGAAAAAAAGTGAACAATGTGATCAGAAAGAATAATTTGGCTTAGCCCTTCCCAAAATATTGTCTGCAGAGGAAATTAACAATAGGTAACCTTAATCAACTGCTTGTGAGGATCCTATACTATTCTTAGTCCCTTTGTTACATTTAACTGTTGCAATGACCTTATAAGATCTTCACTATTTTTGGACTTGAACTAACTTGCTCTGCTAGTCCATGAGCTCTGTCTGGCACACTCTCTGTTCTTTGCTCTAAGCTCTAGCCACTGTAATATATACTTTTCAAGATATGGAGGTTCCATGCTCTTGGCTAGGAAGAATTAATATTGTCGAAATGGCCATCCTGCCTAAAGCAATCTACAGATTCAATGCCATCCCTATCAAAATGCCTACAGCATTCTTCAATGAACTAGAGCAAATAGTTCTAAAATTCATATGGAAAGACAAAAGACTCCGAATAGCCAAAACTATCCTGAGAAGGAAGAATAAAGCAGGGGGAATTACGCTCCCTGACTTCAAGCTGTACTACAAAGCCACAGTAATCAAGACAATTTGTTACTGGCACAAGAACAGACCCATAGACCAGTGGAACAGAATAGAGGGCCCAGATATAAACCCAAGCATATATGGTCAATTAATATACGATAAAGGAGCCATGGACAGCCTCTTCAACAGCTGGTTGGCAGAACTGGACAGCTACATGTAAGAGAATGAAACTGGATTACTGTCTAACCCCATATACAAAAGTAAACTCAAAATGGATCAAAGATCTGAATGTAAGTCATGAAACCATAAAACTCATGGAGGAAAACATAGGCAATAATCTCTTGGACATAAACATGAGCAACTTCTTCATGAACATATCTCCCCAGGCAAGGGAAACAAAAGCAAAAATGAACAAGTGGGACTATATCAAAGTAAAAACCTTCTGTACAGCAAAGGACACCATCAGTAGAACAAAAAAGACATCCTACAGTATGGGAGAATATATTGAGAAATGACATATCCAATAAGGGGTTAACATCCAAATTATATAAAGAGCTCACACACATCAACAAACAAAAAGCAAATAAGCCAATTAAAAATTGGGCAGAAGCACTGAACAGACACTTCTCCAAAGAAGAATTTCAGATGGACAACAGACACATGAAAAGATGCTCCACATTGCTAATCATCAGAGAAATGCATATTAAAACCACAATGAGATATCACCTCACACCAGTTAGGATGGCCAACATCCAAAAGACAAACAACAACAAATGTTGGTGAGGATGTGGAGAAAAGGGAACCCTCCTACACTGCTGGGGGGAATGTAAATTAGTTCAACCATTGTGGAAAGCAGTATGGAAGTTCCTGAAAAAACTCAAAATAGAAATATCGTTTGACCCAGGAATTCCACTCCTAGGAATTTACCCTAAAAATGCAGCAGTCCAGTTTGAAAAAGACATATGTACCTCTGTATTTATCACAGCACTATTTACAATAGCCAAGAAATGGAAGCAACCTAAGTATCCATCAGTAGATGAATGGATAAAGAAGATGTGGTACATATACACAATGGAATATTATTCAGCCATAAGAAGAAAACAAATCCTACCTTTTGCAATAATGTGGATGGAGCTAGATGGTATTATGCTCAGTGAAATAAGCCAGGTGGAGTAAGACAAGTATCAAATGATTTCACTCATCTATGGAGTATAAGAACAAAGAAAAAAGTGAAGGAACAAAAGAGCAGCAGACTCACAGAACCGAAGAATGGACTAACAGTTACCCAAGGGAAAGGGACTGGGGAGGATGGGTGGGAAGGGAGGGACAAGGGGGGAAAAGGGGCATTACGATTAGCAGACATAATATAGTGGGGGTGGGACATGGGAAAGGCAGTATTTGTAGAGAAGACAAGTAGTGATTCTATAGCATCTTACTATGCTGATGGACAGTGACTGTAATGGGGTATGTGGCCAGGACTTGATAATAGGGGGTCTAGTAACCATAATGTTGTTCAAGTGATTGTACATTAATGTTACCAAAAAAAAAAAGAAGATACTGATGAAAACCAGCATGAGGAAATTTCCATCAACTATTGTATACACAGAATCTTGGTTAATGGGCACTGTTATGGACTGAATGTTTGTGTCCTCCACAAATTTCTGTGTTGAAGCCCTAAACCCCAGTGTAATGGTTTTTGGGAATTTGAGGGACTTTGAGAATTAATTAACTAATTAGATGTAGTCATTAGATGAGGTCATGGAGGTGGAGTCCTGTGATGGGACTGGTGTCCTTCCAGGAGGAAACACCCAGTGAGGGCAGAGCTAGAAGGCAGATGCCTGCAAGGTAGGAAGGGGATGCTTACAAGAGCTGAATCTGTTGATACCTTGAGCTTGGAATGCTCATCCTCTCATCCTCCAAAACTGAGAAATAAATGCCTGCTGTTTAAACCATCCAGTCTATGGTATTTTGTTACAGCAGCTTGAGCTATAAGCCTGTAACAGGTGCTGTGCGTGTTCAAGTATGTGTAAGTGTTTGAGGGGCTGTCTGTGGGAAGTGGAGAGTTCCAAGGTCAAGATTTTTGAGGACTATGTTAAGTAAGGTTACAAAGATTTTCAACTGCACACCGTACCAGAGCCTTTAATAAGCTAAGGTGAATAGTTATTCTCCAAGAGAGGTGTTTTGAGTGCAGGATTTCCCAAAGGTATTTGACTTGGAAAATCCCACTGCTATGGAGCACCCCTTCTAGGTTGCATTTCAGGTAGGCCTGGCCCCTTAAGTGGTTACAGTGGCTGACTGGGTAGCAACTACAAGTTCACTACCAATAACAGGTACACCAGTGCCTGCACAGTGTAGAATTCACCCAGTCCCAAGCTGTCACCCCCAGCCCGGCTTGAGTAAGGAATGTTTCACAAAATTTTTCACAAAATGTGGCCACGCGTATCAGCCCCAGTCCTGAGAGATACATGGCAGGAGGCAGGGCTGGGGAGGCAGCCGGCTCATAGAGCAAGAGATGACTCAGAAGAGCTTACAGAATCTTTGGGATTTCTTGATGGGCACTCATTGCCCTGAGGAAAGTGTAAGGTGAGATTTAATGGAGCTTGCTTGGGCTGTTGCTGTGCAAGCCCCATCTCTGGGGAACTGACTGGTGCAACAGAATCAGTTGTGAGTGGTGACATTTGGCAGATGTGTGGCATCATATTTACCAGTGTTCAGGCTCTGAAAGACAGTCTGAACATGGGAGGGTGTGCAGATTGGTATGGATGTATACGTAAGCCATTTTCTAAGTCCATTGCCCAGTAATTTTTACAGATGCATTTTTCAAGCAAAAATGCCACCTGTGCACACTCTCTCACACACACGTGAAAAAAATCAGAGTGCCCCTGGGAAAGAAATGCTGTTACTGTGCCTCTGATGCAGTTTTCAGATCTCTGGAAATCTTGAACCAGAGCCTTGCCTTTATGTGACAAAGAGTTTTAAAAGCCTGATAGCTTGTTCTAGGGAAAGAAAAAATAGAAAATGGATAGATGCAGTTTATTTGAAGTTGAAGTTGAGAGAAAAAGACAGGCAGAAGATCCGTGTAAAAATGTGGTATTTTATCCATTGTATCCTCTGTGTGTCAGGCTGAATAGAACCCAAGGGGGGCTGGTACCCAGAGCGCTTGAACTGTGTTGAATTATCGAATCAAGTCAAATCTGATCAATTAGATTCTGTGAGTGTTCACCTCTGTCCAAGGAAAGATTATTTCAGATTGATCAGATATAAGAGGAGATTATTGACGTCCGGTGTGGCACATGAAGCAAGGGGGGAAGGAGTTCTATGTCCTGGCAAGAATTGCTAGCAAACAAGAGAAAGTCTCAGTCTCTAAGTCCAGAGCTAGGGCAAGACCAAAAACAAAAGTTTCAGATAGAAACTGATCTGACAGAAAGTACTTTGGAATTTGGAGCTTGGAGAAAATCTCAGAAGCCCTGTGCTCAGGGCAAAGTTTGTTCAAGGTGGGGATGGGCCGCACGAGTAGAATATTTATGATCATCAAGTCACTGGTTCAGGAAGAGTCACAATAGGCCCTGATATTTGGCATATGCAGCCCTAGCTGTAGCCTGTATTGGTGATCAATACTTTCCACACCTGAGGAGCAAGGCCCAGGAGAACTATTAATGCAGAAAGCAGAACAGGGAGCGGATGGGGGTCCTCATCTTGAAAATCCTCACCTCTCTCACCATATGTAAGCCAGAACATATGTAAAATACTTAGATTGCTTCCTTCATTTGTGTCTATGGTGTTGAAACACATGAGCCAAGAGAAGCATCTATTCGTATTAAATAAGGGGATTTTCACAAAAATAATTGCTACATTACTTTCGCTATTTATTTCACATTAAGAGAAGGGAATTCATTTGCATATTGAAATAGGTCAGCACTAAGCAAGTCACAGAGCCAAGAGTCTGGCACACTCTTGAAAACATGGCCAACCCATCCTCTGAGTTCAAGGTTCTGTTGTAGGGGCCCCAGAATAATTATAAGTGTGCCAGGCTCATTTAAAACTCCCCAGCCCTGAATGACCCTGAGTTAACTACTACTTAACCTTCCTAACCTTCTGTTTTCTCACTTATAAAATTTTGTGAAGAGTAATTGCCAGAACTTACCAGTGGTCATTCTATGCCAAGTGCTGTACTAAGTACTTTATATGAATTCACCCATTTTAATACCCACCATCATCCCCTACTCAGACTCCAACTATCTCCGTTTTCAAAGATGAAGCCCTGAGGTATGGAAAAGAGAGAGGACTCACCCAAGTCACATTGCTACTAAGTGACAGCACCAGTATTTGGACCCAGGCCATCTGGTTTCTAAGTTGATTTATATAAACAGCAAATGTACTCCCCCACCCAGAGAAAATCACTCCTATGTAATATGAATATAATAAAAGTAAAGTGCGGAAGAGGCACACAGTAAGACCCAGTAAATGTTCTTTCCTCCTTCTCTTGTCCAGTTCTTTACCTCCTAACCTTATCCCAGATTATGGGCAGGGGTAAGGGAACCTGCAGGTAGATGCGGCTTAGACTCCCCAGGTGACTGAGGCAGAACTCCAAACCTGAGAACCTTTGTGTTCCCTGAACCCATTTCACAGTTTTGAGACATTCTCAGGAGGTCCCTTCCTGACTCCTGACTTAATTGAACCATATGGGACTCCAAGGTGTTTTCTTCTTGTTCTGTCAAGAATTCTGCTTTACAACAGTCTTAGGCATTTATGATTATGTCAAACATGTCATGTTTGTTTGGTCTAAAATTGTTTGGATCTCTAAAGGCTCTATTTTCTTCTTATGTTTCCTCTCTACAACCATTGCATAGCTCTTACGGCAGGTATCTCCTGACAGCAAGTACATTCTGCTTCTTGAATTGCCAACTACTATTTCCAAAAATTAGGTTTGAGTGTGATGTACTGCTACATTCTGGTCCAGTAACTGCTGGCTGAGCAAGTCTCCTATGCTCCACCTCTGTGTTTTCCTCCTTCTCATCCTGGACTTCTTTATTAAGATCTTCAGCAATAAATAGCAAATATCTTAAGAGAATGAAAAATGTCAGACCAACCAAGAACTATTTAATGTCCCTACAGATTATTGTGGGTTTAGGGGTTTGGGTGGCGTTCCTTTCATGATCAAAGATGAGAATTATACTTGGAAGTGCCATCATTTCATAGATGTGTGAATCTAACCTGTGTGCATGTTCATTAAACATTTCAAAGCAATTTAATACAGTGGAAAAGGAGAGAAATAAGATAGGATGAGTTTATCTGTGAGGAACTTAAAGATTCATGCTTTATGTGAATAAAATTGGAAAGTAGAAATTCTGCAGCATTTTAAAAGCATGAGGGGAATAGTGTCCCCTGATCCCTATGGATTAGGAATTTTACAGATGAATTTTGGAGGATCCATGAGCCCCTGAAGTGACAATCAAAAAATTTATAGCTGCATTTTGTCAGGAGGGGATTCTTTTTTTTTTTCTCAAATTCTTCAAATGGTCTGCAACATAGTGAATTAAGAATGCAGAGCTAGAAAAAGTAGATGTGAGCTCAATGTTCATGTCTGTACTATGTACTGAATGGAAAGTTGGCCTACATGCATTTGCTATATATTTTTAATTGTTCTTTCTAAGCCGTCTGCTAAGTGTCTAAAAGTGGGCAGCACAGTGCCAGGTGCTAAGAATGGTGTGGAACATCAAATCCTTTTCCTTAGGGACCTAAACCCTAAGGGGACTCTGCCAGTCGGCACTGCCTCCTCCCTTTGCTTGCCTCCCTGCCGCCCTGTCATGTGAAGCGGGTTCTCCAATTCTCACCTGCTCCTCACTTTTTGTGGGCCTCACCGAAAGAGGCTTTTAGATGTTTTTCAAATCTGCAAAGACTCTAGACTCTCTTGTAGCATAATAAGATACAGGAGTTAAGGTGGAGAAAGTTACTCTTCCTGATACAAAATACCTGATTGGATTTCTGATGTCCCTGTGTGATTTCAGACTTCTGCAAAGCTCTCAGTCTTTGCATTCTTCCATTCTCAAATTCTAAAACCTCTATCTCCATCCAGGGCTAGAAAATGACATAGAAGCTATGATACCTACCTTATCTTGAAGACCTTGTGCCAAAAGAGTTGGACTTTGGCATCATAGGGAAGGAGCAGGTAGGTAGTGGAGGGGGTCCTGAGAAAAGGAGTGGCTTCTCTCTGCTGATGGGAGCAGGTGGTCATCAGGTGCACCTTAATAATCTAGAATAAAGGTCCTGTGCCTAAGAGAGAGCAAAGGCCCACCTCCACCATCAAAATCTCCACCACCCAATGGAGGATGCATGTGGCTTCTAATTTAACATTTGAACCTGAGATAAAGAACAGGTTAAGCACTCTCTAGGGACTTGTGTATGCTTGACCACCTAATAGACAGTTTTGTAGAAATGGCACCACTCTATTCTTTCATGAAATTGCCAACCAATTCAATAACCAACTCTTAAGGTTGAAATGTGGGAGTCAGGTCAACATTATTCATTTGTGGACAATTGATTAAATACTACCTGTGCCAAAGTTAAAGAAGCAGGTGAATGGTAAATGGAGAGAATTGGGCATGATAGTACCAGGAAACCTAAGCTAAGGATAGGTGCTGTAAATATCATTTATCTCTGAACTTCATGGGTGGGAGGATGAACAAAACAAACCAGGAAGATGTTGAACAGGTACCACCCAATCCATGGCATAGGGGCAGAGATTAAAATTCTATTCCAGCATTTTCTCTGATGAAGCTGTAAAGTTAGACCTGAGATTGAAGTACTTGCAATAGAAGTTTCACATGATAAATACTTTTTTTCCTAAATGATTCTCTGTGTAACTGGCTCAGAAATATTTAAATACAGTGTTCACTTCTGCTAAGGCTCCACAGCCCATGGGAGATAGCTGCTGCTGCTCTTGTCTGATGTGGCCCTAATTTTCCTACTTCCTTACTCTGCACAAATCCTGAGTTTGGGCCTTTGCAGGGGTAGGATCTATGTGTATGCTAGCATTTGTCTCTAAAGCGAGCCATGCTTTTTAGTCAAAGCACTACTTTTTACACTTACAATTTTCTGGAACAGATTCAGGAAAGTTTTCTCTGAATTTCAGATTATATAAACTAGGATTTCAGACTATATAAAATAAGTATTCCACCTGTATTGAATCAGGACTCTGTAATCAATAATTTTGGCCAAGAATATAATTGGAAAGATTTCTGTGTACTATATAATATTCTTGCGACATCTGTTTTGGAGACAAGGTTACATTCTGGGAAAACTTGTTCTGTTTCAGGCCTGTAGAACCTCTAAGATGCTTACTGTTATTTAGGCCACTGAAAAGATGGACCAGCAATTTTGTTTTGAATCCTTAAATCTTGCAATTATCAAACAGTCTTTCCAGGGACTCAAGTTTATGTCATGTGGATCCTGAGTGACCCTGATCCTGAAGATGTGCTACACACAGAGGCCCTGTGAGTCCACGGGATTACAAACTCATCAAAGAAGGAGCTTGACAAGGCTGAGACAAGCAGTAGACTATTGACCTAGGTCACCCTGGAACCTCACAGCCCTGGAGGTACCTGTAAATCATTGATCCTAGAGATCAAGATAAAACACCCAAGATCTCAGGATTGATCTACCTGCAGCAAAGTGGACAGTCCAGGTTCAGTCTCACTGAAGGCCATCGACACTGGGCCATACGTCACAAAGTGAGGACATAGTTTTCCCAAATCCACTTTTACTCTAGGATGGCCTTCAAAATGGTGTGTATAATAAGAGGCTACCTATGTTTTAATTTTTTATTTTGGTATTATTAATGTACAATTACATGAGCAACATTATGGTTACTAGACTACCCATTATCAAGTCCCCACCACATACCCCATTACAGTCACTGTCCATCAGCGTAGTAGGATGCTATATAATCACTACTTGTCTTCTCTGTGTTATACTGACTTCCCCATATCCTCCCCCCGCTACATTATGTGTGCTAATCATAATACCTTTTTCCCCCTAATCCCTCCCTTCCCACCCATCTTCCCCAGTCCCTTTCCCTTTGGTAACTGTTAGTCCATTCTTTGGTTCTGTGAGTCTGCTGCTGTTTTGTTCCTTCAGTCTTTTCTTTGTCCTTATACTCAATAAATGAGTGAAATCATTTGATACATGTCTTTCTCTGCCTGGATTATTTCACTGAGCATAATACCATCTAGCTCCATCCATGTTGATGCAAATAGTAGGATTTGTTTTCTTCTTATGGCTGAGTAATACTCCATTGTGTATATGTACCACCTCTTCTTTATCCATTCATCTACTGATGGACAATTAGGTTGCTACCATTTCTTGGCTATTGTAAATAGTGCTGCTATAAACATAGGGGTGCATATGTCTTTTTCAAACTGGACTGCTGCATTCTTAGGGTAAAATCCTAGGAGTGGAATTCCTAGGTCAAATGGTATTTCTATTTTGTGTTTTTTGAGGAACCTCCATACTGCTTTCCACAATGGTTGAACTAATTTGCATTCCCACCAGCAGTGTAGGAGGGTTCCCTTTTCTCCACATCCTCGCCAACATTTGTTGTTGCTTGTGTTTTGGATGTTGGCCATCCTCACTGGTGTGAGGTGATATCTCATTGTGGTTTTAATTTGCATTTCTCTAATGATTAGCAATGTGGAGCATCTTTTCATGTGCCTGTTGGCCATCTGAAATTCTTCTTTGGAGAAGTGTCTGTTCAGGTCCTCTGCCCATTTTTTAATTGGCTAATTTGCTTTTGGTTTATTGAAGTGTGTGACCTCTTTATATAATTTGGATGTTAACCCCTTATTGGATATGTCATTTCTGAATATATTCTCCATACTGTAGGATATCTTTTTGTTCTACTGATGGTGTCCTTTGCTGCACAGAAGCCTTTTACTTTCATATAGTCCCACTTGTTCATTTTTCCTTTTGTTTCCATTGCCCAGGGAGATATGTTCATGAAGAAGTTGCTCATGTTTATGTCCAAGAGGTTTTTGCCTATATTTTTTTCTAAGAGTTTTATGGTTTCATGACTTACATTCAGATCTTTAATCCATTTTGAATTTACATTTGTGTATGGGGTTAAACAATAGTCCAGTTTCATTCTCTTGCATGTAGCTGTCCAGTTTTTCAAAAACACCTGTCATTTCCCCATTATATATACATGGCTCCTTTATCATATATTAATTGGCCATATATGCTTGGGTTTATATCTGGGCTCTCTAGTCTGTTCCATTGGTCTATGGGTCTGTTGTTGTGCCAGTACCAAATTATCTTGGTTACCATGGCTTTGTAGTAGAGCTTGAAGTCGGGGAGCTTAATTCCCCCCTGCTTTATTCTTCCTTCTCCAGATAGCTTTGGCTATGCGGTGTCTTTTGTGGTTCCATATGAATTTTAGAACTATTTGTTCTAGTTCATTGAAGAATGCTGTTGGTATTTTGATAGGGATTGAATTGAATCTGTAGATTGCTTTAGGCAGGATGGCCATTTTGAAAATATTAATTCTTTCTATCCATGAGCACGAGATGTGTTTCCATTTATTGGTATCTTCTTTAATTTCTCTCAGGAGTGTCTTGTAGTTTTCAGAGTATAAATCTTTCACTTCCTTGGTTAGGTTTATCCCTATGTATTTTATTCTTTTTGATTCAATTGTTAATGGAATTGTTTTCCTGATTTCTCTTTCTGCTAGTTCATGTTAGTGTATAGGAATGCAACCGATTTCTGTGTATTCATTTTGTATCCTGCAACTTTGCTGAATTCAGATATTAGATCTAGTAGTTTTGAAGTGGATTCTTTAGAGTTTTTTATATACAATATCATGTCATCTGCAAACAGGGACAGTTTGACTTCTTCCTCACCAATCTGGATGCATTTTATTTCTTATGTTGTCTGATTGCCATAGCTAGGACCTATGTGTTGAATAAAAGTGGGGAGAGTGGGCATCCTTGTCTTGTTCCCGATCTTAAAAGAAAAGTTTTCAACTTCACACTGTTAAGCCGAATGTTGTCTGTGGGTTTGTCATATATGGCCTCTATTATGTTGAGGTACTTGCCCTCTATACCCATTTTGTTGAGAGTTTTTCATCATGAATGGATGTTGAAGTTTGTCAATCATGTGGTTTTTGTCCTTCTTTTTGTTGATGTAATGGATGATGTTGATAGATTTTTCGAATGTTGTACCGTCCTTGCGTCCCTGGGATGAATCCCACTTGATCATGATGAATGATCTTTTTGATGTATTTTTGAAATCAGTTCGCTAATATTTTGTTGAGCATTTTTGCATCTATGTTCATCAGGGATATTTGTCTGTAATTTTCTTTTTTGTGGTGTCTTTGCCTGGTTTTGGTATTAGAGTGATGTTGGCCTCACAGAATGAGTTAGGGAGTATTCCCTCCTCTTCAACTTTTTGGAAAACTTTAAGGATGATGGGTATTAGGACCTCACTAAATAATTGATAAATTTCAGCAGTGAAACTAGTCCAGGGATTTTGTTCTTAGGTGGTTTTTTGATTACACATTCAATATCTTTGCTAGTAATTGGTCTATTCAGATTTTTTGTTTCTTCCTGGGTCAGCCTTACAAGTTTATATTTTTCTAGAAAGTTGTCCATTTCCTCTATGTTATCCAGTTTGTTACCATACAATTTTCCATAGTATTTTCTCATAATTCTTTGTATTTCTGTGGTATCCGTAGTGATTTTTCCTTTTTCATTTCTGATTCTGTTAATGTGTGTAGACTCTCTTTTTTTCTTGATAAGTATGGCTAGGGGTTTATCTATTTTGTTTATTTCCTCAAAGAACCAGCTTCTGCTTTCATTGATTCTTTCTATTGTTTTATTCTTCTCGATTTTATTTATTTATGCTCAAATATTTATTATGTCCCTCCTTCTACTGACTTCTGCCCTCATTTGTTCTTCCTTTTCTAGTTTCATTAATTGTGAGTTTAGATAGTTCATGTGGTATTGTTCTTCGTTTCTGAGGTAGGCCTGTATTGCAATATACTTTCCTCTTAGCATTGCTTTCGCTACGTCCCAAAGATTTTGCGATGCCAAATTATTGTTATCATTTGTCTCCACATATTGCTTGATCTCTGTTTTTATTTGGTCATTGATCAATTGGTTATTTATGAGCATGTTATTAAGCCTCCATGTGTCTGTGCGATTTTTTGTTTTCTTTGTGTAATTTATTTCTAGTCTATACCTTTGTGATCTGAGAAGCTGGTTGGTACAATTTCAATCTTTTTGAATTTACTGAGGCTCTTTTTGTGACATACTGTGTGATCTATTATTGAAAATGTTTCATGTACACTTGAGAAGAACGTATATCCTGTTGCTTTTGGATGAAGTGTTCTGTAGATATCCGTTAGGTCCATCTGTTCTAATATGTTGTTCAGTGCCTCTGTCTCTTTACTTATTTTCTGTCTGGTTAATCTGTCCTTTGGAGTGAGTGGTGTGTTGAAGTCTCCCAAAATGAATTCATTGCATTCTATTTCCCCCTTTAATTCTGTTAGTATTTGTTTCACATATGTAGGTGATCCTTTGTTGGGGGCATAGATATTTATAATAGTTATGTCCTCTTGCTGGACAGACACATTTATCATTATGTAATGTCCTTCTTTCTCTTTTGTTACTTTCTTTGTTTTGAAATCTATTTTGTCTGATACAAGTACTGCAACTCCTGTTTGTTTCTTCCTATTAGTTGTATTAAATATCTTTTTCAGGAAGATGGGTGGGAAGGGAGGGACAAGAGGGTAAAAGGGGCATTATGATTAGCAGATGTAAGGTAAGGGGGGCACGGGGAGGGCTGTACAACTCAGAGAAGACAAGTAGTGATTCTATAGCATCTCACTACGTTGATGGACATTGACTGTAATGGGGTTGGTGGGGGGGACCTGATGAAGGGGGTAGTTTAACCACCATAATATTGCACATGTAATTGTAGGTTAACGATACCAAAATAAATTGTAAAAATAGATAAATAAATAAATATCTTTTTCCATTCCTTCACTTTCAGTCTTTGTATGTTTTTGGGTTTGAAGTGAGTCTCTTGTAGGCAGCATAGATGGGTCTTGTTTTTTTATCCATTCAGTGACTCAGCATCTTTTGATTGGTGCATTCAGACCATTTATATTTAAGGTGATTATCGATAGGTATGTTCTTATTGTCTTTGCAAGCTTTAGATTCGTGGTTACCAAAGGTTCCAGGACAATTCCCTTACTATCTAACAGTCTAATTTAACTCGCTTTATATGCTACTACAAACACAACCTAAGGATTCTTTTTTTTTTCCTCCTTTTTCTTCCTTCTTCATTCTTTGTATGTTATGAATCATATTCTGTACTCTTTGTCTATCCCTTGGGTGACATGTATTTAGCCTTAGGAATACTTCCACCTATAGGAGTCCCTCCAAAATGCCCTGTAGAGATGGTTTGTGGGAGGTAAATTCTCTCAGCTTTTGCTTATTTGAAAATTTTTTAATCCCTCCTTCAATTTTAAATGATAACCTTTCTGGATAGTATTCTTGGTTCAAGGCCCTTCTGCTCATTGCGTTAAATATATCATGCCACTCCCTTCTGGCCTGTAAGGTTTCTGCTGAGGAGCCTGATGATAACCTGATGGGTTTTCCTTTGTATGTGATCTTATTCTTCTCTCTGGCTACTTTTATAGTCTTTCCTTTTCCTTTATCTTTGCCATTTAATTATTGTATGTCTTGGTGTTGTCATTGTTGGGTCCCTTGTGTTGGGAGATCTCTGCATCTCCATGGCTTGAGAGACTATCTCCTTCCCCAGATTGGGGAAGTTTTCAGCAATTACCTCCTCAATGACACTTTCTATCCCTTTTTTCTCTCTCTTCTTCTTCTGGTATCCCTATTATGCGAATATTGTTCCATTTGAGTTGGTCACACATTTCTCTCAATATTATTTTATTCCTAGAGATTCTTTTTTTTCTCTGCGCCTCAACTTCTTTGTAGTCCTCTTTTCTAATTTCTATCCCATTTACTGTCTCTTCTACTACATCTAATCTGCTTTTAAATCCCTCATTGTATGTTTCATTTCAGATATGGAATTTTTTTTTAATTTAATTTAATTTAATTTTTTATTTTTCTTATAATTGATATTATTATCATTAATCTACAACTACATGTGCAATATTATGGTGATTAAACTAACCCCTTCATCAAGTCCCTTACACCAACCCCATTAAAGTCACTGCCCGTAAGCATAGTGAGATGCTATAGAGTCATTACTTGTCTTCTCTGAGTTGTACAGTCCTCCCCGGGCCCCCCCAACATTACATCTGCTAATCGTAATGCCCCTTTTTCACCCTTGTCCCTCCCTTCCCACCCATCCTCCCCAGTCCCTTTCTCTTTGGTAACTGTTAGTCCGTTCTTGGGTTCTGTGAGTCTGCTGATGTTTTGTTCCTTCACTTTTTTTCTTTGTTCTTATACTCCAGATATGAGTGAAATCATTTGATACTTGTCTTTTGCAGCTTGGCTTATTTCACTGAGCATAATACTCTCTAGCTCCATCCATGTTGTTGCAAATGGTAGGTTTTGTTTTCTTCTTATGGATGAGTAATATTCCATTGTGTATGTGTACCACATCTTCTTTATCCATTCATCTACTGATGGACACTTAGGTTGCTTCCATTTCTTGGCTATTGTAAATAGTGTTGCGATAAACATAGGGGGGCATATGTCTTTTTCAAACTTGGCTGCTGCATTCTTAGGGTAAATTCCTAGGAGTGGGATTCCTGGGTCAAATAGTATTTCTATTTTGAGTTTTTTGAGGAACCTCCATACTGCTTTCCACGATGGTTGAGCTAATTTGCATTCCCACCAGCAGCGTAGGAGGGTTCCCTTTTCTCCACATCCTCACCAACATTTGTTGTTGCTTGTGTTTTGGATGTTGGCCATCCTCACTGGTGTGAGGTGATATCTCATTGTGGTTTTAATCTGCATTTCTCTGATGATTAGCGATGTGGAGCATCTTTTCATGTGCCTGTTGGCCATCTGAATTTCTTCTTTAGAGAAGTGTCTATTCATGTCCTCTGCCCATTTCTTAATTGGATTATTTACTTTTTGTTTGTTGAGGTGTGTGAGTTCTTTATATATTTTGGATGTCAACCCCTTATCAGATACATCTTTTATGAATATATTTTCCCATACTGTAGGATGTCTTTTTGTTCTACTGATGGTGTCCTTTGCTGTATACAGAAGCTTTTCAGCTTGATATAGTCCCACTTGTTCATTTTTGCTTTTGTTTCCCTTGCCCGGGGAGATATGTTTATGAAGAAGTTGCTCATGTTTATGTCCAAGAGATTTTTGCCTATGTTTCTTTCTAAGAGTTTTATGGTTTCATGACTTACATTCAGGTCTTTGATCCATCTTGAGTTTACCTTTGTGTATGGGGCTAGACAGTAGTCCAGTTTCATTCTCTTACATGTAGCTGTCCAGTTTTTCCAACACCAGCTGCTGAAGAAGCTGTCATCTCCCCATTGTATATCCAAGGCTCCTTTATCAAATATTAGTTGACTGTATATGTTTGGGTTAATGTTTGCATTTTCTATTCTGTTCCACTGGTCTGTGGGTCTGTTTTTGTGCCAGTACCAAATTGTCTTCATTACTGTGGCTTTGTAGTAGAGCTTGAAGTCAGGGAGCGTAATTCCCCCTGTTTTATTCCTCCTTCTCAGGATTGCTTTGGCTATTCAGGGTGTTTTGTGGTTCCATATGAATTTTAGAATTATTTGTTCCAGTTCATTGAAGAAAGCTGTTGGTAGTTTGATAGGGATAGCATTGAATCTGTAGATTGCTTTAGGTAGTATAGCCATTTTGACAATATTTATTCTTCTTTGCCAAGAGCATGGGATGCATTTCCATTTGTTAGTGTCCTCTTTAATTTCTCCTAGGAGTGTCTTGTAGTTTTCAGAGTACAGGTCTTTCACTTCCTTCCTTAGGTTTATTCCTAGGTATTTTAATCTTTTTGATGCAATTGTGAATGGAATTGTTTTTCTGATTTCTCTTTCTGTTAGTTCATCGTTAGTGTATAGGAAAACAACAGATTTCTGTGTCTTAATTTTATATCCTGCAACTTTGCTGAATTCAGATATTAGTTCTAGTAGTTTTGGAGTGGAGTCTTTAGGTTTTTTATGTACAGTATCATGTCATCTGCAAATAGTGACAATTTGACTTCTTCTTTACCAATATGGATGCCTTGTATGTCTTTGTTTTGTCTGATTGCCATGGCTAGGACCTCCAGTACTATGTTGAATAACAGTGGAGAGAGTGGGCATCCCTGTCTTGTACCCAATCTTAGATGAAAAGCTTTCAGCTTCTCGCTGTTAAGTATGATGTTAGCTGTGGGTTTGTCATATATAGCCTTTATGATGTTGAGGTACTTGCCATCTATACCCGTTTTGTTAAGAGTTTTAATCATGAATGGATGCTGAATTTTGTCAAATGCTTTTTCAGCATCTATGGAGATGATCATGTGGTTTTTGTTCTTCTTTTTGTTGATGTGGTGGATGATGTTGATAGATTTTCGAATGTTGTACCATCCTTGCATCCCTGGGATGAATCCCACTTGATCATGGTGTATGATCCTCTTGATGTATTTTTGAATTCGGTTTGCTAATATTTTGTTGAGTATTTTTGCATCTACGTTCATCAGGGATAGAGGTCTGTAATTTTCTTTTTTAGTGAGGTCTTTGCCCGGTTTTGGTATTAGAGTGATGCTGGCTTCATAGAAAGAGTTTGGAAGTATTCCCTCCTCTTCTATTTTTTGGAAAACTTTCAGGAGAATGGGTGTTATTTCTTCTCTATATGTCTGGTAGAATTCAGAGGTGAATCCATCAGGTCTGGGGTTTTGTTCTTGGGTAGTTTTTTTTTTTTAATGTGAAATGTTTATTTGTTAATACATTTAGGATAATAAGAAACCCATTACCTGTTAAAATACACAATTTAAAAAGGAAAATAACTATATTTTTCCAAACAAGTATAGTTTTTTTTTCTTTTTCTTTTTCTTTTTTAACAATTTATTTTGGTATCATTAACCTACAATTACATGAGCAATATTATGGTGATTAAACTACCCCCTTCCTCAGGTCCTCCCACCAACCCAATTGCAGTCACTGTCCATCAGCATAGTGAGATGAGAATCACTACTTGTCTTCTCTGAGTTGTACAGTCCTCTCAGTGCCCCCCCCCACCTTATGTCTGCTAATCGTAATGCCCCTTTTACCCTCTTATCCCTCCCTTCCCGTCCTTCTTCCGCAGTCCCTTTCCCTTTGGTAACTATTAGTCCGTTCTTGGGTTCTGTGAGTCTGCTGCCGTTTTGTCCCTTAAGTTTTTTTCTTTGTTCTTATACTACACATATGAGTGAGATCATTTGATACTTGTCTTTTTCGGCTTGGCTTATTTCACTGAGCATAATACCCTCTAGCTCCATCCATGTTCTTGCAAATGGTAGGATTTGTTTTTTTCTTATGGCTGAATAATATTCCATTGTGTATATGTACCACATCTTCTTAATCCATTCATCTACTGATGGACACTTAGGTTGCTTCCATTTATTGGCTATTGTAAATAGTGCTGCAATAAACATAGGGGTGCATCTGTCTTTTTGAAACTGGGTTGCTGCATTCTTAGGGTAAATTCCTAGGAGTGGGATTCCTGGGCCAAATGGTATTTCCATTTTGAGTTTTTTGAGGAACCTCCATACTGCTTTCCACAATGGTTGAACTAATTTGCATTCCCACCAGCAGTGTAGGAGGGTTCCCTTTTCTCCACATCCTCGCCAACATTTGTTGTTGTTTGTGTTTTGGATGTTGGCCATCCTCACTGGTGTGAGGTGATATCCCATTGTGGTTTTAATCTGCATTTCTCTGATGATTAGCGATGCAGGGCATCTTTTCATGTGCCTATTGGCCATCTGTATTTCTTCTTTAGAGAAGTGTCTATTCATGTCCTGTGCCCATTTCTTAATTGGGTTATTTGCTTTTTGTTTGTTAAGGTGCGTGAGTTCTTTGTGTATTTTGGATGTCAACCCCTTATCAGATACATCATTTATGAATATATTTTCCCATATTGTAGGATGTCTTTTTGTTTTACTGATGGTGTCCTTTGCTGTACAGAAGCTTTTCAACTTGATATAGTCCCATTTGTTCATTTTTGCTTTTGTTTCGCTTGCCCGTTGGATATGTTCATGAAGAAGTTGCTCATGTTTATGTCCAAGAGATTTTTGCCTATGTTTTTTTCTAAGAGTTTTATGGTTTCATGACTTACATTCAGAACTTTGATCCACCATGAGTTTACCTTTGTGTATGGGGTTAGAGAGTAGTCCAGTTTCATTCTCTTACATGTAGCTGTCCAGTTTTTCCAACACCAGCTGCTGAAGAGGCTGTCATCTCCCCATTGTATATCCAAGGCTCCTTTATCAAATATTAATTGACTGTAGGTGTTTGGGTTAATGTTTAGATTTTCTATTCTGTTCCACTGGTCTGTGGGTCTCTTTTTGTGCCAGTACCAAATTGTCTTCATTACTGTGGCTTTGTAGTAGAGCTTGAAGTCAGGGAGCGTAATTCCCCCTGTTTTATTCCTCCTTCTCAGGATTGCTTTGGCTATTTGGGGTCTTTTGTGGTTCCATATGAATTTTAGAATTATTTGTTCCAGTTCATTGAAGAAAGCTGTTAGTAGTTTGATAGGGATAGCATTGAATCTGTAGATTGCTTTAGGTAGTATAGCCATTTTGACAATATTTATTCTTCCTAGCCAAGAGCATGGGATGCATTTCCATTTGTTAGTGTCTTCCTTAATTTCTCCTAGGAGTGTCTTGTAGTTTTCAGAGTACAGGTCTTTCACTTCCTTCCTTAGGTTTATTCCTAGGTATTTTATTCTTTTAGATGCAATTGTGAATTGAATTGTTTTTCTGATTTCTCTTTCTCTTAGCTCATCATTAGTGTATAGGAAAGCAACAGATTTCTGTGTGTTAATTTTATATCCTGCAACTTTGCTGAATTCAGATATTAGTTCTAGTAGTTTGGGAGTGGAGTCTTTAGGGTTTTTTATGTACAGTATCATGTCATTTGCAAATAGTGATAATTTGACTTCTTCTTTACCAACATGGATTCCTTGTATGTCTTTGCTTTGTCTGATTGCCATGGCTAGGACCTCCAGTACTATGTTGAATAACAGTGGAGAGAGTGGGCACCCCTGTCTTGTTCCCGATCTTAGATGAAAAGCTTTCAGCTTCTCGTTATTAAGTTTGATGTTAACTGTGGGTTTGTCATCTATAGCCTTTATGATGTTGAGGTACTTGCCATCTATACCAGTTTTGTTAAAAGTTTTAATCATGAATGGATGCTGAATTTTGTCAAATGCTTTTTCAGCATGTATGGAAATGGTCATGTGGTTTTTGTTGTTCTTTTTGTTGATGTTGTGGATGATGTTGATAGATTTTCGAATGTTGTACCATCCTTGCATCCCTGGGATGAATCCCACTTGATCATGGTGTATGATCCTCTTGATGTATTTTTGAATTCGGTTTGCTAATATTTTGTTGAGTATTTTTGCATCTACGTTCATCAGGGATAGAGGTCTGTAATTTTCTTTTTTAGTGAGGTCTTTGCCCGGTTTTGGTATTAGAGTGATGCTGGCTTCATAGAAAGAGTTTGGAAGTATTCCCTCCTCTTCTATTTTTTGGAAAACTTTAAGGAGAATGGGTGTTATTTCTTCTCTATATGTCTGGTAGAATTCAGTGGTGAATCCATCAGGTCCGGGGTTTTGTTCTTGGGTCGTTTTTTGATTACCGATTCAATTTCGTTGCTGGTGATTGGTCTGTTTAGTTTTTCTGTTTCCTGCTTGGTGAGTCTTGGAAGGCTGTATTTTTCTAAGAAGTTGTCCATTTCTTCTATGTTTTGCAGCTCGTTAGCATATAGATGCTCATAATATTCTCTTATAATTCTTTGTATTTCTGTGGGGTCCATCGTTATTTTTCCTTTCTCATTTCTGATTCTGTTTATGTGTGTATGTTCTCTTTTTATCTTAATGAGTCTGGCTAGGGGTTTATCTATTTTGTTTATTTTCTCAAAGAACCAGCTCTTGGTTTCATAGATTTTTTCTATTGTTTTATTCTTCTCAATTTTATTCAGATACGGAATTTCTTAATAATTGAATCTCCATCTTAAATTCGTTTCTGAATTCTTGAATATTTTTTGTACCTCCTTAAGCTTTTTTATGATTTTTATTTTGAGCTTTTTTTCAGGAAGATTGGTGAATTCAGTTTCATTTGGCCTTTTTTCTGGGGTTTGTGAGATTTTGGTCTGAATCATGTTCTTTTGATGTTTTCATATTTCTGTGTTGTGCCCTCTACTGCCCAGAAGCTCCAGTCTCTGGAGCTGCTCAGCCCCTATAGTGAGTGAGATTGGGTGTCATAGGGGAGCAGAGCTGGTGCCTGCGGGGAGGTAAGATCTGTTTCCTGATTGCTGTCTGCCCTGCCTGTCTCCCATGTCAGAACCAGTGGGCTGAGCACACAGGTGTAAGCCCCTGTGGTTTCCGTCTCTAGCTATTTTAGGTGGGGCCTCCCTCTGACTGGCCTGATGCCAGCGCAGTAACGGCTGGTTTGTGAGCAGCTGACGCCAGGTTAGGAGGAAGGTGTAGTACTGTGCGTGTCACAGTGGGGATCCTCAGAGCTGAGTAAGCAGCCTGGGGGATGGAGCACCTGAAGCTTCTCAAAGTTCCCAATCTGCTGGGCAGAATGCACCCAGACAACCTTGTTTCCATATCCCTTCTACAGCGCAGCAAGCTCCGTGCAAACCTTGCCCCTTCGGCATACATCGCACTGCTAGGAAGCCTCTCAGACCTCCTGCCTTTTCCTTGTGCCAGACCGGCTGTGTGTGGATCCCATCCTCCACAAATGGCCAGACTCTGTCTCTCAAGCACTCTGTCTGTTCCAGCTCCCCATCCTCCAGAGAACTACACAATGTAGGTTTCTGCTCACAAAGCAGATGTCCAGGGCTAGGTGTTTAGCAGTTCTATGCTTCCACCCCCTCTCTCGATCCATTTCTCTTCCTCCCGCCAGTGAGCTGGGGTGGGGTAAGGGCTTGGGTCCTGCCGGATCAAGGCTTTCATACGTTACCCTGTTTCTTGAGGTCTGCTCTGTTTGTAAGGTCTGTATGCATTCTGGTGCAGCCTTCTTTCCAGTTGCTGTTTTAGGGTTCTTTGTATTAACTATATTTTTGCATTATCTATGGTTTTGGGAGGAGTTCTCTGTCTCACCTCTTACACCGCCATCTTGAATCTCTCCTTACTCACCTATGTTTTAATTTAAAGATAAAGTTTTGATAGGATTACAGTAGCATTTTTATGTGATAACCCTAAAATCTCTGTACCTTTCATGCCTATCACCTCTTCTCCAATATTCTCAAGAGAATCAAACAAATGACTCACACACACATGCACATGGACACACAAACGAACAAAAACACTGAATGTAAATTTGGAGGTGAGAAACATCAGCTATGTCCTCAAAGATAATTGGCATGGATCAAAGTGGGACCTGAGTCTGCACTGCCCCAAATACTTCACAGGTGAAATGGAGAGAAACAAAGAGCATGCCTACCTTTCCTAGGATGGCATGATTTCTGCCAAAATCAGATGCCTGAAATTCAAGAGAAGGAAAGAACCTGATCTTCCTTCCTTAAGGCACAGTAGTCCTCACCAGTGGGAGCACACGACTGAATGGGGCCCTGGTAATAAAATTGGTGCTCCCTCTGTTTCAGTAGGAGAGCAAAGGCTGGCCTGATGTGTGACGATAGAGCAAATTTGCCTTGATAAAAGGCCCTTCCTGTTCGTCTTTGATTCCACTTAGCTTAGCACTCAAGCCTGTACTTACCCACTGAGAGGGGAGATTTCCAGACGTCCTGCTCTGTCATGATGAGACACATCCCCAGTTTATGTCATAGAATTGTTTTGCTTCCCTTTGGCAATCACAGCTCAATACAGAACAGCCATGACAGCCTAGCCCAGAGAAAGACAAAACATCCCAGAGCATCTACTCCCTTTTACATGCATATGTAACACAACCATAACTTTTAAGCCTTTGAGTTAGACCAGCAGGGGCCCCCTGGAGACAGACAGTGAGAAACAAGCACATCCAGTATGTCACCAGTGTCTATGAATTCTACATTGGAATCCCTGATGGGGACTCTATGATTATCTGTTCCCTGGTTAAAGAAGACTCTGTTCTGAACAAATGCTGGCAAGGATGCAAAGAAAGGGGAACCCTCCTATGCTGTTGGGAATGTAAACTATTTCAACCACTGTGGAAAGCAATATGGAGGTTCCTCAAAAAACTAAAAATAGAAATACCATTTGACCCAGGAACTCCACTCCTAGGAATTTACCCAAAGAAAACAACTTCTCAGATTCAAAAAGACATAGCACCCGTATGTTTATTACAGCACTATTTACAATAGCCAAGATATGGAAGCAACCTAAGGGTCTATCAGTAGATAAATGGATAAAGAAGATGTGGTACATATACACAATGGAATACTATTCTGCCATAAGAAAGAAACACATCCTACCATTTGCAACAACATGGATGGAGCTAGAGGGTATTATGCTCAGTGAAATAAGACAGGCAGAGAAAGACAAATACCAAATGATTTCCTTCGTTTTTGGACTATAACAACAAAGCAAAACTGAAGGAACAAAATAGCAGCAGACTCATAGACTCCAAGAAGGGACTAGCGGTTACCAAAGGAGAGGGGTGGGGGAGGGCAGTGGGGAGGGAGGGAGAAGGGGATCGTGGGATATCATGATTGGTGCACATGGTGTGTGTGGCGTCACGGGGAAGACAGTGTAGCTCAGAGAAGACAAGTAGAGACTCTGTGGCATCTTACTACACTGATGGACAGTGACTGCAATGGGGTATGGGGGGGGACGCAATAATATGTAGTAACCACATTGTTTCTCTTGTGAAACCTTCATAAGAGTGTATATCAATGATACCTTAATAAAAAAAAAAGAAGGAGAAGAAGAGTCCGCTCTGTACACACCCAGGATTGTTCTTTGTGTTCTAAGATGCCATCTCTGCAAGTGCAGCCATCCCCGAGTAAAATTCCACTCTGGGGATTTCTATGTAGGACACTGAGCTGCAGTTAGCCTTTGCTGCTGCTTTCCGGTCTGGCTCCTGGTCTTTCATAAGCAGGCCCACTTAACATCAGCACATTTGTCTAACTCTTCCTTCTCTACTTTTTTCTTTTTCTTCCCAAGGCAGTAACTTTTTTTTCCTACCACTTGCTAACCTTGAAAGATGCAGAGATGCTGAAAAAATCATACAGAGAAGGTGATGTTTGCTTCCTTTTATGTTTAAAACCCATTTCCTTTCCTCTCTTTTTCTTCTCCCATCCTCCAATTCTTTATTTCTTTGCCAAAATGCAGTATGTCTTGTCTGCTAAGGTTATGTGTCTTCTTCCCTGTCCTTCACATACTGAGCTGTATTGAAGACAGAGGGGAAGGCGGCTCCCGTGAAAATGAAACTCTGCAACCTTTGCTACAGTCCTTACCCTCCAGTGTCATGCCAAAACGTAATGACTTAAAACAATAGCCATCTGTTAAGCTCACAGTTTTATGCACTGTCATTTGCACCAAGCTCAGTTGAGCCATTCTGCTTATCTGGCCAGGGTTGGTTGTTCTCAACTGGACTCATCGATTTGTCAAGGAGTCAGCTTCCAGATTGGCTGCAGAAAACCTGATGAAAGTAGGTCCAAACAGAATAGTTTGTTTCTTTTTTGTTTCACTTGCTCTCTCATCCTTCTTCAGGCCAGACCAGCCCTGGAGTCCAGGGCAGGATATCCTAAAGCTAGAGGACAGAAGGGAGGGCTCAGGAGCCCCAGCCTCAGCACTGAAAAAATGGCATGAGGCTGTAAATCACTGAACAATTCAAGTCAAAAATGAGAAGGGGGAAGGAGACAGAGCCTCCAACTCTTGATGGTAGGGGAAAAGTTTGCAGCCATTTTTGTGATCTCCCAAGGAGAACAACTGAGGTAGTACAGTGAGTTTGAAGTCAGAATATGACAACTCCCATCTTTTATGTCTGGTTAAGAGCATATGCTTCTTATTGCTCTGTGGCTTTATTTCTACATGTAAAATAGGGATAATAATAGTACCTATGGTACCGATTATTAAAGATAAAATAAGATATTTATGGTCACATATATTATGAACTTAGCACAGTGTCTGATACTTAGTAATAAAATATATTTGAGCTATTGTCACTATTTTATTATTATTTGAGGTTTAGGCCTGGCCCTTCTTTTAAATATGTGATGGAGGATGTGCAATTTTTCAAGGTCTCGTGGATTCCCCTGAACTCCACCCTGTCTTGAAGAAATACTGTTCTTTTAATTTTAACCACGTACTTGCCCTTGGATGACAAATGTGACTCCAGTTTCCTGTTGATTCCATGACCAATACAATTCATATTTTTTGCAATTTTTTTCCAGATTTTTTGAACAAAACCCCAGAAATCCAGTACCCTTTCTGCCAAAAGTGATATGAAAGATTAAAATGTTCTTACTGTACTAGAGGTGGACAGAAGATAACGGGGACCCTGGCAATTAATCTATCTAATTAGACCAGAGAGAACCAATTAGTCTATTACAGAAAAAAACCAGCAAAACTAGAGAACACTTTTTAGAAAGAATCATAAATTGTCCTGGAAAGTCAGGCTGATTATGAGGGAGCAGCTGGGCTTATGGGTAAGAGAATGTGCAGGGCACCTGCTCTGGAAATTAGACAGATGGTAACTTTTTCTCCCTCCATACTTCTGACACTTTCATGGAGTCCAGGTCAAGGATCAGCAAAAAAAAAAAAAAAAAAAAAATTCAGAATTAGTATAGAAGATTTAGCAATGCATTTATAGATGCTATCTATCTATCCATCCATTTGGCAAACCACTTAATTGCACTTAATCTGAATACTTGTCTGTTAAATGGGATTAACAAAGTGGAGCTGACAATTTAAGGACTTGAGGGGAGATGCAAAGAAACTCATCATGACACTTGTAAGAAATACAAGACTAAGAATTCCATTGAACTCTGTGGCTAAAGTATAAAATATTTAGATTAAAAATGTATCTCCACATTCCTCCATGCCATGCATCTCCTGGACAAAACAGTTGAAATGGGTAGTTTTCACCATTTAAGCAACCACTGTGATACTTCCTGTTGCCAGGGTTCAAAAGAACATTCCATTGGTTCTGTCTTTTTTCCCCCCCCCGTAGGTGAAAGAACTCCGCTTTCACATTTCTACCTACCCCTGTGATTCACAGGTACCCTGATGGCTGGCTAGTTAAGGAGACCTCTTTCCCAACAACAGTCTACAGGGTTGTGAGCACTGTCATGTATACCGGCCCGTATTCTTACAGCAAACTCAGGAGGGAGGCTTTGTGGATGTCCCCATTTTATAAGTAAGTCTCAGAAAATGAAGTGCTTTTTTCAAGGTCATGCCACAAATCACCATCAGAGCAGATCCACAAAGGCATCTTTTCACTGGCCTTCCAACCTCAATCCATGATCCTCAACACTTAGGGGAACGTGACCACTTGACGAGTTATCAGTGGCATTGTTTGATTACAAAACTGTCAGGTGGCTATTTAGATAAGTATTTCAAACACAAAATCCTTATGGAAAAAGGATTCAAGACCCCCACTAGAAAAAAAATAATTTGGGCCTTTAGGTAATGTCATATTCTCTTGTGTTAACTGATCTTATTTAGAATTCATTACATTCATACATGAAATTCTGTGAATAAAATCATCACGAAGTCAACAATAAATAGAATATTCTTCTGTTCATCTGTATGATAGAATGACTCGCCTTTATTCCAGAGGGTTCCAGGGTACTAAGGTTATAGAGTATAAGATGATGATGGCAATTATCAACATCACTGAGCTTCTGTGTTGCATTTTGGGACTGCAAAATGCCTTGATGGCACACATTATCTTGCACAGCAATCCTAGGAGTTAAATCAGTATGATCTGCACTTTACAACTAGAGAAACAGGGGATGCCAAATACCAAAAATCCCAGTGATATGTGAACTCCCACCTCCTTTTAATACACACGCTGAGAAATATAATTTAAGATGCAAAAATCACACTATTTTGCCACCATTTCAATTACTATATATGGATATGAACCTCAGAGAGGCTTGAAAGAGCAAGTCCGTAAAGATGTATTCATTTATTCGATGATCTACATTCAGA
The DNA here is from genome assembly GCA_029783875.1 of Phataginus tricuspis. Lineage (NCBI taxonomy): Eukaryota > Metazoa > Chordata > Mammalia > Pholidota > Manidae > Phataginus > Phataginus tricuspis. The sequence continues at coordinate 31,894,895 of JAQQAC010011420.1, read as the reverse complement.
GTTAGGTTCAAAAGATGTAGAACATAAATTAGAACAGAGGCACTGAAGTCTCCTATAGAGCATACACTCTACTAGGTGAGAACAACATGGACCAGATATCCAAAGGAAATGTACAATTTCAACTGCAATATAATGGGTATTTAATGATAAGATTGCTTAAGAATGTAATGATCAAGTTGAGAGTGATAGTTAATTTGATGTGTCAACATGACTGGGCTAAGGGATGCCCAGATAGCGGGCATCTGGGTTTGTTTCTGAGGGATTTTCTGGCAGAGATTAGCATCTGAATCAGTACACTGAGTAAAGAATATCCTTTGTCACCAATGTGGGCAAGAATCATCTAATCCACTGGGGCCTAAATAACCATAAAAGGTGGAGGAAGGGTCAATTGTCTCTCTCTCTCCCCTTCTCTTTCCCTCTCTCTCTTGGCCTGAGCTGGGGCATCCATCTTCTCCTGCCCTTGGACATCAGAGCTCCTAGTTCTCTAGCATTTGGATACCAGGACTTGTATCTGCGGCCCTGCTGGTTATGAAGCTTGCTTTGTAATGGAACTTTCCCCATAAACTGCCTTGGTTCTTGCCTTTTGACTCAGACTGAGTTATACCACCAGCTTTCCTGGTTCGATAGCTTGCAGACAGCATGTCATGGCATATCTAAGGCTTCATAATCATGTGAGCCAATTCCCATAATAAATCAACTATCTATGTCCATCCATCTAACTATCTATCCATCCATTTAATTATTTATCTGTCATCTATATCTATCTACCTATCTATCCATTTATCTTTCTCTCTATTCATCCATCTATCTGTATCTATCTATCATCTGTCTATATAACCATCCACCCATCTATCTGTCTGTCTGCCTATCTATCTTTCTATCCTATTGGTTCTATTTCTGTGGAGACCGTGACTAACATAGTGAGCTGTTACGTTCTGTTGGAAGTGAACTAACTGGAGGCAGAGACAGAGAACCTGCAGGCAGAAGGAGCAGCGTGGCTAGAGTCTCAGTGGTGGGGAAGGAGCTCTGCATGCAGTGTGGCTGGGAGACAAAACAAGCTGAGAACGTGGTGTAAAACGAAGCTGGGCAAAAGTTCCATGTGGAGTTTGGTCTCTGTAAATAAGTCTTGATGTTATCCTAAAGGCAAATGTGGTATTTTAACTGAAGATAGATGCAGACAGTGAATCAGATGTGTGTTTTGGAAAGACCTCTCTGGTTTCAGTGTGGAAAGGAATTTAGAGTGGGGAGAGCAGGTGACTGAGAAGATAGGGGCCTCCTATCATGCTGGCAGCTGGGTTAAAGGAAGTCCAGGTAGAGCTGAAGAAAAGAAATCAGGAATAGCAATCAAAGGGCCACGGGGTGGCATTAAATAAATTGAAGGGCCATGGGGTGGCATTTAGTAATAAGGTTAGAAAATGGGGAGAGATGAAAATAATCACTAAGCTTCTGACTTATCAAGTACATGGGTGGTGGTTCCATTCATCAGGATGAGAGAATTGGGGGAGCTTCTGGAACTTCCTTTGAGGATGGAGCTGGAAGCGGGCATGAACATAATGTATTTGAGAGTCTCTGAAACATTCCAGAGAATATAGGAGGTGGTCGTTTGGCTGTGAGGCTGGAACATGGAGGAAAACTCTTTAGAGATATAAAAAAGGAGTCATTTACTGAGAAAGGCAGAGCAAGCACTCTGTTGACCCTGGGCCTCAATGTTGAGAAATTCCAACTTTTAATCATGGAGAAGATTGTGTAAATGAGTCAGAGAGGAGGGATCCCTAGAGAGGAAACAGGAAAAAAAAGAAGCATTATATACTACAGCAACCCAGACACAAGCTAATTTAAAGAGGAAGAGGTCCATAGTTCCAAGTGCTGCTATATTATCAATAAAATGAGATATATAAAATAATCACTGGATTTAATGACATGGAGACCATTATTCCTCTTAGGTTTTGGTAGAATTATAATATAGAAACTGGGTTACAGTCAGAATGAAGGTGGCAATAAATAGTTGAAAATGAAGTATAAAGATAGAAGTTTTGGTGTAAAAAGTGGTAAAGATCAAGACAATGAGATGACAGACCACAGACCAGGAGAAAATTTTTGTAAAAGATATATCTAATAAAGGACTGGCATTCAAAGTATATGCTCCCCAAAAAGCCTCTTAAAATTCAACACTAAGAAAATGAAAAACTCAGTTAAAAAATGAGCAAAAGATCTGAACAGACACCTCACCAAAGAAGATACACAGATGGCAAATAAGCCTAAGGAAAGCTGCTCCACATTATGTCGTTAGGAAATTGCAAGTTGAAACAACAATGAGATACCACTACATTCCTACTGGAACAGCTAAAATCCAAAACACGGACAACACCAAATGCTGGTGAGGAAGTGGAGCACCAGGAACTCTCATTCGTTGCTGGTGGGAAAGCAAAATGAGAGCCACTTTGGAAGACAGTTTGGTAGTTTCTTACAAACCAAACGTACTCTAACCATATAATCCAGCAATTGTGCTTCTTGATATCTCCCCAAGGTAGCTGAAAACATACATCTACACAAAAACCTGCACAGAGATATTTATAGTACCTTTATTAATAGTTGCAAAAACTTGGAAGCAACATAGATGCCCTTCAGTAGGTGAATGGATAAAAATACTGTGGTACAATCAGACAATGGAATATTAAATGAGTTACAATAACATGAAAAGAAATGGAATGTGCATCTGAATAAGTAAATGCACACTATTAAGTGAAATAAGCCTTTGTGAAAAGGCTACCTGCATTATGATTCCAACTATATACCTTCTGGAGAAGGGAAAACTATAGAGACAATAAAAAAAGGAAAACAGTGGTTAATAGGGGTTAAAGAGAGGGACCAATGAACAAAGCACAGAGGATTTCTAGGGCAGTGAAATTACATATGATGCTATAATGTTGGATACATATCATTATACATTTGTCAAAATTTGTAGAATGAACCTCAAGAGCAAACAGAATGTAAACTGTGGCCTTTGGTTGATACTGATATATCAATGGCACTTCAATCATGTAGGTTCGTGGACTGCAATGGTGTGGAATGTTGATAGTAGGTGAAGCCATGCACATATGGGGGACAGGTGGTAAGTATGAGCTCTCTATACTTACTTTTCAACGTTACAGTGAACTTAAAACTGTTTTAACAAATAAAATATATTTAAAATGGAAAGCAATAGAAGTAACATCTTGAGAGCTTTTGTTTTTGTTTTTGTTGGGTTTTTTTTTTGAGAGTCTCTTATAGGGTTAAATGCATTGGAAACATTACAACTAAGCAAATGAGTAGATGAGATACAGAGAGATTTGTTCCTTAATCCTGGAATATTGGACTATTTTCTACCAAAAAATAGTGCAATATTGCATGAATGGAGAGTGAAATGCTATATTAAGCTAAGAAATATAGTAGGTCAGCTGGGCAGGGTTGCAAACCCACTGAGCATTGGTGATCATAAACTTATAATTATTCTGTGCTGTTGGGTGGGTTTCTCTGGAAGTGCTCAGATTCTCTCATCTGTAGGTATAGTAAAAGTGAACTTGTGGTTTGTGCAGGATTGGTATTTTGCTCTAAGTGAGAGGAAAAGACAAGGGGAAAGGGAATTTATGACATTGCCATGGGTAGACAGTGGACTCTAAGGTAAGTTAATATGATCAAAGATCCTTGAGGATTACTTACCTGATTTTATTCATTCACTCATTCATTCATTTATTCCTCATGCTAAGCACTGTTCTAGACATTGAAGGCAGAATTATGAACAGAAGAGACAGATTCTTCTTTTGTGGAATTTATTTTCTAAGTGAATGGGCAAATATGTATATAAATAATACATAATTATTATATATCATTATAAAATATAATAAATATGTATATATCATCAGGTTTTATGAGTTTTATGAAATAATTAAAACTATATAAAGAATATAGAGGGTTTGATACTTTGTTAGACCTCCAGGTTGATATACATTGTGTTCTATGCATTGACACCCTCCAGATGTGTGTAACACTTATGACCTGCTGGGACAAGGAGTGGCTACTTTAGAGAACAAGGTAATGGAACACAGAGGTGTAAGAAAATGAAGGGGGGAGACAGGAGATCTGGGAGAAGAACATTCCAGACAGAAAAGTGAATAAAAAGCCTCTGGGTGGAATTGTGCTTGGTATTTTCAACAAACTCAAGAAGTGTAGAAAGAGGTAGGCAGGAGGAAGTAGTATGTCTTGTAGTATTTAAAACCACTTTAAGAACTTTGGCTTTTAAGCCAAGTGAAAATGTTTACACTTAAATATTACCAAAACCTCTGTGGTTGTTCTTTTGAGGGTAGACTGGTTGAGTTGAGGAGTGGATGGGTTTGGGGACAATGTTTGATCAATCAGAAGCTCTAACGGACCAATTAGGAGGTGGTGAGTTGGATGAGGGATGATACTGGCTTGTTACAAGATGGTAATAATGAAGATAATAGCACATCAGCTTCATGAAACATTTAAGATTGTAGACCACCAGGATTTGCTGACTGACTGCATCTGTTGTTATAAAATTTGTATACTGTTATACCAGTGGACATTGCCCCCCCCACCTTACCCCAACACAGAACATCTATTCTTTTGAATAATGTTGTATGCAAGGAAGGAATAGAAATATTTTTAAAGAGATGGAATTTGTAGTACAAAATCTTGGGTTTGGAGCCTGGTTACATCAGCTGTGCAAGTCTAGACAAACTATTCCATCCTTTGATAGTTTTTTCATGAAGATTAAATGAGATGTACATTTAATGCCTATAAACTATGTATTTAAATTTTGAGCTCATTCTATCTCAGTGTCTCCCTCAGACTCAACAAATGGCTATAAAATTTTGATATTGCCACCATTCAAAACCACCCCTCAAAATGAAAGAGTGTTAAGGAGGAATCAACCTTAAAATTCAAAGAAAAATATACTAAGGGGAAAATAAAAATAATATTCAGGGGTTTATAATTAGGACATTATTGAGTGCCTGGAATTAGCTCAGTAGATATGTCTAATATGATGAAAGACTATAACACAACCTTGCAGATTAAACATCAGAGAGAAGATGTCCTTTCCACAGATCATTATTAGGAACGTCCAGTGTGATAAAGATGCTTATAAAAGGTAGGGCAGAAAGCCTCAAACAAAAGAAATTGTAACTCGAAGTCCTTTCTGCCTTATCCTCATGTTTAGACTTTGGTTTGAGTTTAGAGAGAACAAAAGAGAAAGAGAGTTAGAGAGATGTTGTCTAGGGACTTGCTTTAAATGCTAAGGTAATTTCAAAAGTAATTCCTTATTTGGGTCACTGCAGTGCTGGATCTGGAACTCAGCTTACTAGTGAGGAAATCTGATGTTGTCCTGGTGCTAGAGCTGACTCAGAGGAAGTGACTCTCTTAACTGGGCTCCCAAACGGATTATAAACAAACCAGGAAGCTAATTTAATTTTCTTGGCTTTGCATTGACCCAATTTTTCATGTCCATCGAATTATATTCCTCTCTAGGGCAATCAGAAGCCATATTAGACCAGAAGGCGTCTGGTAAGCATGATATCAGGGCACAGGCAGTGGAAGGAAGATTTTAGGCATAACTCATCAGTTCAAAGCCAGCTGAAATGTTCTTGCCCCATATCAGTTTCTTTCCAGTCGTGTGGGTCTCCCCTGGACAGCCTGCCAGCCTGTAGGTGCTGACCACTACTTTGTCTTTGTTCATCTTTCCTTGAGCAACATTCAGAATGCCTTCTTTATTTGTGGTCAAAAGCACATCAACTTATAAAATACATTACTTTTTTAGCCTGCTTCATTATATACAAAAAGCAAGACCCAGTCTCCAGGTATATCGCAAGGATAAAGGACAATACACTTTGTCCTACATTTGGCACCCAAAGAGATATAGAGGTTGTTCTCCCTGCTTATGCTATCCTCCCTCCCTTATCTCCCCCATCTCTCTCTCTCTCTCTCTCTCTCATTCTGCTATTTTGTCCCTAGAATCAGCTGCCCATTGTTTCCATATGGTCATTCAACCCCATACACATTCAGGCTTGTGGTGATCATGGGGTGATACTGACAGGTGCCAGTGAGGAAGCGAATTGAAGAACTGCATGCATTTCAGTGTTACTTAGTTTCTTCAACACATCAAGTATTTTAAAATTAATAGAGATCAAAATGTGAAGTAATATCCTATGGACTTCTGGGTGAGCATTTCTTTGATTCATTAAATATTTTTTTAATTTTAGGAGTTATGAATATGTACAAGAACTCTGAGAAACTGTAAAAGAATTTCTAATAAATGTAAGAGAACTTATGTAGAACATAACCCTCTAAGGAAACTGTAATCACAATCAGAGTCAGATATTAAGAAGGAAAAGAATAATGAAACAATGCAGGACTATCAAAGAGGCACTGCTACATGTGAATAGTCAACAAATTATAATCAGCCTTGAAAAACAAAACATGAGAAAATGTTTAACAACTGTGATCTAAAGCCAGATATTGGCGACACAAGTTAGTAACAGCAAATACACATGCTCAATGTTGCTGAGAAGGAAGATTTTCATTCAGATCACTCACTGTCTGATGTTTGGTCTATTCTGAGACTCAAAGTTTACTTGTGAAACAAATCTATAAACAGTACAATTTAGCAAAAGTCCTGAGGTTAATTTATCTCCTGTATCTTAAAACAGATAACTATGTGTTACTGTCACAGGAATTTAATCATGTGCTCAGTAAATTCAGTATTTGAGAAGAATAAGATTGTTAATTATCTTTATAATTTAAATAAATTAAGGGTATTAATACGATACTCTTTTAAGTGATGTTAGATCTATGTGTTTAATGCTGGATAGAGTTAGTCATTCCTATTGTTAATGCATTTTGATACATTAATACTATTGCTATTGTTGATAAGGGACTACTCAGGCCTAATTATTAGAATTGATTATGACTATGTCCATTTTATCCACTTATTATGATTGGTTAAATTACAACTTTTTTAGTTACAACTTCATATACGTTGTTAAGTTTCACCTTCCTGAGATTTCACCCTGGGCATTTTAACTGATTCAGTCATTGTCTCACCATCTCAGTCATAAATTTCATGACTCTTTCCAAGAATAGGTCATTTTTAACAGATTGTTAATTTAATTCAGGTTTTAGCTGAATTTGACTTGCTCAACATTCAGTGATTGAAATTATGCTTTTATATGTTCTTAAAACACTCCATATTTCATAAAGTATTTCAAAAGAGGTCACATTAGAATCAAATTGAAACAAAAATTATATAACTTAAAATATAATGTGTGCTGGCAATTATGGATAATCTAAATACTATAAAAATATAAGACACTTTTAGGTAGATGAGTAGAGTGAGGCTTTTTGCAAATTATTAAAGGTGGGCTGTTCATTCTGCTTTGAGCAAAAAGAGAAATGTGATTAGTTACATTGCCTTGATAGGGAAAAATTAAAATACATCTAGATATTCCTCTGGAGAAGCAGATCTTTGTGGGGAGAAGTGTTTGAGGCTAGCCTTATTTCTGTACTTTGTGATATGAGTTGGGTCTTGCTTCATTTTGTGAATCCACTTGCAAATACACCATCCATTGCATCCCAAGTGCTATAGGGTATTTCCACTAGCATCTCTGCATTTTACTTCTGATACTCTTCCGTGGAAGTTTAGACAAAGTTCAGGCATTTTTAAATAGTATCCATGTGTAAAACACATCTTGAATTTCTTTAATGTAGCTTGCATGCTTGTTCTGTATTTATTTCACTCTTGCATAACTCAAAAGTAGCAGAACAGATTGGGCAGAAGCAATTACCAAACTCTTAGACTAGGGCTAGTCATGGTCCACAAAGATAAACTTTGGAAGCACCACAGTGGCACGTGAATACAGAGTTATTAAAGGTTTTCATTGACAGGTTAGCAGCATGGTACTTTCTGGCATAGAACTTCTCAAAAGGGCCTATGGTGTCAGTTCAGAAATTGGGCAGCACATTTTACACTGTGCACTAACTTTGGCTCAGCGCTCTTGACATTAGCAATGTGCTTCCATTATTCTATCTTCCAGTGGATTCTCCCAACCCTATGTGTCATGAATAACTTTTTCCTTCTTTTTAAAGACAAGAAAACCGAGATTTATCAAATCAATAAAATGTTCCAATGTCACGTCAGTTCTTAAGAGATAAGTCAGGACTATAATCCAATTCTTCATTCAGTCCACAGTTATAACATGCAAGCCTACTATGTGCCAGACACTGAGCCTGGCAAGGTAGATGCAGCCATGAACAAGACAAGCAGAGCTCCTCTTCTCATGCAATGCATGACCCGCCAAAGAACATGCACAAAAATGAGCATCTACTGTGAATAATAACATGGTTCCAAGTCATGACGTTCTAAAGGCAAAGCCCAGCCCTTTCTGAGAGGGGAAAACAGGGGCACCTGACTGAGATGAGGTGGCCTCTAGGAAGACGGAATTAGGTTAAGCCAAGGAGGAGTTTATAGGTTCTGACTTCACAACTCACTTTTCAACATTGTACTCTGATTGTCTTGGAACAATGACCTGACAATAACAAAAAAATTTCAACATTAAAACATAAAGTCCTCATCTTTGTCTTTATTTAAAAATAAAAACTACTAGATAATAGTCAAAATTACACTTTATTTTCAATAATAGCCAAGATACTGGGCCAGAATATAACTGCACAGCCCTCTCCAGAAAGCAGCCATAGATCCTGAGACCAGATGTGGCAAGTCTCCTCCTGAAGCCCCTGAGCACTTTGTCTGGTCTCCTCTTCAGACAGTTATACCTACCACGGGTGTAATTAGTTCTGCCAAGTCAACTGCCTGAAAGGGGCAGAGACCATGATGTTTCCACATTTACATTCTCAGAGGTGTGCTGCTTCAGCATCTGGTGGATAATTGAATTGGTGGATTGAGATATATAACCTGTGCATGGGAGAAATACACACACCAAAAAAGCAGCCTGGTGTAGCACAGGGAGGAAGGACTGCTGTGTCTGATGGTTCTGGATTCAAGTTCTCATCCCACCCTGTCTGACTTGGCTTACTTAAATTTCTCTGATCTTTGTATAATGTTAAAAATTCGCTGTTTGTATAATGGATACTAACCTGTCCCTTAGAAGGCTGTGGAGAGAAAACACAATCTACATTGGATGTGAAATGGTTTGGTTCAACTGCCCACAAATTAGTAGCTACTATTAATGTCTTATAATTCTCTTTTATTTATGGTTTACCAACCTCCTATACCTCTGGAATTTGGTCAAGATAAATGACAGAGGGAATTCTAAGTGTTAGGATATTTAACGTACTATGTAGATGCTTGTGACATATCAGCATGTAATAAATTATAAAGGTGCTAAGACATTATGATCTATTAAGCAAATAACCAGATAAGGATTATATTTCACTCTGAACAACAATTAGAATAGCATCCTATTCCAAAGTTTATTATGATATGAATGATAACTAGATTTTTATAGATTATGTTGGATATATCTGAAGATAATTAACAATGTAACAGGACTGGATAAGTCAGAGATCAGTTAAAGTCTCTCGATAGATGTTAAATCACCTTTCCTTGCTTTCTGTAACATCACCCTTATACCCACCATCCCAGTGCACCTTTCTGATAGCTTTGCAAACTGGTAAGAGTAAACAAGCATGCCATACCTGTCCCAGAGTCTCCTCTGACCACAGAGAGAGAAAGGGTGTCGGGGCCGGTCAACAACAGAAGCAGAAGGAGAAATATGAGGTCATGCAATTAAGCCAAAGCAGGAACTTTAATCCCCAAAGTGCATGGAGAGAAATCAATAAAGTCAAAATAATAATAAAAAGATCCCTCTTCTTCCATGTTTCAAACTCACCAAAAAGAACATGAGTAAGAGAAACAATATGAACAGAAAACATCTTTTCCATGTACCATCCTTGTCCCTTTAAACTATCTGTGTTTGCCCTTGGAGAGAAAAATGATCCTACAGACTTATTTAAATTTAAATTACTTCTAGCTGTTGATACAATGTCTCCACTTACATGCCGACTGTCTGGAATGTAGCAGACAGTGGTCTAATGATGATTACTGTTATTATTTTCAATCTCTCCCCTCTTCTCTTGAGATAACTAATACCTGAGATCATGTTCAAGTAAGTGGGAGATCAGGTGTCTCTAGCCGTCCCTGGGAATTTCTCGGTCGTCTTAATTGTCACACACTGACGGGCCACATGGCAGAGTTTTCTCAGTGGAATGCTTTGGGATGTACATTCTGTGCGTTTGGGTGTTCTGAAGCGCTTTCGCTAGTGGATCCTCCTGGGTGCTCAGCCAGTAACCACGCGGGAAACTTGCAGTGCCTTCCCCATGTTCAGCTTTAGGAACCGTGGCTCCCACGCACCAGGCTGATGCAATGTCTGCCCATTACCCTTTGGGAGGATAGTATTTTTCTCCTTTTGTCAGCACCAACAACTGAAGGATGGTGGAGTCCTAAATACCGAGGTCCTGTGAGTCGCAGATTATAGGAAAAGGGATGCAAGAGTGGGAACAGTATGCTTCAGGTTCCTTTGATCCAAATTGGGCCAAGATGTTTGAATCTAGGGTGCCTGACTCATGTCTTCCTTCTTTGCAGTGACCATGGAAACCTCAGTGTTTGTTCTGTGTGAGCAGTGAGCTGAAGGTCTCTTAGAAATGCTCAGGGAAAGAGAGCCTTTTAAAATTTTTAAATAAAAATTTTGATGTTGGATTTAACAAAGCTAGAAGCATGTCACTAATATAGAGTGCAATTGTTACCTGATAAAGTGGTTCAGGCTAAGGATGGTCTGGGTTACAGACATCTATTGTAACTCTTCAAGCAGATGGGTCTAAGAGCACTTAGTGAATGCTCTAAGATTCAGTACTGCCTGTGTGTGTGTGTGTGTGTGAATATGGACGCCCTGGCCCTTGGTGCATGCACTGCCTTCCTCCCCAGTGTCCTTCCTTCCATTCTGCCCTCACTCCAACCTCTGCCAGTGTAGAATCTACCTATTTTTAAGGCTCAATAAAGCATCACATACTTTACAAAGTTAACCTGGTCCTCCCCAGTGGAAAGAAGTCCTCTCTTCCTCTGAATTCCCAGAGCATTGCATCTGACCTGATTATCTCTACTGATCTTTTTTGTCTTGTTTTAAAGAGTGAACATAGAACAAACTATCTTAACACCCATATTTGGCACATCTTTGGCACTCAGAAAATGAATGTTAAATTAATGTAAAACACTAATGAATATTAAAGTGCAAACCCAAGCCCAGATACCAATAGTACAGGTTATACAGCTCTATACACCTGTACCAAATTCAAATGCTCAAGTATCTAATTGCCTGAAAAATCTGAGTGGGTTCTTCAAGTAACAGTAGTGCTACAGCAGAGCAATATGCATTTGTTGAATCATAATCTGGCAGATGAATCAGCCCAGCTGGCCATTTTGTATCCCCTATAACACTGTTACCTTAAGGCAGTGTACAAAGACCCAGAGAAGCAGTGTCTTAACTGGAATGGGGATTCCAAGAACAAATAAACCAAAGATCAAGTACAAAGAAAAAGACTTCTTAATTCTTGGCAAAATAACCGTGGCTTTTTAAATGTTGACTTTTGATATTTTGGTAAAATGTGTTCTAATTTTTTCAACAAGACCTTAGTGATAACTTTGCTGGGTTCTGTGGGAGGGTACCAAACAAACAGCAAAAAATAGACTCATTGCCAGCAGAGGAACTGGACATATATGTATAAATCATTTAATGCTTTATTGTTTCTTAGGATGCCACTACCTTTCAAAACAATCAAACACTAATCTAACAGTCAATCAATGTTATTTCTACCTTACTTTCAATATTTATTTGCCATCTCCAATTTCACTTTTTGCCCACTTATTTGCTTATTTAATTATTACAGCTTTATGCACTTAAATATGTTAGTACAGGACTCTGGGGACTTGCATAATATATGTGGTCACACTTTGAACATGGCATCCTCTCCTTTCTATGTTGTAATGCACATTTCCCTACAAAATGGACATCTTTGATTCCTGGAATCTGAGCACTGGAACCTATCTGAATTGGTCCAGGTTTTTCCCAGATGGATCAGTGCCCTTTTCAGGAAGAAGATACCCTCTGATTGGCATGTTTGTGGCAGCGTCCAGGATCAGGAGTTGACTAAATCCCCATATAACAAAAGACAAATTCCTCTTCTGCACAGTTTTCGTTTTACAGAGTAATGTGCTCATTTGGTTGGCTGTGTTTTGTTGAGTTTCATTATTTACCTGTTACCTAATTTTTTAAATTAAGACTTTATTTTTATAGAGCAAGTTTAGGTTCACAGCAAAATAGAGGAGAAGGTACAGAGAGTTCCCATATACTTACTGCCCCCACAAAATCACAGCCTCCCTGTATCAATTTTCCCCATCAGAGTGATACATTTGTTAAAACTGATGACTCTGCATTGACACATCATCACCATCCAACATCCACAGTTTACTTCAGGGTTCTGTCATGGTGTTATATATTCTGTGGGTTTGGACAAAGGTATATTGACATTTATCCACCATTACAGGTCATACAGAGTAGTTTCATTGCCCAAAAAATCCTCTGTGCTCCACCTGTTCATCTTTCCCTAATTGATCTTTTTTAATATCTCCATAGTTTTTATCTTATCCAAAATGTCATATAGTTGAAATCACATAGTAGGTAACTTTTCAGATTGACTTCTTTCCCTTAGTAATATGCATTTAAGATTCCTCCATGTCTTTCCACAGCTTGATAGCTAATTTCTTTTTAGCACTGAATGTTATTCCATTGTCTGCTTGTACCACAGTTTATTCATCCATTCAACTTACTGAAGGATATCTTGGTTGCTTCCAAGTTTTGGTAATTATGAATTAGGCTGCTATTAAAGATCCGTATGCAGGCTTTTATGTGAACATAAGTTTTCACCTCCTTTGGGTGAGTACTAAGGAGCATGATAGCTGGACTGTATGGGTAAAAGTAGGTTTAATTTTGTAAGAAACTACTGAACAGTCTTCATAAGAGTCTTTACCATTTTGCATCTTGGTGCTATTGAGCTGTCCCATCCATGACTCTGGAATATCTCTTCATTTATTTAGTTATTTGATTTTCTTCATTGGAGTTTTTTTTTTTTTTTTAGTTTTCCTCATATAGCACTTGTACATAGTTTGTTAAATTTATATCTGTTTATTTCATTTTTGAGGATGCTAATGTAAATAGTTCAAGTTCCACTTGTTATTGCTAGTTTATAGGGAAGTGGTTAACTTTTGTATATTAACACTGTATCTTGGTATACATTGTATCATTAACATACATTGTATATTAACATTGTATCTTGCAACCTTGCTATAATCACTTAATTAGTTTCAAGAGCTTTTTTTGTTTTTTTGTTGATTATTTTGGACTTCTACATAGACAATCATGTCTTCTGTGAACAGACAGTTGTACGTCTTTCTTCCCAAGCTGTATCTACTCTTTTTCCTCTTCTTACCTTCTTACCTTAGCAGGACACTAGTACAATGTTGAAAAGGAGTGGTAAGAGGACATCCTAATATCTGATCTTAGTGGAAAATTTTGAGTTTCTCACCGTTAAGTATGATGTTAGCTGTAGGGTTTTTGTAGATAGTCTTTATCAAGTTGGGAAAGTTCCCCTGTATTCCTAGTTTACTGAAAGTTTTTATCATGGCTGTGTGCTGAATTTTGTAAAATGCTTTTTCTGTATCTGCTTAATATGGTCACATGAATCTTTTTTAGCCTGTTAATATGCTGTATTACATTAATTGATTTTGAAATGCTGAACCAGCCTTGCATGCCTGGGATAAACCCCACCTGGTCATGGTGTTTTTTTAATGTATCCTTGGATTCAGTTTGCTAATATTTTGTTGGAGATTTTTGCATCAATTTTCAGAAGCGATTATTTGTTATACTGTAGTTTGTTTTCCTGTAGAGTCATTGTTTAGTTTTGGTGTTTGGATAATGCTTACCTCATAGAATGGGTCAAAAGACGTTCCTTCTGCTACTATCCTCTGAAAGAGATTGTAGAGAAATGGCATAATTTTTTCCTTAAATATTTGGTGAAGTCTTTATTTTTATATTGAGTGTCAATTGACCTGATATCAGGAATGGACTTGTACTTACCTATCTATAATTCATCTATTCAGCCAACCCAAGCTAAAAGTGCAGTTTGTGGCCTTGAAAGAGAAAAATATGTGCTTTTCACAAGAACAGAACCCATAGCTTCAGTCTTTCCATTATCATATGGATCTGGCTCTGGATTTAAACCCCAGATCACTATTTAAAATGTAAATTCTTATACTGTTTCCATAAATTCTCTATAAACTTCAGCTTTTTGTCTGTAACATGTGGTTTGTGATATCTTTATCTTACATTGTTATTGTGAAGATCAAATAAATTAATGCATACAGAAATACTTATAAGCTGCCTATATGCACATATCCATATGAAATGCAAGCTTATGTGCATTCAAAATACTACCCTGAAACAGGGTTGCCAAGTGACTATATGACTCTGGAAGAAAAGAATAATTCCAGATCTGCAGTTCGTCTGAGTATGCACGGTCATGAGGAATATTTGGATGTCAAAGGTCACTATTAATTTGCCACGCTGTGGTTTCTTTAAATGTTTTAGGAACATTTGAGCTTAGAAAGTTCAAGAAAAACTGCCTCAGGTATTTTATTGCAGGCTGGTTTTCTCTCTGGCTACTTTGATGCTGTTTCATTCAACTCTATAACTTGTCCTCTATTTTCATGTATTCTAGAATGATTTTTAAGCTGTGGCTGGGAAAAAAAAAGTTTTCTTGGCTTGTTCAGCTATACAGAACAACTACATTTCTGAGGTACCCTCCCCGTAACCCTACACCCAGATGTTGGGAAAATCATACACAACTAGAAACCATCTGATACCTGAGAAGTCTCTTCGTCTTGCTTAATCAGCCTTCCCTTGGAACGTACCATGAAAGGCCCATGCTTTTTGCTAGAAAACACCCATTCCTCTACCTCAGCCTGAGATGACAGTAGATCTTGCCACTGATCATGCATCAGTGGGCACATATCTGTCGTGTAATTGAGGAGGTTGTGGCATTAGGGACCTAAGCCCTTGGCCTATAACCTTCCTTTGCCTGTGCTGTGAACACAAAAGAAATCACATTATTATTGCAGTGGCTAAGTGAGGAGTAGTGTTTATAGGATTTGCTGCTGTAGGATTTTTCATTTAATTAAATCTGAGTTTATGACTGCCCCAGGGACCTCAGTGATACAAGGAGGATACTGCAAAAGCTTTGTTGGTGTTTAAGTCCCACAACAACTTTTTCCTAATATAATTAAAGGCTGTCCATTGATGTCAGTTCTTAGGGAAGGTTATTGTTCTTGAACCAACACTGTCATTGTGACTTTATGTTTATGGAGCAGCTTTATTAGTCCTGTGACCTTGGGCAAGTCACTTAACCCCTCTGACTTTTGGTATAAAGAAGAGTTATTAATGCATACTAAACAGAGCTGTTGTCAGGATTACACCAGATAATGAGTAGGAAAGAGCCTCATTACATAGAAAGGGAACCCACCTACATTAGCCCAGTTCATCCTTATGATACCAGTGGATAGAGGATTGGCCAGTTTATCTGTTTGCTGTGTGTGTGTGTGCATGTGCACACACACATTTATGTTTAATCCTAAACTCCAGATAAGCATTCAGGTCCAGAAAAATTAAGTAAATTGTCTAATGTTGCAGGGATGATAGGTTATAAAACAGAGATTTCCCTCTGGCTATTTTGACACTCATAACACATCATACCTACATACATTCTTTGACACTGAAGCCTGATCTTGTTTGGGAATCTTGTATCAAATATTCTGCAAAAAAATTAGACATTTAATAGAGCAAACAAAGTACCACACTAGGAATCTATCAAAACTGACCGAGAACTGAGAGCACCCACTTTGGAGTAGAACCAGTGCTGTGCTGGGAGGGTTCACGCTATCTTGTGAGAACTGGCGATTGAATTGTTAGAAATTTTGTGAGCCAGTTGTTAATCACAGACACGATGAAAAATTAAATCATATAAGCATAATTAAATTACTGTAAAGACAAAGGTAATTGATACTTAAAATTGATCACTTCCTAAAATGTTTAACTTTATTTTACTATTATCTGTACTCTTATGCACATCGTGTCTGTATGGAGGGCATACTCTAGAATGGTGCATGACACACAGCAGAAGTAATGGCATGTCCCTTCTGATATTAGGTTCCCAAAGACTGCAGCACAGCATCCATCTTGGGTTTTCCTCTCTGCTTCTTGGATCACTCAGTCTAGGGAAACCAGCTGCCATGTCTTCAGGACATTTAGGCAGCCTGTGGAGAGGCCCACGTGGCAAGGAAACGAGGTCTCCAGCCTTCAGTGAGAACAACTGAGGCCTGCCAATAACCGCATGAGTTTGGAAGTATTCAAATGACAGCAGTCCCAGCTAACAGCTCCACTGCAACCTCATAAAAGACCTTGAACCAGAACCAGCCTGTTAAGTTGCTCCCAGCAATGGATAAGTACTACTGGAGCAGAGCATCACATATTCATCAATTTGACGTTTGATTGTAGAGGAGTGCCCATAGAGGTCAGGAAACCTCTCTTCTTTTACTAAACATTACAAAGGTGTAGACAAACCCCAAATTATTCCCACTATTAGTATAAATATTTTGCTAGTTAGTAAGTCCAGGCAAAGCAATTAATTCTGATATCTGAACCTATTTAATTTAGAGGAGAGGCTTATTATTTCAAGTGTGAATTTAGATCTGAAATAACATAGGCTGCTTGACAATTTTTTTTTCTCTCCAAATATGTACTGTCAACATACAAAATTAAATCAGAGTTGTCCAAGAAAGTCTCTGGCAGGTCTATACAGGGTATGAATAGTTTCCTCTTAACAGAAGTAAAAACTGTGGCATTGTCTTTCTCCGGATAAGGGAAGAAAGGTGGCCAGGAGGAGTGTTACAGGCAAATTAAGAATAGTTACTAAAGCAGACAAGGTTAAGTCATAAATATCTAAGGACAAGAAATATTTACAAGTAACATTGTAAATGACAATGATTATGAAGAATGAACTTTTTACAAATGTTTCAATTGTTTAAGAATATAAAAGGCATGGAAAATGAAAAGAATATTTTGAAGCAAAGAAGGAAACTGCAAATCTGAGCACAAAATAACTTATAAATAGATAATAGATTTAGTTAAATAGAATTTTGAAATATAATTATCAGTATGTTAAATGAAATAATGCATATGTCCTATTAGATCAGTCTTCTTCATAAATTGCAAAAACTTTAAAAACAAACAGAAAATCATACCCATTTATAAATATTCATACTTCTCTGTAACTATTGAACTAGTATAGTCCATAGTTTATAGTAATTACTATCTTTAACCAAATTCTGTTTTCTGCTGATATAGGAGAAATTGTAGGACAGAAATCCAATAACTTTTTAGATATTATTTATAATACTATAGAATTATATGAAATAGGATATAAAATATATAATTTAGATATTATATAAAGTATTACATAAAATAACCACTTATTTTTTGCATTTTTAACAATTGTGAGATAGCAACAATAATCATTTAAATAATACCATCCAAAAACATTTGAGTATTTTTATGATTTAGTACTATTTAGGAGATGAAAGTACATTAATGTATATTTAGTGATTGTTTCCTATCTGCTTTTTACTTAGAAATTGTCCCAGCATGAGATTCTTTATTAGTTAACTCAATCATGTGTCTAAGGTCTTAAAATTAAACTTAAGGAAATTACAATTTTAATGTACACATTAAATCCTCATGATGTGTAGCATTGCCTGAACGTCATAAACGTGAACCCGTTAGAAAGACACCCATGGTGAGTTCCATCTAGTTTTGTCTCCTGGTCTCCCAGGAACTCTGAACTCACAGGTCAGCTTTCAGCTTCCCAGCACTGTGCTCTGCTGGGCCTCTCCCGGTGTCACCCTGACCATGAGCAGAATAGGACCCATGTCCACTCAGATTTTCATGACTCTGGCTCCATTTCTCTTTTCTGTGGTGTCCTGATCCCCAGAATCCCTTCGGCCCAGCAGACTCTGAGTGCTGCCTCCTCTGCTCAGTCCTCTCTCTTTAGGCTCTATTTCCATCCACCAAGCATGCAGATGTTTTCCAACCCCTCACCTTTATTATTAAGTCATGCAATAAAATATCTCTTTCAAGAACATATTTTCCTTTGGATTCCTTTCTGGGAGAAAAATCTCAGAAGTTGGGTTTCGAGGTGCAAAAGAATGAATATTTTTTCAGTGATTCTTAATATGGTAAATGCTCCCTGATAGACCACTGAAGAAATAGCAGAAATCATATTCCCTTAATCTAAGTAAGCAAAGGACCCTACACTCAGGCATCACTAGAAAATATGACTATTGGGAACTGGCTTTGCCCTCAATCTTGTCCTGCATATCTTTAGAGTATTCTAGCTTCAGATCTATATCTATACCTACACCTATATCTATATCTATACCTCTACCTATGCATATATCTATATCTATATTGATATCTGTATCTATGCCTATATCTATATGTGTATCTACACTTTATCTAAATCTAAATCTATATCTTTATTATTTATACCTATATCTATATATTCAGATTTTATATATGCATATATGTGGATATATATACACCCAAATGTATGCATATAAAAAAAAGTTAAATGATGAAGAACTTTATTTCACAGTAATAGTTCAGAAACTTTCCAGGAACTTCATCATATTTATGTTGCAGAACAGTAAAAAAAATCATCTACAGCTCTACAGGACAGCCTCTTGCTTTCAGGTCTGGACCCTAAAATGTGCAATATTTTGGAAAATGTGAGAAAGATGTACAGAATTTTGAAATGCCCCAGTGCCAGTTGAGATCATTTCCTGAATTAAAGGACTGTGCTAAAAACATTGTGAAGATAAGGTCCTGAATAAGAAAGCCCTTGAGTCAGTGGGCATTCTGTGGTCTTACAGCAGAGGAAAAGCTAAGGCCACCCAGATACAGTTACTGAAATCAACACTCCAGATTTTCTTTCATCTTTTCTGTTGTGGTTTCCCCTTTTTTTAAGGTAGTAATTTTCAGAGGATGGAGGATTTTCCACCCTAGATCCTTTACCGCTCTTATTTTTAGGAAGTGATACATTCTTAAAAACTTTTTTTTGAGGGGTGAGGAAATTAGACTGAGGCAATACTCAAAACTTTTTATTTTTGTGCATATTTATGCATGTGAGTTATTTTCATCTTTTATTTTCCCAGCCAAGGGAGATGGTGTTGGCAAGGTTGTTTTCCAGGCAAAGCCTTTTTTTTTTTCTCTCGACACATAAGTTGCTTCTTTCAAATTTAGCTTATCTGTGGAAAACCTTAATCAGGCCCCCCTCCTCTGATTTAAAGAATTAAACTAGGTCCTGGAAAGTTCTTCCTGACCTCTGTGCCCCTCATACCCACTCTTGGAAGTAGAATTTCTGTAGCACTCCAGAGCACTCCCCACCTTTAGAAGAGTAATTGCTGGCTCTTTTTGAACTCTGCACCCACAGATGTGCATCCCAAAGGCTCTCCTCCTAGTCCTCTGCTCAGTTTCGACTATTTTGAGCTGTCATTCCCCTTGTTTTGAGGTTCATGGTTTCAGATTTCTCCTTTTTTTTCACTGAATACACATTTATATTTTTATTTCTGTTTCTCCTGGATAATTTGAGAGGATTTCTCAAAAGAGAAGAGGTAAATCCTGACTTTATGCCACTATTGTCAAACTAGATGCCCAGTTCCTTTAAATGTATTGTGTAGATAGCCATAACTGGACCATTAATCCAGTCTAGATGTATAGATTTCAATACTACCAACTTTAGATTATAATACTTTAGATAACCAAGTTTAGATTTTAATACTACCAACATTTAGAGTTAAAAAAATTGATATGTCTACAGCATTTACAACTGTGGAGGAAATGGTGCTGCTATTACAGAAATCTGGAATGCTGTTCATTTCATTTTTCTGCTGTACACAAACCTCAGTAGGTATAATCACTAACCAAGTTTAATAATATTGGTACTAGAAAAAGCAACCAGATGTACCATCAGCTGTGATTCCTCCAGACCTGTGCTGCCTCAAAATTATTTTCAGCATAATTTTTAATATTTACAGTGTAGTACTCAAATGAGCCTAATTTTTAGTGCATAGGGAATAATTTTTTTCTGTTCTTTGAATTTACATCCAGTTTCTTTTCCTTTCCTTTTCTTTTTTTTTTTTTTTGAAGGGCTTCTGGTACTGGAACTCATTTACTGCATGGAGTAAAATTCTATGATCCATTAAAAGAAAGAGATCATGTGAGGTAAAAAAAAGAAAAAAAAGTGTGAGAAACGAAATTCCATATAAAAATAGCTGTACTTTTAAAACATAACAAGGAGGGGAGATTAAAAATCAACAAATCTGGTATTGTGGGGTTTTTTTTATTTGGCTTTTTTCACTGTAGTACTTAACCCAACATTAAACTGCAATTCTCTCTACCTCTTTTTGGAGTGTCTCCACGGTCCTCAGTGACGAACAATACCCCCTTGCCAGAATATTCTGATATTGATGTTGTAAGACAAGTCTCATGATAAGGCAAGAAGTTCTTTTGCCTGGTTAGGGGTTTTCTTTGTCTAAATGTATGTCCACTTTCTGTCAAGTTGAAGTGAATCTGTTTCCAAGACTAATATGTGTGGATTTTAATAAACAGTTGAACGAATGAGAAAGAAAATAGCCACGTCCAGCGACAAATGGGTCCCAGTTTATCCTGGGGAGATTGTATCAGAAATGATACTCCTGCTGAAACCCAAGCTATTTCAAGAGGACAGATACACAGGCCCCTTCAGCAGCTGTTTTGAGGGAACAGACATGCAGAGGAAACTTTCCCAGTATATACAAGGAGGCAGGAAACAGTAGAATACCTAAAGGGAGAGGGGTGTAGCAGTCCAAGCCTGCCGGGCCTGGCCGTGAGACCACACGGATTAATTGGTCAATGTGAAGTGCAAACTGTACAGCCCAAGGTTTCTTGGGTCAGGAAGACCTGATAGATCTGGGACTTAAATGACCAGAAATATAATGAGTCGTGGCACTCATGTTCGAGCCCGAGTGGTCAGGCGTTGTTAAAATAAAATAAAATGGAAACCAGGCTTGAAAATTCCCCAGGCAGAAAAAAAAAAAAAAAACCATTTAAGCCACATGAGCAAAACTAACTCTAGCTTTTTTTCATGAATATAAACGAAACTTAATTTAGTTAATTTCTTGTAAATGCCTCTCATAATCATAAAAGGAGCATGTCATCTTTCTAAAATGTCATAAGATAATCACTTTTAACCTATCCCCTGCCGTCTGGAGACCCCCGTTGTAATAACCAATCATCGTAAATGTTAAACAACTTCCTACTGTCACTTTATGAGCTGCCCTGTGACGTCATGCCTCCGGGCTTCCTGTAGTTTCAGATTTGAAGACTCCCAGTGTGTGAACTGTCGTTTTGTGCACAATAAATTCTTACTAACTGCTATTTGACTGATCCGGTTTTACTTTTACTATTTCTGGATGTGTGACACTGTGAATACTTTAACGCCTTGGCGTGTCACGTCCCCCAGAGGCAGATAGCCAATGAGCAAACGTGGCTTCAAGACTGGGGGCTCACATCTTAAGAGCATGAGGTAAACACAAGGAAGGGGTGCCATTCAAAAATACCACACCCAGCCTCCTGAAAAGCTGAGACAAAGATATTGAACAGAAAATGGATCCCTGGTCTAGGACAATGGGTCTCTGGTCTGAGTGTCCCCAGTTTTATCCAGCAGGAACCAAATAAAAACAGAATAAATAAATCAGAAACTAAGTGCTCCATGGTGATCTAGATTTCTACCAAGGAAGTAGAACTATTTAAGTAAACCACTTGTGAATGATGTATCCGAAAACCATACATTCCACCTAACCTTTAACTGAGGCGCATACAAACAAGGATGTAAACTGATATGTTCATTTGGACTCACTTCGCTTCCCTAGCCATCATGGCCCTCCTGGAGTTTCCAGGGTAGCATAATTGGGATAAGACCAGTCTGGCTAGTAGGTGTGTAGGGAGGATGATTTAGCTGGTGGTACAGGTTGTGTTATGTGTCTCAACCCTAGCTCAAAGGGAAATATTTCATGTAGATGGATACATTGCATTGGGTTCTTCCCTGTTCTCTAAAATCAGTCTCCCTCCTCCATGATTACAATGAGGACTCTTATCAAGAGATATAAAGAGGGAACTATTTCATATTTATCTTTAGAGGTCTTTTTGGAGTACTTTGGCATCTTTATTTTTTTCTTTGATATATTATATGATTCTGTTTTTTTTTTTTTTTACAATTTATTTCATTTTAGTATCATTAACCTACAATTACATGAGCAATATTGTGATAATTAAACTACCCCCTTCATCAGGTCCCCCCCACCAACCCTATTACAGTCACTGTCCATCAGTGTAGTGAGATGAGAATCACTACTTGTCTTCTCTGAGCTGTACAGTCCCACCCATGCCCCCCCACCCTATGTCTGCCAATCGTAATGCCCCTTTTACCCTCTTATCCCTCCCTTCCCACCCATCTCCCCAGTCCCTTTCCCTTTGGTAACTGTTAGTCCATTCGTGGGTTCTGTGAGTCTGCTGCTGTTTTGTTCCTTCATTTTTTTTTTCTTTGTTCTTATACTCCACATATGAGTGAGATCATTTGGTACTTGTCTTTTTCGGCCTGGCTTATTTCACTGAGCATAATACCCTCCAGCTCCATCCATGTTGTTGCAAATGGTAGGATTTGTTTTTTTCTTATGGCTGTGTAATATTCCATTGTGTATATGTACCACATCTTCTTAATCCATTCATCTACTGATGGGCACTTAGGTTGCTTCCATTTCTTGGCTATTGTAAATAGTGCTGCAATAAACATAGGGGTGCATCTGTCTTTCTCAAACTGGCTGCTGCATTCTTGGGGTAAATTCCTAGGAGTGGGATTCTTGGGTCAAATGGTATTTCTATTTTGAGTTTTTTGAGGAACCTCCATACTGCTTTCCACAATGGTTGAACTAATTTGCATTCCCACCAGCAATGTAGGAGGGTTCCCCTCTCTCCACATCCTCGCCAACATTTGTTGTTGTTTGTGTTTTGGATGTTGGCCATCCTCACTGGTGTGAGGTGATATCTCATTGTGGTTTTAATTTGCATTTCTCTGATGATTAGCGATGTGGAGCATTTTTTCATGTGCCTGTTGGCCATCTGAATTTCTTCTTTAGAGAAGTGTCTATTCATGTCCTGTGCCCATTTCTTAATTGGGTTATTTGCTTTTTGTTTGTTAAGGTGCATGAGTTCTTTGTATATTTTGGATGTCAACCCCTTATCAGATACATCATTTATGAATATATTTTCCCATGAACTGGAACAAATAATTCTAAAATTCATATGGAACCAGAAAGGACCCCGAATAGCCAAAACAATCCTGAGAAGGAGGAATCAAACAGGGGGAATTACACTCCCTGACTTCAAGCTCTACTACAAAGCCACAGTAATCAAGACAATTTGGTACTGGCACAAAAACAGACCCACAGACCAGTGGAACACAATAGAAAATCCAAACATTAACCCAAACACCTACAGTCAATTAATATTTGATAAAGGAGCCCTGGATATACAATGGGGAGATGACAGCCTCTTCAGCAGCTGCTGTTGGAAAAACTGGACAGCTACATGTAAGAGAATGAAACTGGACTACTGTCTAACCCCATACACAAAGGTAAACTCACGGTGGATCAAAGACCTGAATGTAAGTCATGAAACCATAAAACTCTTAGAAAAAAACATAGGCAAAAATCTCTTGGACATAAACATGAGCGACTTCTTCATGAACATATCCCCCGGGGCAAGGGAAACAAAAGCAAAAATGAACAAATGGGACTATATCAAGTTGAAAAGCTTCTGTACAGCAAAGGACACCATTAGTAGTACTTTGGCATCTTTTGATGAAATTCTGTACCTTCCAAATAATATTGAACATGTTTTCAGATAGAATAGTGTCTCTCAACATCTCAGTTCAGGAAAAGTCTTTCATGAGAGCCTGCTCTGAAGAATTTAGCACTGACTTATAACACAGGGATCACAGAAGAGAATATAAAAGTCAAAAGGAAATGCATAAAAATGCAAAATGATCATTTGATGAAATGAAGATAAAAGTCAGTTTTCTGTTAAGACATGAACCCAGAGAGCTTGCTCAGATATACTGGGCATTCTTCCTTGTTGAGCCAGAAAGTAAGCTGTGACCAAGACGCTGAGTGTGCCACAGCCTCTCTCTTTGGCTCCTAGAGCTACTCTGATAACTGCCAGTGAGAACACAGTTGAGAAGATGCCATTTGACTGTCTTCAGAAAGACATCTTTAGTTAATGAAACTGTGGCTATTTAAGCACCTGTAACAAGTAGTGGGACTTTCAATTTACTGATAAAAGGACATTATTTATAAAGAGGCTCACCAGCAAAGGAGTTCTGATTGTGGAAAGCTAATCATTACATTGTGACTCAGAACATTACCATACAGTCTGATTGCAAGGAGATCCAGGATATGGAAGAAGCATAGAGCTAATGGGCCCAGCCTGCAGGAACATTAGGCTTTAAGGAGGGGGATCTTTCTGGTTTGTTGGGGCAGAAATAGGAGGAATGGAAGTAATTCAGCAATGGGACATTGTTTTTTTCCTCCACATTAATACCCAGTGGTTTTCTTTTCTTTTAGTATTGCTAGAATGTTCTGCATTTTTCCTGTAGGAAATGTCAGCAGCAACTGTGACTTCTAAGAGGAATCATTCACTGATTTCAAATGGCTAGGATTCATGCTTCTTGGCCCCCAAACGTTCTCAGACCATTCTCTTTCTTCTGACATCAAAAGTCAGCTTTAAGTTTGAGATCTTCATACACCATCCATCACCCTAAGTTGTTAGAGTAAACTGCCAAGACTCAGGACATTTACTCCATTTCTTGAAGATTTCAGCTTTGGGATTACAGTCACTCTCCACTGTGCACTGCCTACCATGATCCTCCATGATGCCCATATTCCCATAATCTTCCAGTATGGTAACCTTTTGCTTCCTTGACCTCCTCTCCTCAGATGGACTTTCCTCCACTCCAACTAAACCATGGTCACACCTAAACCTCTCCATTGCTGGTGATCAAAACCCTCCACAATCTCAAGTTTAACCTACCATCTTTCCAATTCATTTAATTCAGTATTCGACAACAAACACCATTCCACCCCACCAGGACTCATGAATTTTAATGGTCCTACCACCTTGATTTCTGACCCTTACTTTCTCATACTTTCAAATGCTTCCTTACACAGCATAGACTCACCAGTCAATTTTACATCTTCTTTATTTTATTATGCTCATTTGGAAAACCAGTAACTCTGAGAAAATGCTTATATCCACCTATGCTATGCATCCACTCCCGTAGATGCATAGCATAGGGAAAAAGCATGCATCTGTGCTGATGGGTCTTAACCACTAATCTGAGTGGACCTGTAGTCCTGCCACATGGGCATGATCTCTAATCTTTATTTTCTCCCACTTCCTCAAGTATCTTCTTCCCCATTCTCACTCTCAGATGATGACCTTGCCCGTTCACTGACAAAATGTAACCAATTAGAGGAGACTTTGCAAAGCCCCATACTCATAACCAACTTGCATGCCTGTAAGTCTGCCTCACCTCCTATTGCTGTGGATGGGTTGGTTGTGGGAAAAGCCACCCCTTTACCATGCACAAGCACACACTCCCAGCCTCTCAGAAACATTACTCTATTAGTTTTCCATGCTCCTTTTTCACCATCAAACATTCCCTTTCTGTTACTTTTTTCCAGTTAGTATACAAACATACATATAAACATACAAACATATGTTGAGTTTTTTCTGTATTTAAAAAAAGTTATCTCTCAATCCTACTTATAATTCTACCTACTGCCATATTTCTTTGCAGTCTTTTATGGCAAAACTCCTCCAGTCTTCTCTACTTACTCTCTCTGCTATGTCTTTGATCTTTTCTCTTATATCTTCTCAAATCAGTATTTTGTCCCCTGCCAGTCATATGAAACTGCATTTTTCAGATTCATCTCTGACCTACACATAGGTAAATACCATAATCAATTCTCAGTCTTCATGATACAATACAGTTAGAAATTATGTATTCTGGTTTGCCTGGGACAATTACTGTTAATACCTGTTGTCCTACAGGCATAGATAGTAATACCCTTAGCAAAGCATATTAACAGTAGGTATTAACAGTGCCACCATTCAGGCTTAAAAGTGTCTCAGTCTCTAAAAAGAGAAGAAGCAAGGAATCCATCAAGGTTTTGGAAGAGGTGGATTTGTGAAGATGTTCTTTTCTGGTTAACAATACTTCCCAAACTTACTTTAAGACAGTTCTATGAAACTTCATGTCTTGTAGGATAGATGTATTAATAAGTATTATTGCAGAAAATGCCAAGTCCCAGTGATCACTGAGGAGCTTGCTTTCTTAGGTCATCACTTGATATGTCTGGACCTTCACTGTTTCATTGATAAGTTTCATGCATCAATGAAAATTTATATTTAATCAATACTTAAAAGTAATTAAACATAGTGTATACACTAACTCTGGGCATGTCATTGCTCTAGATATAAAAGCATAGCAGGGAATAAAAAGTTTCTGCGTTTATGGAGTTTGGAGCCTAGTAGGGGGATAAAGAAAATAAATCAGCACACAGGTATTAAATCAGATAGTGGTAAAAATTAAATAAAGCATAGAAGATAAATCATAGAAGGGGTTATCATGATGGGGTAGGAGAAACTAGAAGCAAAGAGGTCTGTCACAGTGGGATGGTCAGTATGATCCACATGGAAATGCCTTTGAGCAGAGTGGACAGAAATGCAGGAGTCCTGAGATAGAAGCATTAAAGGGAGCAGTATTTGCCACCCCAAAATACTCCTCTTTGATATAAGGATTATCTTGAGCAGGTTACTTTTAAAGAACAGCAGACTCAGGAGAAGCTCTGAAAACTGAGTAGAAATTATGCATTTTGTAAGATATATTTACATACATCAGCAAAATCTCCATTTGAAAGGGTGCCTCCCTCTCTGTACCTGGAACAGAAGAATGACTAAATCTCTAGCAACTCTCCTCAGTGGAGAAGGTGATGACTTAGATCTGCATAAAGACTCACCTTGTTTACCATGCTGTGCTTGGTCACCACCCCTAATGGTCCTCCCTCCTGATTGCTGTTATCTTATTCTTTAACTGAAGCTGATATTTAAGGTGGTGGCTTGGAGATTATCCAGCACTAGATCGTCCAGGCTGCTGGGCAAATAATGCTTCTGTTTATTGCATAAGGGTTTCAGCTAAGAACCTAGAAGGGTAGAAGGAAGATTATTTTATTCCCCTGCAGTGTGCATGGTAGTCAGGGAGAACAAAGAGGCCAGTGTTACTGGAACTAGTGAGCAGTGAGAAGAGGGGAAGATGGGAGTCACAAGAGAATGTTGAGCGCTAGTGGTGTAATTCCGGGGGAAAAATATTTTCCCAGCCCAGTGCAAATTACCTTTGGAACAGAAAGCATTCAAAGGGAGAAATAAAGTGAGAGAAACCCATTTATTGATTATACGCAGTCATCTACTTCTGCTCACCCATATTTCTAGCAACCCAGCTGCAAAAGGGACCCCACCCAACCTCTCTGATCCAAATATGCCTTGCTCGGCCTTGTTGATATGGAGGTACACTACTTCTTTCCACTCCTTGGAAACACCTATTTATATGGAGATGAGCTAAGGCCAGGCAAGAGATTCTGGAAATATTGTAATTTTACCTACAAGTGGAAACGTCAGGGCAAGAAAGGCTTGGGGATTGCAACCTTCAGATGGTGGATTGCAAGTCATTCAGGATGCTGGGCAAAGAATGTTTGAGAGATTTTTTTTTAATACAGGTTAGAGGTAACAGTGTCTTGAAGGAGGTTGACAGTGATGCACTTGTCATATATGGTATGAGTCTAGGGGTATTTACTGATGTGTGGTTTCATGCATGTTACGAGAGAACATAAGAAGGCAACTTTTTAGTTTGTGTAACTGTTCAATTTACTAAACTGGAGAATTTGAGGAAAGAACAAGTTGCAGACCAGGCGTTGGACAGACAAGAGTTTTAATTTAGGTGTGCGATATTTAAGTGTTTTTTTTACCGTATCCAAATGAAAATTTAAGTAGCTAATTCGTGTGTGATCACAGATCCGTTTTCACACCCACGTGGGTGAGTTGCAAGGGGAAGGGCTTGAGGGACCACAGGAAAGACCCAGAGACCCAATTAAGATGGGAGTGTTCGTGGGACTTGTGTTCCGGAAGTTCAGAAGCAGCATCTGGATGAGGTTGGGCACTGCGATAACGGACGGGCAGTGAACTGCTTATGTGGGATGAGGAGACACAGGCTGCAAGTGTGCCAAAGAAGGCATGTGATTTATGACTCTGCCACCTGTTATGCTAGGAGGGATCATTCTTGTGACACCATTACCCCGGGGAGCAAAACCTTCAACAGAGGGGTCTGCATTCCAATAAGATGTGTCCATCCACAAGGTGAGCCTGGGTTTGTCCAGCCCCAGGCCATCCAATACCCAGCATGCCACCCAAAGGATAGGGCCATTTGGACACATGGTTGTTCTGGGACAAAGGTTATATGCAGGCAGTGCTTGCCCTACAGTCCACTATATGTTTCTGCAGTTCTACAGAGAAATCAGAATCAATTATGTGAGGTGGGGGCTGTGAGCATGTTACCCCTTCATGATTGAAAGAGGTATTAAATGGCCCCTAACCCATTTCATGCATTTGATGTATGTTTTCTCATTATCTCCAAATCAAGTTTTCTTGAAAATTCCCTAAAATGGGGAGCTACCTCTCAGAGGATTCTATTCTGTTCTGGAATGAGACTAGTAGTTAGTTTTTTTTTTTTAATTTGAGTCAAAATTTGATTCCCTTAAATATTTATTCATTGGTCATTATTCAGTCTTACAAAGTCATACAGAAAGTTCATATAAGAGATTTTAGAACAAAAATAAAAAGGCAGTAATTCTGACGTAAAACTTCTCTCTTCTGTGTTAAATGACTCCCTCTACACTCTGTACTTGGTTTTCCAGACCCTCTACTACCTTATTCTTCTCCTTATAGATGTTCTAATAGTTATCAAAGCATGTATTTTAGAATGAGACAAATGTGTCCCCTCTCATCATTTATCCTGAGCTTGAAGTGAAATGAGTATCCAAGTGTTTACACAGTTCCATGATCCATGTTACTCCATGGAACATAGGCCTACAGTATTTGGAAGAAAATAACAAAATTTAAAAGCATGGTTTGCTATAAACATGATCAATTTTCATTTAACTCAAGATGTATACTTGGAGTTGTAATTAGGAATGAAATCCTTGAGTTTACTGATATTTTCTGATAAATGGTGGTAAAAAAATTATCCTATCAGTTTATAAATGGTGATTTTTGTTTGTTTTCTGTTTTTCTGAATCTGTCAAACTGACTTAAAACCTCTGCCCTATTTTTTCATGAGGGTTAATTCAATGAAAGTCCCACCGAGAAAGGAAAAAGTAAACACAGTTGTGGACAATTGGTGAAGGATACAAAGGCGGTACCTTGTGTGTAAAAACTATAATACTAAGACTTGTAATGACTATAATTGTGTAAATGAAAAACAAATTACTGTTGTTTCCTTAAGAATTTTTATCATGCAAAAGTAGGAAACACAATAGATGTTCTGCGCTTTGACGTCACTAAAATGCCTGCTAAAGCATGTCATGAAATACCACCCAGAAAGTTGGTTTAAATTGACTTTCAGAGGGACACAGAAACATGGATTAGAAACCAGTTAAATCATGAGGAAAATCAATGATCATTACAACTGTGGCCTCTTTATATTTTGTGTTCCAGTGTATAGTTAATCTTCTTATTAGGGATGTTTTCATCATTGCAGTCTGCCAAGATATTACTTCAGGACGTGCCAGATACAAACTGGAGCTCCAACAGGCTCTATATTGAATTAAAAGTGACCACAAATTATCTGATAGCCTTTCCATCAAGTCGAAGAATTTATATCCCCTTCCCGTGATAATGAGCAAGCTCTGCAGGTGCTGTGATCAATAGAATACAGAAGAGACCATGTGATAATTTCCTGGCCCAGGACTAAAATCTTCCGTTCCTGATTTCCTTTTCTTTGCTCCCTCTGGGATCTCAGCCATGCTACTGTGATTTCCCAGTCAGATCCTAGCTGACAGCAAGGATCCACTACCAACCTTGTGGAGAAATCATCCAGCACAATTGAACCTTTGCATGATGCCAGCTTCACCTACCATCTGCAGACAACTGCATGAGAGATTCCCAGCAAAGACCCCCAGCTGACCCCTGCAACCCATGGAAATATGCAAGATTATATTTAATTTTAGGAATAGGAGTGGTTGTTACACAGCAATAGATTACTGCAGCTAACTTTAAATAGCGACAAATGTGCTATTTAAAACATAAAGCTATAATCTTTTAGCAAAAAAGAAGGCTCTAATTGATTTACATTGGAAATTATCTGAGATCCACGCCCTGGATATTCAGATAAAATCCACAAACAGATGTTACCCCTGTCCCTGAAAAAAATCTGTCATCAATTTATTTTTTTTTAATTTCTCTTTAAAGCCAGTGAAAGAGTAAGAGAATTTTGCTGTATCTACCCTACTACATAGTCAGACTTAAGATGAATATTTGATTATATTTCAATAATATCTAACAAGGCTAACAGGATTTGTTTTATTTTACTGGTCTTTGATAATATTATTCTACAGATCTCAGATTATAATCTTAATACCATACTGGAGATTAGGCATATTTTTATAAGAAAACATTCCAAAACAAACCAAAATTTGCTCTGTGAAAATATGTTATTCATTTCAAAGAATAAGTGTCGTACTTGTGAAATAGTAGCAACACAGAAATGAACAGTCTTTTTAGCCCACAATAGGCACCCAACAGCTACCTGTTAATCAACTGATTGATGGCCTGGCCTACATACAGAGGTTCCACGTCATGAAGACAGACAACATTGTGCATATCTGTTTATATCCTGCGTGGAAGGAAATGCCTTAGGCACAAGGCAAACACATTTATATAAATCAACACCTGAAGAAGTCTTGAGTCTTCCCATCATCAATCTTTATCTAACTTTCTGACAGTTTATGTCATAGTACTAAACGTCCCGGTACAATCTGGGTCTAGATTTGAGATAGGTCATTGATTTAAGACTCTCTTCAATTCTTTCAAGAGAGAAGAGAGAGAAATAAAAGGACTTAAGTCAACTTGTTATTTTTTTTCAATATCCATAGCAAAACACACATACAAATTAGAATGCTGACATTGAAACACCTCATAATGCTTCCAGACCTAATTTAGATTTTTCTTTTTGCAAAATCTTTCAAATAACTAAAACAACTGGGAAAAGCAACCACACACTTCAAATACTGTGAACTTTGAAATAACCTCAAAAATATCCCCAAACCTCTGTTTACTTCTCCCCACTCTAGAACTCTGATCAGCTAATACAATCCGTCACTGACTCCCACCTGGGACTGTTGCCAGCGTTGCAAATTACCACCTTATCAAGGCTCCTTACCCTCTTTCTATGGCTGCCTTTTTGCTTAAAAAAGATGAAAGAAAAGAGAGTGTACAGAAAGTTAGTCTGGAGAGAAGGACAAGGAAGGGAGTAATGTGAAAATGTCAGAAATGGATGTGTTCTTGGAATTGCCTGCTTTTTAGTATACTATGGGGATCTTTTTAGCATTTCCACCAGAGAAAAGAAGATTTAAGTAAAATTGAAATGAAGGAAAGGATTTCTCCAGCTGAGATTTCCTTTATCCCAAAATATGCTTCATCAGGGGGGATATAAAACAGATACTCTTCCTGCTATCTATAAATAACTTTTTCACTCAGCTTTTCAAACCACTGCTTGTACTGAACCTTGTAATACATTGTGTGAGTGTGTGTGTGCGTATGTGTGAAAGTATTTGTCAAAGCTCTTTAATCCTGAAGTTACGTAGTAAGGTTGCAGAGGGGAACCTGCTGAACAGACATTTGGCATCAGACTCTGTTCCCACTCTGTTTATTAGATGGTGAACCTGACTGCCTTGGTTCACTTCTCTCACTTTCTGCTGGATGCTGTATCACGGGGACTATCAGCCTGACGGAAGCAAAAATGGATTTGCAAAAATGAAACATGATAGAGAAATCTACTAATTTCAGGGTTAAAGACATATTTCTTGAGACATCCAGACACAAAAAGTAAAACACCCATTTCATGCCCCAAAATTTCACTGGTGGATTTTATCAGACACTTAAGTCATCAGTCTCACTGAAACTCTTCTAGAGAAGAGAAAAAAGGAAATTCTAACCAGTGTGCTTTATGGGGCCGATGTAATCTTGATATAGAATGAAATAAATACATTATAAGAAAGGAAAATCACAGGCCAATTTAAATTGAATCTAGAGATACATAAAGTGGTACCACAATTTATTTTAGAAATAACACTACTAAGAGGAAACTACAGGTGGAAAGATGTATTGTGTTTGTAGAATCTATCTCAATATTTTTAAGATGAATATTCTCTCCAATATCATTTATACATACATTGCAACTGTAATTGAAATACCAACTGGGTTGTTTTTATTGGTTTGGTTTGATTTTGCTTTTGTAAGGATGGTGATTGGCTTATTTTAACATTTACATAGAAGTGGAAACAGCCCAAAAAGCAAGAGAATTTTTAAGGTGAAAACATGTATGCAACAGAACTCAACAGTAAGAAACACATCCCCACAAATAATTTCCTTCCCCTAAGGCTGAAAATTGGGTTTTCCCTTAATTTTATGTCTCTTGTTCTCCCACATAGTTATTTATTTAAGCTACCGACTACTTAGATGAGTGAGTAAGAACCTTCATATTTGTAGTAGATTGTAAAATCTAACAGTAAATTTTATGTTCTGTAATGTTTACAATATTTGTCTTACTAACCACAGTATCCCCAAGGCTTCACACAATGTCTGATGTGTAGTGAATTCTCAATAAATATTTGAGACATAAACATATGAATGATTTACAGAAGAAATACATAAGGATAAGATCAGGAACCTGAATGATCTCCATGCCCATTTCTTAATATCTAGTAATGGAAAAATCAGTTTTCTCAGCAGACCACAAAGTGATGCATTTAAAAATAATTCAGTAATAAAGGTTGAACGCATGAAGTTATCAAAGTAAGAAGAAATGAGCGACAGAATAAAAAAGGGTAAGCAAGAGAATATATTCATAAATGACATATCCGATAAGGGGTTGACATCCAAATTATATAAAGAGCTCACGTACCTCAACAAACAAAAAGCAAATAAGCCAATTAAAAAATGGGCAGAGGAGCTGAACAGACACTTTTTCCAAAGAAGAAATTCAGATGGCCAACAGGCACATGAAAAGATGCTCCACTTCACTAATCATCAGAGAAATGCAAATTAAAACCATAATGAGATATCACCTCACACCAGTTAGGATGGCCAACATCCAAAAGACAAACAACAACAAATATTGGTGAGGATGTGGAGAAAAGGGAACCCTCCTACACTGCTGGTAGGAAAGTAAATTAGTTCAACCATTGTGGAAAGCAGTATGGCGGTTCCTCAAAAAACTCAAAATAGAAATACCATTTGACCCAGGAATTCCACTCCTAGGAATTTACCCTAAGAATGCAGCAGCCCAGTTTGAAAAAGACATATACATCCATATGTTTATCGCAGCACTATTTACATTAGCCAAGAAATGGAAGCAACCTAAGTGTCCATCAGTAGATGAATGGATAAAGAAGATGTGTTACATATACACAATGGAATACTATTCAGCCATAAGAAGAAAACAAATCCTACCATTTGCAACAACATGGATGGAGCTAGAGGGTATTATGCTCAGTGAAACTAGCCAGGCAGTGAAAGACAAGTATCAAATGATTTCACTCATATGTGGAGTATAAGAACAAAGGAAAAACTGAAGGAACAAAACAGCAGCAGACTCACAGAACCCAAGAATGGACTAACAGTTACCAAAGGGAAAGGGACTGGGGAGGATGGGTGGGAAGGGAGGGATAAGGGGGAAAAAGGGGTATTACGATTAGCACACATAATGTAGTGGCGGGGGGGGGCATACAGGGAAGGCAGTATAACACAGAGAAAACAAGTAGTGATTCTATAGCATCTTACTATGCTGATGGACAGTGACTGTAATGGGGTATGTGGTGAGGACTTGATAATAGGGGGAGTCCAGTAACCATAATATTGCTCATGTAATTGTACATTAATAATAGCAAAATTAAAATTAAAAAATAAAAAATAGGTAAGCAAGGAAAATTTAGAAGTAGAAGAGATGAAATGCAAATTTAACTAAAGTGTAAAGAACTACAGATCCACCCATAATGTAAAGCACACGGCTATATGTGAACCTGTAGTTAATCCAATGTGTAAAGTGTTCAGTTGTCTCTTCTCTGCATCACAAACTCATGGATCCATGAATTAAATATTCTATATGAACTGGCTAAGTGGATGTAGTGGGGGACCCGGTCTGGTTGGTTTCACACAAGTATATATACATACCTTAATATAAAATCTTCCCTGTTCTTAAGACATTTCTGTCTGAGTTTTTACAAGGGATTAAATCTTCTCTAATTTAATTAAATTAATTTACTCTGTGCTTTTCCTGATTTTACCTTTTACTTTAAAATATAAAAGTTCAATTAAAATCTGGAATTCAGGGTCATTTTTTTTCTCTTTCAATGATAAAAGATTTATTGATTCCCTTATAATAATAAGGTGTTAGAAGCTCTTAAACTGCCCCCTGCTCTCTTTCTCAAGTCCACCAGTTTTTGGTTAGCGATACTATTACTTTAACAGCATCATGATTTATAGAATTTACATTGGGTTTTCTACCCACGATCACCTAACAGGTTAGCTTTAGTTTAACATTTAAATGGACTACTGCACACTGCTGGTTCTTTTACCATGACTTTGACATTTTTTTTAGTTCCTTTATGCAACTTTTGATTGTGTTGACTTCATTTTGTGGTTTTTAAAAAAATGATGACTACTCAAGGCAGGCTCACCTATAACACCGTCCTTAAAGCCTTCATGTTTGACCTTCAGATCATCTTTCCATAATTGAAGCATGAGTTGGTTGAATACAAAATTCCTGTGTCACATTTAGTTTTCTAAAGCTTGTTATTAGGAAACCATGTTCCTCTTTGATGTATGGATGTAAAGCTTTATCACCTAAGTGCTGTCTTATAATTTTGATGTTTATGTTCTGGTTCCCATTTATATAATTTTCATTTCCAGGAATAAAGTTATATATGCTCCTTTTTTTTCTTTGTTTCTCTTCCTTCTCATTCTTAAGTATTAGTATTGGCTCCTCCCCCTCTTTCTCCCTTATTTTGTGTGATTTCTTAGTTCCCCAACATGTACCTGAGCACAGTAACAGATGTGTTCTCCCATTTACCTTGCTTCTTATGTAACTTTCATCCTCCCAGTGCCTTTATTTTTCTCTTCCATTTCTTTCCCGATCTTGTCGAGATCATTTGGGTCACCTTTGGTTGTCGGATCATCTTATTTTATCAACAGCTCTTCTTTGATCTCTCTTATCATCGAAAATGTTTTCATTGCTTTTTCCTGGCATGGAAAACTCTTTGAACTCATTTGCCTTCTGGAGTAATTCTTTTCCTGATGTATGCTTTCCCTTTTATTTTGCTCACCCTCTTTTTCTCCTGATTTTTACGTGTCCATGTCTGTGCTCAGGTCTTATACAGATACCATTTTGATAATTACAAGTATTGAATTGGGTTATTTAGCTCATTCTGGAAGAGACTGTGGGGAAGGCAGGAGCTGTATGAGCTAGGATGGTCTGAAACTTACGGTGCGAGTTTGTTGCCCAAAACCCTTATCAAATCGTATTTGTCCTGTTCCAAAGACACGTTTCTGCTGGGGTTTTGCAGCCCAGTGGTTCGTGGATATCAGGAAGAATCCCAGCCCCCTACAGAAGCCTGTGTGGTGACTTGGCCTTTCTTTTGTCCCCTCTGTCCTTTACCTGGAAGCGTTTCCATCAACGACTTGTCACCAGGAGGCTGAATTATAAATAACAGGGTGACGAGCCTTCAGTTTCTTGTTCTGTCTCTTCCAATTGCCTGCCATTCTCTACGCTGGCATTCATCCTGTCCTTGGTGGCCAGCAGGATTAACTCACAGGCTCGGAGAATAAAGGAAAGCTACAGCAGAGGGAATTTTCCGTTAGAAACTGCAGAGACAAAAAAGTTAGAAAACTTCAAATTTGGAGCTGTGACTGATTGCTTCCTGAGAATGATGTTCTGTCTGGTTGATATCGATTTCACAATGTATTATAAAGGGAGGACGGGACTCAGCAGCCACCCTGAAAACCGTAGCTATAAGCTGGTGTAGGGAAATTCTTAAAAATCTTCACAGCAAATACTAGCATGGACTGTCTGGGTGCTGTGGTCAGAGCTAGTGAAAATGTGTCTTTCTGGATGAAGGCAGCTACTGGCTATCCCAGTGACGTGCTGCCGGGGGCGATTTTAGTACTCAGGCTGTTTCTGTGGCATTCCGCACATATAGCAGAATTCTCAGGTTGCTAGATGTTGGTGACTGGGGATTCTGACCCTGGGTAAACCTAACTGTTCTCATTTTCCATCTCAGCTAGTTAAATCAGGTCTCAGTGTCACTGTGGATGATTGCCAGCTGAAGGGTGCCTGCGCTGAGTAATATAACATGAAATATGATAGCACAGTTCTTAACAGGTAGGGTTTGTTTAGATGGCATTTCTCAGTCTTTCTGAAGTGACAGTTTGCTATTATAAACTTAATTGTATTATTAAGTTTTGAGGAAAACATTTGAAAAAATATATAAGCTCAAACAGAAAAAACACAGAAATGTCCAGCCTAGTCCCAATATCATATATAAATACATCAATTTGGTGCATATGTTCTTTCATATTTTGTATAAATATACTTACAATGAGATAATGCAATTTCGTTTTTAATTTTTTCACGTATATATGGAGAATAATGAATTTGTTCTATACCATCATGCAATATACAACAATTACATCCACCCAGTTACAATGTAGTGAACTATTAAAAGCCTTAAAGCAATCATGTTTTAAATCATGAAACAATGATTGTTTAAAAGCTTCTCCATTTACTATATTCTTTATGTATTTTTCTTATCCAGCATTTACTTTTACTTTAGTAAATTTCTCCCTTATTTATTTTATATGATCTTTTAAAGGATATTTTTCTTCATCATTTAATGAAGTAAACATAGAAGAAGAATCTCCATTAAAGGGAATATGAATTTTTAACGCTTCTATTACATTTCATCACATTGCCTTCTACAAAATGTGCACCGATTTGTAATTCTAATTTATGTAAGGCTGTGCATCACCCTGTAGTATCTCTGGCACTAGGTGTTAATCAATAGCTACATCTGAGCCAGAAGTAAAAGACTGAACATGGGATAGTTTTGTTCTCTGAAGTTTTACTTTTTGAATTCTTATAAATGGGAAAATACCATTATAGATTTAATACTGATTTTTAGCTAAATATTCCTGCAAATCCTTTCACCATTTTTTTCAAGAGTATTGTTTATTTTAAATAAATGTGTGAAATTGTATATGTGTGTTTATACATGTATATGTATAAATATATATATGCCTAGATATCATATAATCTCTTTGGAATTCATCCTTCTTTGTGAATATCTTTTATTTTGTCACTTGCTTTTTAATTTTGCTCACAGTCATTTTATATTAAGAGAAATATGTTAGTTTTTAGGTAAAATAAGCTTTCAGTATTTTATATTATGGCTTCAGAGTCTACTGTCATAATATGAGATATCTTCAGCAAGCCCAAATTATATATCTCCTGTCATATTTTTATAAACGTATTTTATTACATGTATTTTATTACAATTGGATATTAATATATCTATACTTAATTTGATGTTAGATAGAATTCAAATATACCTCAGCTTGTCCAAACATAATTTATTGAATTATTTTACCCTTTGCCTGAAATTCCAATTGTATTATGTAATAAGTCGTTATAATAAGTTGTAGGATCTACTTCTTAACAGCACAGTCATTCTCACTGCTGTTTGTCTTTCTCTGCACCAAATTTCTGCCTTCATTCTTCTTTTTTATTCCCCAAGTCTTCAGTTTATTCTTTTATTATTTTTTCCCTTGAAGATGAACCATAGAATAAATTTGTCAAGTTCCTCATATAATCCCAATGAAATTTTAAGTAGAATTAATTTGGATAGATTAGCATCTATACTGTATTGCATCCAAGGACATGCATAATAAGCATGTATTTTTGTGTAAAATGTCTTCATTGATCAAATAATGAGCTATCCTTTCCAAAAGGGTCCTATGCAATTATTGTTATGTTAAGCATTTTCCTTTTTGTTTCCCTAAAGAGTGGGAAATTTTCCCATCCCATCCTCATTTAATATTCTTACAAGCTTTTCATGTTTGTACATCACTTTTTTATACTGCTCTCTTGTTAAATTATCCTATTGGGTCAAATAGTTTTGCAGTTTATTATATTTAGTTTCAATCAAACACTATTGCTAATAACAATGATTATTTATTGTGCATATATTTTATGCCAATCTCTACACTAAACACTTAACACTCTAATAAAATCACATGACAATTTAAGTGATGCAGCATATAATCTTGTCTAATTTCGATATTCTGGTCAACAGAAGCCAGATCAATGTTGTCACAGTGCCAGTATTCTATTTTTATTTTTGATCTCACTAGGAATCCAACCAATTATTTTACTACAAAGTTCAATATCAACTATTAGTTTGAG
This sequence comes from Phataginus tricuspis, assembly GCA_029783875.1. Lineage (NCBI taxonomy): Eukaryota > Metazoa > Chordata > Mammalia > Pholidota > Manidae > Phataginus > Phataginus tricuspis. Next base: position 31,855,784 of record JAQQAC010011420.1, on the reverse strand, counting down.
AGAGAATACACAAGTAATGTGCTACTTCTGTTATGATGGCAATTTTTAAAGATATATATGTCAAATATAATTGAATATGTTTTCAGCATGTTGAGCATCTGTCATAAGGATTCCAATTTCATTTCAATATAGCAATATATTGCAGTCCTACTAATGTGTCTTATATTAATATGTCAGTATAATGACATTATACCATGGTTTTAAAATACTATAACCTTTTATTCTTAATACAATATTTAAAATAAGATATATTAATTCCTTTGTTAAAGATTTTTCTGTTTTTATAAATTTTTCCTTCAGTAAATACATACAAGGCTGTTGTATGCCTGGATTACATTACAAAATAAAAACAGATTATTTTTCCATTAGGATTTATTACCAAGAAATCTTACTTCCATCAAAATTCATTGAAAAATGTGATATTTTGTTCCAGAACATACAACTAGCAAAGAAATTATCTGATGTAAATCCACTCATAAAACTATTTGGATAGGGTCATTTTAGGGGAGTTTATTAGTTTTTTTTTTACATTTTGAATTTCTTTAATTGTTATGCTCTGTTTAGGTACATATATTTGATTGAGACAAATTAGGTAATTAGTACTTTCATATATGTTTAGTATCCATTCCTTCCTGCATTAATATCACTTTTCTAATTGATAATATAGTTTATTTCTTCTTTTTCCAACAAAAAGCCTGTCTCTTCTATTAGTGTTTAAGAATAAACTGCTGAGTTTTGTTAGCAGTTTTACTATTGTTTTTAAATTAATTACTATTTTTATCTTTATTCATTATCTTTTACTTGTTTCTCTTAAAATTCTTTATTGTTCTTGGTTATCGGGTAAATACTTAATAGATATATTTTCATCTCTCTTTAATAATAAAATCATGGGAAGCTATGATTTTTCATAGAAGAATATTTGCTAAAGCACTGGTTTTGATGTGTAGCATTGTGATTAACTTTTCCTATATAAGTAATCTATATTAAAGCTCTTTTCAGCTTTAATTTAATTTCTTAGGAGTTTGTGCATTTGTAGGTGTGTGGATATTTCATGATAACGTAGTGAATGCTGCAGTAACAAAGAAGCCCTGGCACTTTGATCTCTTAAAACAATAAAGCCTTGTTGACTTCTCCTTACACCACAGTCCAATTCAGGCTAGGTGGCTCAGGCATCTGATCTGCTTCCATCTTGCAAACCGGTTATGATAGAATCCCTCTTTCCTAGCTTCAAATGAGACTGCTGTAAAGTCCCCAACTACTAAGCAATATGTTTCTTCTCTTCACATTACCACTGACAAGAGTTCAGTCACATGGTCCCATCTGACAACACGAGAGACTGAGAAACATAGTCTCCTCCTGTGTTCAGGGAAGAGACATGGTATGGTGAGCACATGGCATTTCTGTGTCACAGTGTACATTCATCTGATAATCATTTGATTAATTTAGTTAATCTCTAGTTAGGAATTTTGCAACTTACTGAGATGTGCCTAGAAAACAGATGGAAAGTTAAGATGTATTGAGTTTTTCTTTAAGAACATGGATATAATTAATTTTGTTAAATGATCCGTAAGCATTCGAAAAGTCTGTGAATACTTTCAAAGGTAGAAAGTTTGGTATATTTGTTAACCAAGCATATTAATTTTATTCTTAAAATTTTCTGATATATTTTCTAAATATTGTTTGATATCTCTACTTAGCAAATCAATTTGCAATTTCTTTATGTATGTGGATTTGTTGTTTTATTTTATTTAAGGTCCATTCTTTTTCAGATATGCTTATGCTTAGTCTTCCCCTAAGACTGTCCTTTGTCCCTCCCCAGAATCCAGTCCAGGATACCGCACTATCATTAGGGTCAGGAATGGTGTGGACTGTCCCTCAGTTGGATCTGGGTGATGATTAGACCAGGGTTTGGATTTGGGGGAGAAAAAGAGCAAAAGAAAAGGGCAGTTCTCATCACATCTTATCAAGGGTACATGCTTATTACAATTTATGTTTAACCTTGATCATCTGATAGCATTAGTCAGGTTTTTTCATTGGAAAGTTCTTCCTTTTTTCCCCTTTTCTACACTGTATCTGTTCTTTGAAAGTAAGTCAGTATGGGCAGCCAACATTTGAGTAAGTTCAGCTCCTCCTTTTCAGGATGGAGCGTCTACATATAGTGTTTGGAATTCCTCTCCACAGATTTGTCTCTACGCTTATTTATTCAGCCATATATTTTATAGGGGTAAGTACTCATGTATATATTTTACACTTTGGGTTACAATCCATTATACTTTATTTTGTTACTTAAATGTTTCCAGCCTTAGCTGTTGGTAGCTCATTCAGTTAGCTTCTGTTTCCTTCTGATATACCAGCATGTATTTTTTTTTAACAATGTTCTCTTTGCTCCCAGCCCTCTCAGAAAGGAAATATGTGCGTATATACACACCTGTGTATTTACACATATCTAAATATTTCTACATGTAAGCCATTAATATCCATATCAGTCAAAATTGAGTTCATATTGATGCCTCCAACTCTAACCTATTACAAGGATTGTTCAAACCTATTTCCTCTTGTTTATCTGTAAACTACCACTCCAACAATTGAGAGAAACCTGGCTCCTACATCTGTCATCTATTTAAGTAATTGTTCATTTCCAGTATATAGGCATAGCGATGTCAAAATGTTAACTCATACACTCACGGGAGTCAACTTTATGAACTACTGTACGGTAACTAGGAACGATTTCCTTTGCCTTTAGTCTTACACACTCCAGACATTTTCAGTTACTTAGGTCCACAGATTTCCTTCCCCACCCCTTTCTATGAGATTGTTTTATACATCTGTAATATTGTGTGGTCATGCTCTGTACTCTATACTAAGATTCCTTCCATATCCTAAATGTTTTTATTTTATTAATTTAACTTAAAATTTAAACTAGTTTAAGATTCATTCTTGGTGGTGTAAAGTTCTGTGGGTTTTGACAAATGTATAGGGTAATATATCCATCATTACAGTATCATCCAGAATAATGTCACCACCCTAAAAAAATACCCTATGCTTCATCTATACAACTTTACCTACCTCTCTCTGATCCCCTGGCTACCACTGATCTGCTTACCATCTTTATAGTTTTATTTTTTTCCAGAATGCCATAAAATTGGAATCTGAAAATTAGCCTTTTCAGATCAACTGCTTCACTTAAAAACAGGTATTTAAGACTCATTCTTGTCTTCTCATGGTTCAATAGCTCATTTCTTCTCCATGCTGAATAACATCCCAGTGCATGGCTGTGCCACAGTTAACCCATTCATCTGTTGAAGGACATAGTTTTTGCTTCCAGTTTTTTGGGATGATGAATAAAGCTTCCATAAACATCTGTATGCAATTTTGTGTGGACATAAATTTTCAGATCTGTTGGATATATATCTTGGAGGGTGATTGCTGGGTTATGTGGTAAGAAACTGCAGAACTGTCTCCCAAAGTGGACAGACCAGTTTGCATTTCCAGCAGCAATGAATCAGAGTTGCTGTTCCACACCTTCAACAGCACCTGGTGTTGTCACTTTGGGATTTGGGCCTTTCTAATAGGTCTACAATGACAATTTATTATAATCTGCAATCCTCTAATGCCAACCACTTTGAATATCATGCAGGTGTGCATTTACCATCTGTAGATCTCTTTTGTTGTGGTGTCTCTTCAGTTCTTTGCCTCCGTTTTGATTTGGTTGTTTGTTTCTTATTGTTGGATTTCAACAGTTCTTTGAATTTTGTTGACAAAATTGTTTATCACGTGTTTGCAGACATTTTCTCTGTGGCTTTCTTTCATTCTCATGTCTATCTCAGAGCAGAAGTATTCATTTTTTAAAAGATCCCTTTATAATATTTTTTTCTATATTGCATCATACTTTTGATCCTGTACCTCAAAATGATCACCAAACACAAGGGCACCGAGATTTTCTACATTTTCATCTAAAAGTTTTATGATTCTGTGTTTTACATTTCATTAAGTCTATGATCCACTCTGAGTTAATTCTGTGGAAGGGTGGTAAGGTTTGTGTCCTGACTCACTTTTCTTTTTCATTTATGTACATCCAATTGTTGTGTGGCAATTTTTTGAAAAAGCAACGCTTTCTCCAATTAACTGCATTTGCTCCTTTGTCAAAGATTAGTTTACCATATTTGTGAAGGTCTATTTCTGGACTCTCTATTTTGTGTCTTTGATCTGCATGTACATTCTTTCACTAATACCTTGCTGTCTTAATTACTATAAGTTAAGGTAAATCTTGCAATTATATAATGTGATCCTTTGAAAAATGTTCTCCTGCTTATTATGTTCACTATTCTGGGTCTTTTGCCTTTTTTCTTTATTCTGGTATCATTAATACACAATCACATGAGCAACATTGTGGTTACTAGATTCCCCCCATTATCAAGTCCCCACCACATACCCCATTAGAGTCACTGTCCATCAGCATAGTAAGATGCTGTAGAGTCACTACTAGTCTTCTCAGTGCTATACTGCCTCCCCCGTGCCCTCTACAATGTTATGTGCGCTAATCATAATGCCCTTTATTTCCCTTCTCCCTCCCTTCCAACCCACCCTCGCCAGTCCCTTTCCCTTTAGCAACTGTTAGTCCATTCTTGGGCTCTGTGAATCTGCTGCTGTTTTGTTCCTTCACTTTTTTCTTTGTTCTTATACTCCACAGATGAGTGAAATCATTTGGTACTTGTTTTTCTCCACCTGGCTTATTTCACTGAGAAATAGACCCTCTGGCTCCATCCATGTTGATGCAAATGGTAGGATTTGTTTTCTTCTTATGGCTGAATAATATTCCATTGTGTATATGTACCACATCTTCTTTATCCATTCATCTACTGATGGACACTTAGGCTGCTTCCATTTCTTGGCTATTGTAAATAGTGCTGCGATAAACATAGGGGTGCATATGTCTTTTTCAAACTGGGCTGCTGCATTCTTAGGGTAAATTCCTAGGAGTGGAATTCCTGGGTCAGATGGTATTTCTATTTTTAGTTTTTTGAGGAACCTCCATATTGCTTTCCACAATGATTGAACTGGTTTATATTTCCACCAGCAGTGTAGGAGGGTTCCCGTTTCTCCACATCCTCACCAACATTTGTTGTTCCTATTCTTTTCTATGTTGGCCATCCTAACTGGTGTGAGGTGATATCTCATTGTGGTTTTAATTTGAATTTCCCTGATAATTAGAGAAGAGCAGCATCTTTCATGTGCCTGTTAGCCATCTGCATTTCTTCTTAGGAGAAGTATCCATTCATATTGTCCACACATTTTTTAATAGAGTTATTTGCTTTTTGGGTATTGAGGCATGTGAGTTCTTTATATACTTTGGATGTTAACCCCTTGTCAGATACGTCATTTACAAATATATGCTGCCATACTATAGGATGCCGTTTTGTTCTGCTGATAGTGTCCTTTGCTGTACAGAAGATTTTTAGCTTGATGTACTAAAATTTGTTCATTTTTACTTTTGTTTCCCTTGCCCAAGGAGATGCGGTCAGGGAAAATTTGCTCATGTTTATATTCAAGAGATTTTTACCTATGTTTTCTTCTTAGAGTTTTATGATTTTATGTCTTACATTAAAGTCTTTGATCCATTTTGAGTTTACTTTTGTGTATGGGATTAGACAACAATCCAGTTTCATTCTCTTGTGTGTAGTTGTCCAGTTTTGCGAACACTGGTTGTTGAAGAGGCTGACATTTCCCCATTGTATATCCATGGCTCCTTTATTGTATTTTAATTGACCATATATGTTTGGGTTAATATATGGACTCTCTACTCTGTTCTACTGGTCTAGGGGTCTGTTCTTGTGCCAGTACCAAATTGTCTGGATTACTGTGGCTTTGTAGTAGAGTTTGAAGTTGGGAGGCGAGATCCCCCCTGCTTTATTCTTCTGTCTCAGGATTGCTTTGGCTATTCATGGTCTTTTGTGGTTCCATGTGAATTTTAGAACTATTTACTCTAGTTCGTCAAAGAATTCTGTTGTTATTTTGATAGGGATTGCATTGAATCTGTAGATTGCTTTAGGCAGGATGGCCTTTTGGACAATATTAATTCTTCCTAGCAGAGAGCATGGGATGAATTTCCATTTGTTAGTGTCCTCTTTAATTTCTCTAAAGAGTGTTTTGTAGCTTTCAGGGTATAGGTCTTTCACTTCCTTGATTAGGTTTATTCTTAGGTATTTTATTCTTTTTGATGCAATTGTGAATGGAATTGTTTTCCTGATTTCTCTTTCTACTAGTTTATCATTAGTGTTTAGGAATGCAACAGATTTCTGTGTATTAATTTTGTATCCCACAACTTTGCTGAATTCAGATATTAGATCTAATAGTTTTGAAGTGGATTCTTTAGGTTTTTTTGTGTACAATATGTCATCTGCAAATAGGGACAGTTTAACTTCTTCCTTGCCAATCTGGATGCCTTTTATTTCTTTGCATTGTCTGATTGCGTGGCTACGACCTCTAGAACTATGTTGAATAAAAGTCGGGAGACTGGGCATCCTTCTCTTGTTCCTCATCTTAAAGGAAAAGCTTTCAGCCTCTTGCTGTTAAGAATAATGTTGGCCATGGGTTTGGCATATATGGCCTTTATTATGTTGAGATACTTGCCCTCTATACCCATTTGGTTGAGAGTTTTAATCATAAATGGATGTTGAATTGTGTCAAATGCTTTTTCAGCATCTATGGAGATGATCATGTGGTTTTTGTCCTTTTTGTTGATGTGGTGGATGATGTTGATGGATATTCGAATGTTGAACCATCCTTGCATCCCTGGAATAAATCCTACTTGATCAAGAAAGGATGATCGTTTTGATGTATTTTTGAATTGGTTTGCTAATATTTTATTGAGTATTTTTGCATCTATATTCACCAGGAATATTGGTCTGTAATTTTCTTTTCTTGTGGTGTCTTTACATGGTTTAGGTATTAGAGTGATGCTGGCCTCATAGAATGAGTTTGGGAGTATTCCCTCCTCTTCTACTTTTTTGGAAAACTTTAATGAGGATGGGTATTAGGTATTCACTAAATGTTTGATAAAATTCAGCAGTGAATTCTATAGCATCTCACTATGCTTATGGACAGTGACTGTAATAGGGTTGGTAGGGGGGACCTGATCAAGTGGGAAGTTTAATAACGATAATGTTGCACATACAATTGTGGATTAATGATACCAAAATAAAATAAATAAAATAAAATAAAGATAATACAAAAAAAATTCAGCTGTGAAACCATCTGGTCCAGGAGTTTTGTCTTAGGTAGTTTTTTGATTACCAATTCAATTTCCTTGCTGGTAATTTATCTATTCAAGTTTTCTGTTTCTTCCTGGGTCAGCCTTGGAAAGTTACATTTTTCTAGAAAGTAGTCCATTTCTTATAGGTTTTCTGGTTTGTTAGCATATAATGTTTCATAGTATTGTCTCATAATTCTTTGCATTTCTGTGGTGTCCATAGTGATTTTTCCTTTCTAATTTCTGATTCTGTTTATGTGTGTAGACTCTCTTTTTTTCTTAGTAAGTGTGGCCCGGGGTTTATCTATTTTGTTTATTTTGTCGAAGATCTTGCTCCTGCTCTCATTGATTCTTTCTATTGGTTTATTCTTCTCAGTTTTATTTATTTATGCTCTAATCTTTATTATGTCCCTCCTTCTACTGATTTTGGGCCTCGTTTGTTCTTCCTTTTCAAGTTTCATTAATTGTGAGTTTAGACTGTTCTTTTGGGATTGTTCTTCTTTCCTGAGGTAGGCCTGTATTGCAATATATTTCCCTCTTAGCATGGCCTTCGCTGGGTCCCACAGATTTTGCGGTGTTGAATTATTGTTGTCATTAGTCTCCATATATTGCTTGATCTGTTTTTGTTTGGTCATTGATCCATTGATTATTTAGGAGCATGTTATTAAGCCTCCATGTGTTTGTGGGCTTTTTTGTTTTCTTTGTGTAATTTATTTCTAGTTTCATGCCTTTGTCACCTGAGAAGCTGGTTTGTACAATTTCAATCTTTTTGAATTTACTGATGCTCTTTTTTTGGCCTAGTGTATGATATATTCTTTAAAATGTTCCATATGCACTTGAGAAGAATGTGTATCCTGTTGCTTTTGGGTGAAGTGTTCTGTAGATGTCTGTTAGGTCCATCTGTTCTAATACATTGTTCAGTTCCTCTGTCTCCTTACTTATTTTCTGTCTGGTTGATCTGTCCTTTGGAGTGAGTTGTGTGTTGAAGTCTCCTGAAATTAATGCATTGCATTCTATTTCCCCCTTTATTTATGTTAGTATTTGTTTCACATATGTAGGTGATCCTGTGTTGGATGCATAGATATTTATAATAGTTATATCCCCTTGTTGGTCTGACCCCAGTATCATTATGTAATGTCCTTCTTTGTGTCTTGTGACTTTCTTTGTTTTGAAGTCTATTTTGTCTGATATAAGTACTGCGACTCCTGCTTTTTTCTCCCTATTAGTTGCATTAAATATTTTTCCATCCCTTTATTTTCAGTCTGTATAAGTCTTTGGGTTTCAAATGAGTCTCTTGTAGGCAGCATATAGACAGGTCTTGTTTTTTTATCCATTCAATGACTCTACGTCTTTTGATTGGTGCATTCAGACCATTTACATTTAATGATAATCTTGCTGGGTAGAATATTCTTGGTTCAAAGCCCTTCTACTTCATTGCATTAAATACATCATGCCACTTCTGTTGATAAGGCTGATGATAGCCTGATGGGTCTTCCTTTGTAAGTGATCTTTTTTCTCTCTCTAGCTGCTTTTAAAAGTCTGTCCTTATCCTTGATCTTTGCCATTTTAATTATTATATGTCTTGATGTTGTCTTCCTTGGGTCCCTTGTGTTTGGAAATCTGTGCACCTCCGTGGTCTAAGAGACTGTCTCCTTCCCCAGATTGGGGAAATTTTCAGCACTTATCTCCTCAAAGACACTTTCTATCCCTTTTTCTTGATCTTCTTTCTCTGGTACCCCTGTAGTGCGAATATTATTCCACTTGGATTGATCACACAGTTCTCTCAATATTCTTTAATTCTTAGAGATCCTTTTTTCTCTCTGTGCCTCAGCTTCTTTGTATTCCTTTTATCTAATTTCTATTCCAGTTACTGTCTCTTCTGCTACATCTAATCTGCTTTTAAATCCCTCCATTGTATCTTTCATTTTAGATATGGAATTTCTTAATGATTGAATCTCCATCCTAAATGTCCCTGAGTTCTTGAATATTTTTCTGTACCTCCATAAGCATGTTTATGATTTTTATTTGGAACTGTCTTTCAATAAGATTGGTCAGTTCAGTTTCATTTGGCCTTTTTGTTTGAACCTGGTTCCTTTGACATTTCATGTTTGTATATGGCACCCTTAGTGCCCTGTAGCTCTAGTCTTTGGAGCTGCTCAGCCCCTGGAGTGATGTCAGGGGTCGCAGGGGAGCAGCTCTGGTGCCTTGGGGGAGGAAAGAGCTATTTCTTCCTTCCAGGCTGCTGTACCTATCTCCACTGTCAGAACCAGAGAGCCCAGCATACAGGTGAAAGCCTTTGTGCTTTGTGTCTGTAGCTGCCATAGGTGGGGCCTCCCTCTGGCTGGCCTATTAAGGAGGAAGGCACAGCAGACTGCATGTCATAGTGCAGGGCCTCAGAGATGAGTAGCCAGCCAGGGGTATGGAGCGCCTGAAGCTCCTGAAAGGTCCAAACCTGCTGCGCATAGTGCCCCCAGACAACCTTGTCCTCTGTCCTTTCTCCCTCATAGCAAGCTCCATGAAAACCCACCCTTTCAGCAGCCCTCTCACTGCTAGGAAGCCTCTCAGACCACCTGACTTTCCTTTGTCCCAGAGCAGCCGGATGTGGATCCCTCTTCTCCACAAATGGCTGAAATTTCAGTCTCTCCAGGTATTCCACCTGTCTTAGCTTTCCAACCCCACTAATCTCCAGAGCACCATGCAATGTAGGTTTGTGCTCCCAGACCTGGGTGTTCAGCAATCCTAGGCTTCTACCCCCTCCCTGCTCCATCTCTCTTCCTCCCGCTGGTGAGCTGGAGTAGGGAAAGGGCTTGGGTCCCACTGGATCAAGGCTTTTGTATGTTACCCTGTTTTGTGAGGTCTGCTCTGTTCTCCAGATATATGCAGTCTGGTGCAGCCTTCTTTCCTGTTGCTCTTTTAGGATTAGTTGTATTAACTATATTTTCATATTATATGTGGTTTTGGGAGCAGTTCTCTGTCTCACCTCTTATGCCGCCATCTTGAATCCCATGTCTCCTTTTGTCTTTCTATATAAACTTTAGAGACAGTTTGTCGTGATATTTAAAAAACGTGCTCGTATTTTGGTAGGGATTGTGTTGAAACTATAGATCAACACTGGGGAAAATGATATCTGAACAATGTTAAGCATTTCAGTCTACATTTATTTAAATCTCCTGTAAATTATTAAATCAGGAATGTGTATTATCAGCAGATATTGCTAGATTGATATCTACGTAATTTGGGAGGGTGCTGTTATAAATGGCCTTGACTTTTAAGTTCAGATTCTGGTATATAGAGAAACAGTTACCTTTTGTGCATGAACTTGTCTCCTCTGACCTTACCATACTCACTTATTATTTCCAGGAGTTTGTCTGGTTCTTTGAGATTTTTCTACATAGTAAATCATGTACCTACAGGCAAAGACCATTTTATTTCTTCCCAATCTGTTTACCTTTTATTTCATTTTTGTCTCTTTAAAATGTTTTTATTTCTTTTTATCATTCACAGAACAGAGTCCATGAAGCTTATACAAAAAGTAAGGATCTCGCTTTTTTATCCACTCTGTTACTCTGTATCTTTTGATTGGTGCATTCAGTCCATTTACATTTAGGGTGATTATTGATAGATATGTACTTATTGCCATTGCAGGCTTTAGATTCGTGGTTACCAAAGGTTCAAGGGTTCAAGCAAGACCCATCTATATGCTGCTTACAAGAGACTCACCTTAAACCCAAAGATATACACAGACTAAAAGTGAAGGGATGGAAAAAAATATTTCAAGCAAACAACAAAGAGAAAAAAGCAGGTGTTGCAGTACTTGTATCAGATAAAATAGACTTCAAAATGAAGAAAGTAGCAAGAGATAAAGATGGACATTACATAATGATAAAGGGGTCAGTCCAACAAGAAGATATAACCATTATAAACATATATGCACCCAACACAGGAGCATCAGCATATGTGAAACAAATACTAACAGAAGTGAAGGAGGAAATAGACAGCAATGCAATAATTCTAGGAGACTTTAACACGCCACTCACTCCAAAGGATAGATCAACCAGGCAGAGGATAAGTAAAGACACAGAGGCACTGAACAACACACTAGAACAGATGGACCTAACAGATATCTACAGAACTCTGCACCCAAAAGCAGCAGGATACACATTCTTCTCAAGTGCACATGGAACATTTTCCAGAATAGACCACAT
>JAQQAC010011420.1:31821535-31839330 GCA_029783875.1 Phataginus tricuspis | reverse complement strand
AGTTACCAAAGGGAAAGGGACTGGGGAGATGGATGGGAAGGGAGGGATAAGAGGGTAAAAGGGGCATTACGATTGGCAGACATAGGGTGGGGGGGCACGGGGGGTACTGTACAGCTCAGAGAAGACAAGTAGCGATTCTCATCTCACTACGCTGATGGACAGTGACTGTGGTGGGGTTGGTGGGGGGGACCTTGTGATGGGGGGAGTTCAATCATCACGGTATTGCCCATGTAATTGTAGGTTAATGATACTAAAATAAAATAAATTATTAAAAAAATAATAATAATAAAATAAATCATTCAGCCAAAAAAAAAAAAAAAAAGTAAGGATCTCCTGATTTCTCCCACAACATCTTAATTCCCAAGAATAAACACTTTTCAACTCTTTAGTTGGTTCTTCAGTATTTACCTCTAATTTATCAATTATAAATTCAGTCCTTTATTGCATTTTCCTGTCTTATTGCTATCCAGGACTTCGAGTATGATGCCCAGTAGGAGTGATGAGAGAGGTTATCCTTGCCCTGTTCCCAATCTTATGGGCATAGTGTGATATTGCCTATAGATTTTTGGTGTATGTTCTATATCAAGTTATGAAAGCTATTCCTCTATTCTTAGTTTCCTGAGCATTTTTATCATGAACACGTTAGATTTTGTCAAATATTTTTTCCATAGTAGTTGATATGGCTATATAAATTTTCTTCATTACCCTTTGATTGATATGGTAGATTACAGTAGTTGATTTTTTAAAATATTGAACAAAGTTAAAATATTGGACCAAATATCGTATCCACACTGTACTTGGAATAAATATCAAAGTAGTCATGATACATATTTTTTATTTGCTAATATTTTGTTGAGGATTTTTGTACCTAGATTCGTGAGATATACTGAGCTGAAACGTTCCTTTTTTATAATATTTTTATGAATTTGGAATTGTAATAATGCTGACTTCATAGAATATTTAGTAAATGTTACCTCTGCTTTTATTTTTTGGAAGAAGTTGTAAGAAACAGGTATCTATTCTTCATTAAATATTTGGTAGAATATATCAGTTAATCATTATCAGTGAATAACATAGCACTCTTTTTTAAAAGGTTATTAGTATTCATCAATTTATTTATTCATCATATATATATATATATATATATATATGCCTAATGAGATTATCTACTTCTTAGAGTTTGCTTTGATAGTTTGTTTCTCTGAAAGGATTAGTCCTTTTTATCTGAATTATCAAATGTGGGGCCATAAGTTATTTATAGTGTACCTTTATTATTCTTTTAATATCCACGGAATCAGTAGTGCTGACCCCCATTTCATTTATATTAGTAATTTGTGCGTGTCTCTCTCTCTCTCTCTCTCTCTCCTTTTTTTTTTTAATAGTCTGTTCAGAGGTATATTGATGTCTTTGATCTTTTCAAAGAAACAACTTTTGGTTTCATTGATATTTTTCTATATTCAGGTTTTCAACTTCATTGATTCCAGCTCTAGTGTTTTTTATTATTATTTACTTTCTTCTGCTTCCTTTAAGCTTAAATTTTTCTTCTCCTACTTTTATAAGCTGAGACATCAGATTATTAATTATAGGTCTTTCTTCTTGTTCAATCTGTGTACTTAATACTATTAATTTCCCTCTAAGCACTACATTCTCTGCATCCCAAAATTCTGATAGGTATTCTCTTTGTTTTCATTTAATTCAAATTAAATTTCCCTTAAAACATTTATTTGACCCATGGTTCCTCTGATTTTGCAAACTGTAAGCTCTATCCATTAGAGTCCTTAGTAAATGACTTGTCATTGTTTTTAATTCTTGGTCTGATAATTCCAGCATCTTTGCCATATCTGAGTCTGGTTCTGCTGCTTTTTAGTATGTCTTGTAATTACTTCCTAATAGCCAACTATGACATACTGGACAAAGGGAACTTCTGTAAATAGGTCTTGGGTAATGTAGTGGTAGGATGAAGGGGAGGGGAAATGTATGTTCCTGTGATTAACCTCAGTATTTTCATGAACCTGTGCTTCTGGGCTGAACTTTACATGTTCTCAGTCTCCTCTTTTCTTCTCTCCTCCCTCAGGTTGGTCAGGATGTCTAGAGTGGGCTGGAGTGCGTATGGCCTTACCTCCCCAGGAAAAACTAGACTGGTTAGAGTTGAGTATTTCCCTTTGCCTAGAACAGGTAGACTCTGATAAAACCCCAGCAGGTTAGGCTCTGGTTAAACAGTTTCTCAAGAGACCAGACTTTGTTAAGATGAGAAGAATGCTCTAGTGTCTTTCTAAATGGTTTATTTCCCTCTCCCTCTGCTGAAAGCTTGAGAAAATTTCCTCTGATATTGACTTCAAGAACCTGGTAGAGATTCCAGGTAGTAAATCTCACAAAACTGAGGAACCCCCAAGGAAAGGGTTCCTCTGTAGATTTTAATGCTCAGAATTGTCAACACTGAGCCTTAGGGGATTGGGCAACTAGAGTGTGGGTTTCCCAACCCAGCCCTGGCTCTTGCAGAGGTTGCTGCTCTGGTAAGTCATCATTCTGTCTATCTCCACTTCAAGGGGCACCATTTTGCCCTGTGACCTTTCTCTGCCTGATCTAAGAAAAACTGTTAATTTTTCAGTTCATTCAGCTATTTACTTGTTAGGGCAGAGTGGTTACTTCCAAGTTTTTTACATTCTGGACCAGAACCCAGAAGTCTCCCTTAGTATTTTATTGCATTATCTGATATGTATTAAGAAGTGTGTGCTCAGTTTTGTATGGCACTCTGTGATAAATATCATGGGTATAGTCATTAAAATTTACAGTGTAAATACTCAAATGACATGACTCATCAACAGTTCATGGAAATGTTGGTTGAAGCAGAAGACATCTTATGTTCTTTGCAATGCCTGTTGGTTGAGTTGTGGAAGAGATTTACAGATTTACTGTACTGCTAACTCTTAAGTCAGCAATTTTTGAACCAAAAGAATGTTTATTAATTCTTAATTATTTGAATAATTAAATAGTTCTACAATTTAAATATTAAAAAAGATCAAAGACAAAATGTCAGTGTAAACCCTCTTACACTGTTGGTGGAAATGTCAGTTGGTTCAGTCACTGTGAAAAGCAGCATGGAGGTGCCTCAAAACATAGAAATGACATACAATCCAATAATTCCAATTCTAGGAATATATCCAAAGAAAACAAAATCTCTGATTCAAAAAGATATAGGCACCCCTATGTTTATTGCTGCATTATTTACAATAGCCAAGATATGGTAGCAACCAAAGTGTCCATCAATATATAAAAGGATAAAGATGATGCCATACATATACACAATTGAGTATTATTCAGCCATAAAAAAGAAAGAAATCCTGCCATTTTTGACAACATGGATGGACCTAAAGGATATTATGCTAAGTGAAATAAGCCTGGTGGAGAAAGATGAATACTGGATGATTTCACTTATTTGTGGGATCTAAAAACAAAACAAAGTGAAATGAACAAAAGAGCGGTAGACTCATAGACACTGAGAAGTGACTGGTGGCTACCATGAGGGAGCGGTTGGGTGGTTGGGCAGGGAGGGACAGGGGATAAAAGGGCACAAAACTTCTCAATCATAATATAAGGTGGTCACAGGGATGGTAGTATGGCATGGAGAACATAGCCTATGATTCTGTAACATCTTCCTGTGTTGACAGATAGTAACTGTACTAGGAGGGGTGAGGATTTAATGTGTATAACTGGTGAACCACTGTGTTGTATACTTGAAACCAATATAAGATTGTGTATCAACTATACTTCAATTTCAAAAATGGCAGTTCAGTGTAATTCACATTTTCTTACTTATATCACGTTGCATATAAATGAATGAAATGTGAGCTCCAAGGAAAGTAATTGCTTACTTAGGACCTAGCTAGATAAGTATTTGAATATGTATTGAAGTGGAATCTTTTCCTGTTATAAGAGTAATAATTTTAAACATTTTATGACATGAATAAATATCAGAAAACTTTAAATATAATTGACTTATGTAAAGTGGCTAAAAATATTTTAAAGTGCTTTATTATATAGATAATTTTATAGTGATAACCAATCATCATAATCTCATTTTCCTTATCTTAAATTTTTACATTGTTTTTCATGCCTCTACTTATTAAAATTCTTATATTTTTCCTAATAGCTTAGCTTATGTATACTCTTTTCTGTTGATTTGTAAGTTAATCTTATTTTAATTTTACTAATTTATTTTTAATATAACTCTTTAAAAGTCTAAATGCTGTAAATAGTGCTGCAATAAACATAGGGGTGCATCTGTCTTTCTGAAACTGGGCTGCTGCATTCTTAGGGTAAATTCCTAGGAGTGGGATTCCTGGGTCGAATGATATTTCTATTTTGAGTTTTTTTGAGGAACCTCCATACTGCTTTCCACAATGGTTGAACTAATTTGCATTCCCACCAGCAGTGTAGGAGGGTTCCCTTTTCTCCACATCCTCACCAACATTTGTTGTTGTTTGTGTTTTGGATGTTGGCCATCCTCACTGGTGTGAGGTGATATCTCATTTTGGTTTTAATCTGCATTTCTCTGATGACCAGCGATGTGGAGCATCTTTTCATGTGCCTGTTGGCCATCTGAATTTCTTCTTTAGAGAAGTGTCTATTCATGTCCTCTGCCCATTTCTTAATTGGATTATTTGCTTTTTGTTTGTTAAGGTGTGTGAGTTCTTTATATATTTTGGATGTCAACCCCTTATCAGATGCATCATTTATGAATATATTTTCCCATACTGTAGAACCCAATAACGGACTAATAGTTACCAAAGGGAAAAGGACTGGGGAAGATGGGTGGGAAGGGAGGGATAAGAGGGTAAAAGTGGTATTACGATTAGCAGATGTAAGGTAGTGGGGGCACGGGGAGGGCTGTACAACTCAGAGAAGACAAGTAGTGACTCTATAGCATCTCACTACGCTGATGGACAGTGACTGTAATGGGATTGGTGGGGGGGACCTGATGAAAGGGGTAGTTTAATCACCATAATATTGCACATGTAATTGTAGGTTAATGATACCAAAATAAATAGTAAATTAATTAATTAATTAATTAATTAATTAAAAAGTCTATATGCTGTGTATTTCCACAAGTATCAAGAACAACTAATTGTTTAAAATTATAATTTCTCACATTATACTTTCCTATGCCAATTTCCCTCATTTATTATAAAAATGTGGGGTTTCACAGAAGATTTTCTTATTTTTTGTCCCATGTGCTTTCTTTCAGAAATTTTTGCTGATACATATATTGTCTCATGCATGATTAACAAATAATAAAATATAGATAATTTTATAGGCAAATTCTATTCACTGTATTTGCACACACAGTTTTTCTGCATTCATAAGAATTTCTCCATTTGTTTTTCATTTCATGTTGTTTTATCTTTTACTAGTACTTAAATGTTGCATAAAATTCTGTTGCCAACATTTTTTTTTTCATTGTAGACATCTGGAAATAATCAATTTATTTGTGTGTGGGGGGGGTATGTTTTTCTGTCTGGATGCCTGGAGAAAAACAATTAGAACTTTTCAAACTGTCTGTGGATTAGTCTCTTTTCCTTTATTTACTTGAATTTCAGCAATTTCTATGAACAAGCACATCTATTTTTTTATTCTCAGAAATGTTCAGTAGTATTTATTTGAATATTTACTTTCTCCTATCTTCTTTACCTATTTTTTTTGTCATTACCTGTTCACAGTGACACTTAAAAGTGTCACGACCTGTTCACGAACTGTCACATCCCACTCACAGGCTGGTGGACTGAAGTACAGAGGATTTTACCACCTTCCCAGACTGATCTCTTTTTCAGGAGTGCTCCTGTCTTTTCCATGAGAAAAGGAGTATATCCAGTTAACATGTTTTATAAAATTTATCTATGGGAAATTAAAGCTCAGAGAGGTATGTAATTTGTGTTAAGCAGTGTCATATAGTATATTGTGGGGGTGGGCGTGGCAGGAAGAAAATACTAATCCTATAGTTCTCCAAACTTGGTGCTAACTTTTGTAATATTTCCAATTTTTCTGATTTCTAATATTAGAAATAGTTTTCTAAAATGAGCTGCAGGGGGGAGAGTCTTGATTTCCATACCTCAGAGAGATGCATCTCAGGAAGGACACTTCGGAGACGTGTAGGCCTCCCGGGAGGGGACTCACACGCCACCTGCAAGACGAAGGATCATTTGTAAATTCCTCTGCGTGCAGCTCGGCAGCGTGGCTCCTAAAGCAAGACCATTCTTTATGAAGGCATCTTTACGGTGGCAAAGCAGTCATCAGCTTATGCAAATCCCTGTGGGTACAAAAAAAGGGGAACTTTTAAGCTGCCTATTACTTTATTATTGCTGAAGAAAAGAAAAGAAAAGCATAAAGGTTGAGAGAGGTAGGGAGAATGAAGGATCTAATAACAGTGAGAGCTCGCTGCCCAGGTTGTGTCTCTTGCTGTGTTTGAATGATTTTTCTTTGTCGGCAGCCTCGCACTGGGCTATTTTTAGCATCTCTTTAATAATTGAGCCGTAGCAATTGTGCTCAGCAGCTGGAACAGGCAGGGAAAATAGCAGCTCAAAGAAATAGTGCAGCAGGGTCATAATTTAAGTCAAGCCACATTATAGTGCACACCTTTCTCCGAGGTAGAATGCTGAGGCGGGAAAAAGAAAAAAAAAATTGAGAAGAGTAGAGAGAAAGACAAAAGGGAGTTGCCAATGGAGAGTTTTTGTCTTAGTTTTTTAAAACAAGCCTGAGGAGGTGCCCATTGGGCAGATTCTTTTGATGGTAAAGAAAGTAGGTGGGGAGGGCCTGGGGCTGAACGTGGCCAACAGGACAGGGAAACCGAGGGTGCAGCAGACTGATCCTTCCCTTCTGCCTGGGGCTGAAAGAAAAACAAATTTCCTGCACAACACCAGCGACCCCAGGCCACTGTGAGCGGCACGGAGCTGAAGAGTTGGAAGAGGGAACTTTTGCCGAGGCAGGAACTGACCGAGGAGGAATGGAGTCTCAGACTCCCCAGCATCCTCCCATCCTGAGAGGGGGCGGGAGAGGGGGACACGCCGTGGACAACGTAGCTGGGTCTTTCGAAGTCTCATGGACAGATGTGTCATGAAATCCCTGCCTTAGGCCACTAAGCCAGTGGGCGCGGCGTGCCTCTCGCCTTCCTGCAGCTGCTGGCTTTGCACTGCCGGCTCTCCTCAGGCGGAGTCGGTGGCCCAAAGTGGAACGGAGACCCACTCAATGCCGTCTAATCTGATCGAGGGAGACAGCCAATCTGAGTCAAATGAACAGCAGCAAATAACCTAAATGATCAAGGTTGTCTCCAATTAATTAAATCACCAAGCTAGACAACTGCCGCCTGGCTGACGCTCCCAGGTGACCAGGCGGAGGCCTATAAAGACTGATGAGTTAGTGAGCTTTCTTCCTCAGCACTTGGAACCGGTTGTCTCTTACATTGTCCCTCTTTTTTTTCCTTCGCTTTGGTGTAATCTTTGTCCTACGCCACCACCATTTGTTTTCCTTCCCTGCCTGCCTTCCTCCTTCCCTGCATTTCTCTCTGCTCGCTCACTTCTGCTCTCTAGCTAGGGTTTCCGACGGGAGCCTTGGGCAATGGGAGAGTTTCTAAGCTGGGTTGGTGCGACATTCCATCCAGTAGAGGTCAATGTGACAAAGGGAATACCACAGATACCAAGGCATACACGTGGGTCATCAGCACAGTATCTCGAAGGTGACTGGCTCTCCGTGATGGCTTATGTGGCACAGAAACAATTTTCTCCACCAGGACCTGCATTCTTTAATTATCCAAATAGTCATTTATTTTAAAACTAGTTTTTAGGAAGTTTGAAATAGAAATCCAGTAAAGAAGAAAAATGTTGCATGTATTCCTGTTCAGGGTAAATGTTAATGCTTTCTTCTAAATAGAAAACAACTAAAAGATGGGTGGAAGGGTCTGGTTAAAAATGTCAATCCTGACATACGGGTTTACATACCTGACACATACTTTAGGTCTTCAGGAGGTCAAAAGGAAGTGTTTCAGGTGTAATAAGCTGGAAAAAACACCAAAAGAGTCAAGTTGATCAGCGTAGAAACTGGTACATATCAGAACTCACTTTTTCATCTGAATTCATTTTTTAACAATTTGGCATATAATGGAGACTGGGTGGGATTGTTTGGCTGGCAAACACTGCAGAAACAAAAAGGCTGAAGGGGTATTTGTAGGATTGTCTTTAGATTCTATTTTCTTATGTTTTTCCTATAAGTTGCCAACACACTGAGCATAGCATGTCTTCCATCTTCTTCTGGAAGGCAGGCAGAGATATCCACCTATCATTACCCTTGCAGCCATGTAGGAGAATGTCAGTTTTTAACTTTACAGACTTTCCTGAATGTCCGCTGCAGCGGCCAATTGGATCCGTGAAATTGAAAACAAGATCTGATGGTTTGAAGGGGTGAGAACTTGAGAGGGGGCCCCTGTCCTCTCTGAATTCCCTGATTCTGGCCACAGAAATTAGTTGTACCCTATATTACTTTCCTAGAGCGCCTGGAAAGCATCACACAAGGTGACTTAAAACAATATATTTTTATTCTCTCACAGTTCTAGAGGCCACAAGTCGAAAGTCTATGTCCCTTGACCTGTATCAAGGTGTGGGCAGGGCCGAGCTCCCTCCAGACACTCTGCCGAGAGGGGGCGAGTCTCTTCCCTGCATCTTTCAACTTCTGGTGGTTCTTGCCATTCTTTGTCACCCTCCACTCCAGTCTCTGCCAGGGAGGTCACAGTTGCCTCCTCCCCTGCCAAATCTCCCTCTGTCTCACTCTAATAAGGACACTCCTCACTGGATTCAGGGCCTACTCAGATAATTGAGAATACTTACCCTAGCTCTAAATTCCTAAATTAATTACATCTGCAAAAATCCTTTTCGCAAATGCTCACAAGGTCCACAGATAAGGCCTTGAACGTACCTTCTGGGAGGGCCACTGTTTGCCCCCTCACACCCTCGGTCCAGTCAAGGGCCCACATCCTCAGATCCATTCAGGCATCACTGATGCTCTACATGAGATGTTTCACTTGGATGTTTTTGTTGTTTCTTACGAGATGGCACTAGTAACAGAAATAGCTAACATTAAGTGGAATTATCTGCTCATAAGAGAGTTTTGTGTTAGGCTGAAATATATGAAATTGCTAATGTTTGTCAGTTTTTGACCCAAAGGAACAGCAATTTCACCAGGCTTAGTCACCTATATTCACTCATTTAAAACTTCATGCAATCCAGAAGAAATCTACTATCATCATTCTCAACGTTAGAGAAAAATGAATTGAAGTAGCATGGGGTGGTAGGACCGACCCCAGGTCCGGTAGGGAATTGTTAGTGACATATTCCCCCCAGAGGACACGTTCCTAAATGCCCGCTTCAACCTGCCTCCATCCAAGCTCCTCTCTTGTACATCAGGTATTTCTGTGGCTTCTCCCAGACGGTGAATAGGGGGCCGTGATGGTGATCGTGTCATATGGCATCTTTTCTCAAACCTTCACACTATGGGCCAAAACGGAAATGAGGAAAGGAGGTGGAGCACAGAAGACGTGAGGGACAAAAGTACAAAAGAGAAAGAAATGTTACAGGAGACAAAAAAAGTTGAAGACAGAGAAGAAATAAGATACTTTCTCTGAGAAAACTGGATGGGAATAGACACGTGTCAAGCAGTGCTCTAGCATCAAACACGATTCCTGAGATGAACTTCATAAGCTGCTGAATGCTCACCGAACCACTGCTCAGGGTCGCTGGTATCCCGGATTTACACCTGGAAACCGCGGTCATCACTCAGCCAGTCACTCGGATGGGGAAACGAGATGTTCAAACAATGAAAATGGAAATGAGAAGGATGAGGGGGGAGAAAAAATGGCTCATTGTTTCTTATTTTTCAAACCATGAAGAAACCAAGTCTCAACAATCTATTAGTACTAGACTTCTGAACTCAAATCCCAGCACATACAGTCCCTTCATTTAGAGATTAAGAAGGGAGACAGAATGAGGTTGTCACCACCATGGGTAAGAAGAAGAGGAGGTGAGAGGAGGGGAAGGAAGGCAGAAAAAGTATATAACATGTATATGTGTTTATATATAATATATACATATGTTCATATATATGTATATGTATGTGTTCATATGCACACATATAGGATATACAGGTGAATTATTCATACATACACTTAAGTTAAACTTTTGGTAAATCATGTTATTTTGATAGTTAAAGAAAAAGAAGGGGCACATTTTTATTCAGTTCTACATTAAATTCCACTAATCTGCAATGAAAAGAGTAAATCATAACTCACAGTAGGAAACATGAAATCTTTTATTTTTTTTCTTTTCTTTTATTCTTTTAGTGTCCCATGTTCTACACAGTCCCCAGAACTAAAGATTAGGAATCTGGTCCCTGGGGACAATTCTCTGTAGAAGGAATAGCTACAAATATGTAGTAAGTGGAGGGCTGGGGAAAAAAAAGGCACAGGGAGGGACCCAAATGTGATGTTTTCAATGCCAGCTTTGGGGAAAATCATCTCTCTGCCTTCCATTAAGATGCAGTGATTTCTTTTTTAAATACCATCTGCTCAGATAAGATACCTGCCGAAAGAAACTGTTACTTCAGTTCTTGGGCATATGCTTTGTTTCTGTTCTTGTGGGAGCTTAATTCCTCTTTACTCTCCCTTGTAAGCAGCAACATTTTAACCACGATACTTGACTTTTAAGCTGTATGCATTTTTTTAAAGTAATAACACTTTTCATACCGCTTAAGAAGCAGTGTATATTCACCATATACAAAGAATTTAGAAAACTGGACAATTAAAAAGAAAAGATGAAATTATGCAAAACTTCTGATAACCAGAGATGACCACTATTCGTGTTTGCTTCATTCTCTTCAAACTTTCTTTGTATTTACAAATATTATAAATAATACTATGCTATTTATAAGATATATATATGAAGAGAGAGAGAGAGAGAGATTGGCTTATTATAAGGAATTGGTTCATGTGATTATGGGGACTGGTTAAGTCCAAAGTCTGCAGGGTGAGCCAACAGCCCAGGAGACCCAGGAAGAGCTGATGTTCAGTTCAGAGGTCATCAGGCAAGAAAAGTCAGTGTTAAAGCTGACGTCTAAGGGCAGACTGCTGGAAAATTGGTCTGGCTTGGGAAAGTAAGTCTTTTTTGTTCTACTCAGGGATTCAGCTGATTAGGAAAGGCCCATATACATTAGGGAGAGCAATCTGCTTTACTCAAAGTCTACTGATTTAAATGTTAATGTCATGCAAAATCACCCTCCTAGAAACACCCAGAATAATACCTGACCAACTATCATGGTCCCTGCTAGTTGATACATACAATTAACCATTTCAACGTGCGTACTTGATTTATTTTATAAAATATTATGAGTGTATATATAGAAGATATCTCAATGCATGCGACTTTACCATCAGTCACCTATTCTTCACTCATGATAGATAGTGATACTTCCTCACACAGCTCTTCCTACTAAGAATGGATAAATAGAGCTTTTTTAAATCCAGCAACCTGGGACCCCCGCTGTCAGCCAAGCAAAGTTGGCATGTCCCCGGAAATGTATTTCCAGGTGTCTCTGATTGACTCATGTGAAATCAGTGTCTGCCCCAATGCCAATTTCTCCATTACTTTTGATACAGTATATGGGCCGTTGCTGACCTCACTATGTCCCACTGATAGGGTCCTCCTTGTCAGCATCTCCCACCTTAACTGTAGGAGGTACAACCTATCAAGGTAATGCCTAACTGTCTGACCATCCCCACTGTACTTCTTAGACCTATTTTTTCTTCCGGATTCTTGCTCTGAATTATTATTTTTTTTAATGTGAAGATAAGGGGATGGAAGTAGGAGGCACTGTAGGGGCATAAGGAATAAACAATATGCAGGCATCTCAAAAAGGAACACCCAGGAGGAGCAGGAACAGGAGAGGGCGAGTTGGGCATGCAGTTTTCTCATTATTTACATTTGTGGTTACTTGGTCAAGGCAAAATTACGGAAAATATACACCTGTTTTCCTACCTCCTGCACAGCCACCCACCCACCTCCCAAATTCTATTTTATGAAGACTAGTCTACTTATGTCATGAGATGCATTTCAGATGTCTGTAGCTATATTTTCATTTCTAAGTCAGCTCAATTTGCCTCATTATTAGACTAAGTTCCCTCCAGATTCTGGAATTAGATTTTGTATCAGTGTTGGTGAGATTTTCATCTTTATTCATATTTCCATACATAAAGAAGTTGAGAAAGACCATTGCTGAACCTGCAAATCCGACACAATTTCAACCAGTGGCATATATTTGAAATACAAATTCACACCACTATTATCTTGAACTGTTATATGCCCACTACAATCCACAAAGGCCAGTGACCTAACAAATTGAAGTGACTTGATAAAGTTATTTCTTAATGCTCTATTGTAGAGTCTACATTTACAACTGTAACTAATTGCATTGAACGTGAAATTTAATTAAAACCTCATTGTACCATCTGTGTTCTTTGGTTAAAGGACATGTACTATTAAAAGTGTGTTGAAAAGGAGGTATTGAAAAAGTTACTTAAAATTCAGTTCCTTCCATTTTCAAAGACTGGATGGTGGCAGAGTTTAATACACCATTGTTATATCCAGCCTTTAAAAGCTCCTCAGAGCCATAGCTGATTTTCCTATTAGTTACAGACTAGAGATTGCTCCTTCAAATTAAACCTCACAATTTCTGCAACAGGGAAGAGGGAGAAAATACACACACACAGGTTGAGAATAAAGAAAAGAATCTTGGTGACTCACACTCACAACCCTTTTCCAAGGGAAAGATCTTTCTTCTCTCACCTTATTTAATTAGGAAGAAAAGCATTTTAACTGGTGAGTTTTAGGATTTCCTCTGCCAGCGGATGGACTAACATCTTAATACTTGTAATCTCTCAGTGTTAACATGAAACCAAAGCTGGAGAGTAGAACAGGAATAAAATCAAGAAAGGATAGTATTGGAGTGAAATCCACACAGCTGCAAAAAATTAAATGATTACAGTGTTAGTTCATTTCTACTCTGATGGTCGTAGGATACTGACAAAGTAATCACTGATTTTGAGTCTTTCTTGAGATGCTTAAATCAGTTGCAGAGGAAGTTTTCACAGTCTCCTAGTAGGTTAAAAAGCTAAAAAAATATCAAGGCATTTCCTCTTTGTAGGTCTTATTTTAGAAAGCCCTGGTATGGCCTCCAGTTTATTTATATTCCAGCAGCTGTGGTCACGACATCAGGGTGTGATAAAACCATCTCTCAGTTGTGCATGCACCTGTCGTTAAAGGGAAATCTGGGACAGATGGGCAGGGACCGAGAGGTCCTGAGTGATGGTGGGCACCCTGGGAGAGTAGATGCCATTGCAGGGCAGCTGGGCCAGGGGCTCAGGCATCAGTGTTGGAATGTCCCTACTTCAGCCCTTTGTTAAACTGACCTCATTCCCACAGTCACCAATTTCCTCGTGCATCTCACAAGACGGTGCCAGAATGAGGTCTGTTTTTCCCTTGCTTTTGAAACTGCAGAATATCTAGAAGTACACAGTAGATCCTCAACAAATACCATTGATGGAAGGGCCAAGAGGAGCTTTAGACCCTGCAATGATTCAAGACAATCGCAATCCACATTTTTAAAAGGTGGCTGTCCCAGTAAGTATGAAGCAGGCCCATTGACGTTTATGGTGGTCTTTATATCCATGTCCGATAGGTGAAGCAGGGCTGTACTGTGACCCCTGAGCACTCTGAGGCTCACAGAAGTTGAGTGACTTGCCCAAGGTTGCCGCCACGAGGCTGATCCAGGACAGGCACCTAGGTATTAGTGCAACTCTGAGTTACATGCGCATATACACACCTGAGTCTGAATTCTGCCTTCATCACTTGTTTTCTCTCGGAAATCCAGTCTCCTCATCTGCACATGATTTGAGGTGGAATCAAATATAATACCCCACGCCTGAACTAAACACCATGGACAACATGAACTACATGCCCACCCTCCTCAGGGGTGAGCACACACAGAAACTGCCTGCAGGGAACTGGTCCTTCTGTGAGGCAGGTGTCTCTGCCCAGGGATGACCCCCTACAGCCAAGCCAAGGTGGGCTCAGGGACTGGGGGCAGTCAGTCCAGCTGGAGGTGACACAGCCTTTGACTTCAGGCCCCCAGTGTTCATAGGCCTCTCGCCTACCTGACGGCAGCCCCTGCCCCTGGAAGCTGGGGTGCAGAGAGGGGAGCAGGACAGTGCGAGGTATCAATGGAACAAATGAGAACTACTTGGTTCTACAAGGAAAATACCACAATTTTCTGATTTATGGTTATTTTCAAAAGAAGAGAATATCATAAGTGTTTGATTGTATGTGAAATTCAGACATGGAGGAAGTTCTAAAGAGAATATACCACAATAGACTCCTCATGTGCAAACACAAGTTTCCATGAAGCTCTAGCCCTTGCAAAGTAAGCTCTGTGCCTGAGATGCCTGTTCTCTTCACCAGCTCTCAGTGATGAACCATCCTTTATGGATAAGCCTCAGGACCTGAGAAACTTCAGCATCTCAAGCAGCTTTGGAAATTCTGTTTCCATTTTCTACATATAAAATAAAACTATGATGATAACACTGGTGATATGTACATCCACTGGGCTCTTGCTGTTTGCCAAGCACCATGCCAGAATTGACAACAGCAACAGTCTGAGGTGGGCAATCACATTTTATAGGAAAGAAAACCCCAAAGCATATAGTAGTATTAGTCGCAGTCACATTATGTTACACTTACTGTGTGTATTATGTACTGTCATCTATTTACAACTATTGTCTATCTCTATCATCTATCATCATCTATTATCTATCACCTGTTACCTATCACCTATTATCTATCAATTATCTATTATCTATCTACCATCTGTCTCTATTTATTATCTACCATTTACCTATCACTATTCATCTTATCTATCTATTATCTATCAATCTATTACCTATCAATCTATTACCTATTATTGATCTACCATCTGTCTCTATTATCCATTATCTATCACCTGTTATCTATCATCTATATATTACCTATCAATCTATCACCTATTCCCTATCATCTATCTCTATTACCTATCTTTTATCTATTATCTATCTACCATATATCTATCTCTATTATCCATCTATTGTCTATTATCTATCTGTCTTCTATCTATCTGTACCATAAAATTTTATAATAAACATATGAGAGAAGAATTATGATTTTATTCCCATTTTGAGATGAGAAAATGGAGGGAAGGGGAGAATACGTGACCTGCTTTAAGTCACAGAGTAATAAGCGGTGCAGGACAGACTCGAACCAGGAAATCCAGGTCAGAGTCTGTTCTCAGATCACTAAGTCATGCCTCTTAAGTGCTCATAAAGTATTTGCTTAAAAAGGGACAAATGAGTGGATGAATGGACATTCCTGTGATGACAGCAAATGAGGGATATGATGGAAACTCCTGCTCTAACAACTACACTGTTGGGCTTCTTCGCCTTGTTCTAAAGGGATTTTCAGTTGGCACTGACTTTCCTTTTCAGAACAAAATACTGGAAAAACACAAAGCTTGGTTTCCTGCATTCATCAGTGATGTAGTGAGACGTTAATTGCATGGTTAGCATAGGGGCTCCTGGGTGATGCAGATGTGTCTGGCATGGTGTTTCTTTCAGTAATTAGGTAAAATATTCTGAGTATATGGTGTTCTGAGTATAAAAATTAATGAGAAAAAATCACACATTTACTAGTCAACTTTCTCACAAACGGAATCAGAAATCACTCTGTTTGAACATCACCAAGTCTGATATTTTAAGTTAGTAGAATGGAGACGTGGGGCTGATGTAGACATAATATACAGGGATTGTGTGGGATGATTGACTTTTGTAGCTGAAAAATAAGCTTTTGTCATTTATAATTATAATTCTGCAGGTAATGTCTGATGATTCTCAGTGAGGAAGGCTGTGCATGTGGGGGGTAGGGGTTTGATGGGAAATCTGTATAATCTCCTCTCAATTTAGCAGTAAAAATAAAACCGCTAAAAAAATTAAGTCCCTTTACAAGAAAGTACCCGTGTGCTCACATATTGTTTTTTCAATAAGAGTACAGTGAAAGAAACAAAGAAAACACAGACTCATGTAAAACAACCCAATTCCTGAAACAGAGCAGCAAACATACTTGACTCTGACTTCAAATATTATACATGTTCTCCCTTCATTTTTTCTTGCTGTCATTTGGAGATTTATGGTGTAACTAGGACCTTCTTTTAACAGGTAACTCCTGCCAGGAAGTCTCAGAGCCATGTCCTCCTTAGCGTAGTCTAGTAATTTGATTGCTTGGTTTTAATACTTAGCCGGAATTCTTGATGGGAACAGTTGGTGCTCTTAGGGGAAGAGGGATGAATGTGAAACACGGATGCAGTTTGCAGCTTTTCAGGGAAGTCCACACCAGGCTGTGGCAGTTAAACACGCCGTAGGAAATAATAATTAAGAAAACTGAATACTTGTACATTTCCCTAATGTATCAAATTCATTTGCTTTTGCCTACACTGTTATTGCCTTCATAGAATCATTATCTCTCTCCTGTTAATGAGAGGTTCTTGCTGTCATTATGTGTGCATGTCATATGCCTCTGGGACCTTGTGGCAGCCCCTTGACCCATGCCTGATTTCAGCTATGGCTGCTGGGGTGGGGCAGGAGTGCTTGCAAGTCCAGACTCACCTTGCACTGCCAGCATACACCAGCAAGTACCAAAGCCTCTCTGCAGTCTGCTAAGGGCCTTCTCTAATGCTCCTGGTCACACCAAGTCCAAGCTCGCAGGCTCATGCTGCAAGTACACTAACTGCTTAATGCCCTGGAAGTAACCCGCATCCAAGTGGGGATGGAGCCAATGGATGAGAGCTCAGGCTGGTTTTCCATCTTCAGGTGGGCAAACCTGGGAGGTGTTCTACCTGCCCCTCAGGAAGCCCAGGTAGAATCAGAATCCTTTTGCTCACAGGAAAGACACTGATAGCAAATCTTTACTGGACTTGCCTTCTTTTTCTTTCTCACTGTGTCTGTTCCCTCATTCCTGTTGCTTGGGATCGCCTCTCTCATCACCCTCCAGTGCTCACACCCTTTCCTCAAGCTCTCTCTGTACGGGCCCCACACTCAAACAACGTCCTGTGATTGATAAAACTGGCAAAATATTACTAAATAAATGCAGTTTTCTACTGAGCATGTTTCTTTCAAAAGATGCTATGCATGAAGGTAAGAGCAATATAATGATTTATAAAAAGAGTACAACCATTTCTTTAAAGATTAACAATTTTTAATTGAAAACCACAAACTTCACCAAAAAGAACAAAGCACAAAATCAGTGGATTCTGAAAGTTCATTCTTCTTTGAGGTCTTCTTTGGAAAGGAATTTGAGCAAATAATTGGTCTCAAAACAGTAGTTAAAAAAGGTTCAAGTCTTAAAGTTATGTGATATCACAAGTCAAGCACAGCAAAAGACACCAGATATTCCCCTTTCACTTCTGCTTTCTGCCACTTTCCCTCCATAACACTATTAATTCTGTTAATGTGATGTATATAATAATACATAATTCTGTATATAGTACAGACCAGGGATGTTTCATCTGGTTGCACAGAGCTTCTGGTGAGAAAAAACAGAAAAATATAAGCAGCCCATGCTGATGTAATTGGTGTACACCCTGGATTGGAGCACACTGTTCCCACGCTGATGTAACGGGCACGCACT
>JAQQAC010011420.1:31707435-31821525 GCA_029783875.1 Phataginus tricuspis | reverse complement strand
CGCACTCTGGATTGGAGCACACTGTTCCCACGCTGATGTAACGGGCATGCACTCTGGATTGGATCACACTGTCTCCACACTGTGATTGGTGTACATTTTAGATCAGATCACACTGGGCTCAGATTATTATAAATTGTGAGCCAGTGGTTTTATTTGTTACTTTTTCTTTAACCTCCTGTAATTTACTAGAACTGATCAACTCAATATAATCAACATCCTGGAAATGACTGGATTTGAAAGGAAATCAGTTTAAGGACATACTCATAAGAGGATAGACAATAGAAAATCACCATAGATGTAGAAACAGGAAGACTTTTTTTGAAAAAACATAGGTCAACAGTAAATATTCACTGTCTTCTGAAGCTTGTCTCCTTGGTTTACTGACAGATGGTCAAAAGAAGTTTGTCATGAGCATAAGATATGAGACTGGTCTTCCCTTACAGGCTATCCAGTCCAGGCATCCTAGATAGAATTATTCTCACTTTCCAACCCTAATTGACTAGTAATGGCTGCCAGATTAGCAATGTTCCAAGGATTTAGGGCCTTGCCCTGAAACAGGAGAAAAGACACTGTGATAGATTAATAATATCTGTCATGGCCTGAACAAGAAGAATGCCAGTTCATGTAGAATATGGATTCCAACCTCCACTGCAAGACAAGGTCATTAATTCTCACAATGTTGGAACTCAGATTTTTGAGGAAATAATTAACATTTTTGAACTAAAATAAAGCAAAAAATAGCTGGGTTAGGATCAGCATAGTGGCTCTGAAATTCTTGAGTATAGATTATATAAGACATCTTGGATATCTCTTTGTTTAAATTGAAGTATTACAAATATAGCATAAAGTATAATAATCTCAAACTTGATGAATCTGTGCATAAGTAGACACCTGTTTAATCACTACTTTGATCAGGATGGAAAACTTGCAACACTCCAGAAGTTTCCCTTGAACGCCTTCCCAGTCAATAACCCCAAGGTAACCACCATTCTGACTTCTGTAACTATTGACTAGTTCTGTATGTTCTTAAACTGCATGGAAATGGAATCATCATATGTACCTGGGTATCTTCTTATCAATGCAGGTGTCTTATCTATCTCTGTGCTGCTAATTGGTTATTCGCAGTAAGTTGATTGAAAGTCCAACATCCTGTGAATAGAGAAGTATTGCACTTTACAAAGGAGATTGTTATGGAGATAGGGTGATATTAGATCCTGTGCAAATCTGTAATACTGTCAGGACAGTACTCTTTAACAAAGGGCTGAACTAGCACCTGCATCTTGAAAAGGTTTTCTGGGAAACTAGACACTCTGAAAAAGCTCTGTGCATAGGTAACTAGAAATGTTAGAAAACATTTAGAAAACAGCCTTTTCAATGCGCAAATGACCTCTATAAGACCAGGAAGGAATAAAAAAAACTGAAAACAAGAAATGTAATTACATTGTCATCTCCTTCTGCAGTTCCTTGCAGTAAGAGGATGAGAGGACGCCACACTCCATAACTGGAGAGAAGGGGTGGAAAATTCCACCTTGTTGAGGTGTGGCCCTTGAATTGAGGCTGCCTCTTGAAGCAGGCTACATCCAAATGGCCTGTGGCCTTTGAAAGCACAGACTAGAAAAAACATCTTTCGGCTGGCACAGGAAGGCGGCAAAGGAGATTGATGAAGTGGGGTGGGCTCTCTGCAGACAAAAAAAAAATCTACTTATAATTTACAAATATAGGATAGACTTACCTGGATTTGAAATTCCAATTTACACAGCTTTGTGGTCTGGAAACTCAAGGAAAAAATGAATATTGTTTATTCTCCTGGAATAACGGCTATACTCCTGGAATACTTGTCAGAGGCAACCACCATCCTTACCTAGATCTACAGGATTGTCATGGACAAAGTGCTTCTAAACATGATGCAAAGTCCTTCTAATTCAAGCTCCAAATTATGTTTTTAAAATAAATGAGAATCAAGTATACATATAACAAAATTATTCATGGCTATTTCATTTATTAAACAATCTGTTAAAATAATGATTAAAAAGACTAAAGCTAAAAAGTAAGTAACTGTGAGAAATAAATAAAATACTATCAGGGAAAGGAGAAAAAGAACAACACAAAATTGTATAATTAAATATATGTATATGTATACTTTTTATATACATGTATTTTTTTAAACATGTAGATATAATTTATACAACTTATAAAAAGAATACAATCATTGCTGTAGTGGAAGATAGATGTAAGATAGTTATCCAGAAGGGAGCATAAATGTTTAAAAAATGAAAAATAAGAAATAACTTAGCAGAAGAGAAGAATATAATAATAAGCCTTAATATACATGGTGAGTACTCCATGATAAGAGAATGCAGAGACTTGGAGCAGAAGAGTAGTCAAAGAGAAAAAGATAGATACTTTTCTAGAATTGATGAAAAGCATAAGTTATTAGACTGACAAAGCATAATGCATCCCAAGCATAGTAAATAAAAATAAATCCACTCCTGATATGAAAAGCATAGAGCACTAAGGGAAAAGAAAAGCTTAAGGGCATGAAGTAATACCAGGTTGTAGGAGTGAGGCAGAAGACTTCTGAAAAGCAAATATAAAAGTTAAAAAAGAGTTTAATTATATCTCTAAAATTATAAGGAAAAACAATCATCAACCTGGATTTATGTCCAGAAACATAATTATTCAAGAGCAAATGCCAAGTAAAGATATTCTCAAACAAATCAAAAGTGATAGAGTACACTTCTATTTTTCCTTTTTCTTATGTTCTTCTCTGGCTTTTTTAATTCAAGTCAAATACACTTATAAACATAACTGTAAAAATTTTAAACACTATATTAGAAAATCAAATCCAACATTACATCAAGAAAATGTAATCTAAATTAATGTTGAATGGCCAAGTTTGGCTTATTCTGGAAATACAAGACTGTAATATTAAAAATCACTCAAAAATATGTGTTGAATGACATAAACTCCTTTCATCTGAGTTACACACTTTTGGTCATCTTCCAGATAAAATATTGTGGCTGTTAACCTACTATGATGCCTAAGACAAAATACTTACATTTTATAGTTAAAAATATAAATCTATAAAATTGTATTGAATGTTATATTAATTATAGATTGCCACATAACAGCATTACTACAAACTTAGTGGCCAAAGACACACATGTATTATATCACAGTCTGTTGGCTCAAGAGTCTTGAAATGGTTTAACTGGGTGGTCTGCTTCAGAATCTCCCAAGATTGCAATCAAAGTGTTAGACAGAGCTGCAGTCTCATCTGAAGCTCAGCTGGGGAAGAATACATTTCCAAGGTCATATGCTGTTAGGCAGTCATTTAGTCCCTTGTAATGTACTAGACAGAGAGCCTCAATCTCTTGCTGGCTCTCAGCCAGAGGTAATCATCTGTTTACTGCCATTAGACCTTTTTAACATAACCATTTCTCTCAAAACCTGTGAAAGAGAAAGTCTCCTAGCAAGATAGGTTTAAATCCTATGTAACATTATCACAACAGTATCGTCCTATCACAGTGGCACATTCTATTGATTAAGAGCAAGTCATTGGTCCCATCCATTGTCAGGGGGCAGGAATTTCACATGGCAGGAATACCGGGAGGTAAGCATCTTGGGAGATACCTTTAGTATTTCCACCTCAGATATATTTATATATTTAATATATTTTATAGTTATAAATAGATGGCAATAAAAGCTTTTTTTTCTCCTTAACTTCTCTTCCTTCCTCTCTTTGCTTTCTCTTCTCTTCTCTCTTCACTCACATTTGTCTTGCTATAGCGCTGACACCATGCATTCATCTTAAGTCAGGGTAGCTGGCATCTAAGGTGAGTGCTGATCATGGCTAGGTGTCTACATCGCAGCACATATCAGAGCTTGCATGTCATTTTTACAAAGCAACCTTACCAGGCATTTTGGAGTGAGTGATGTTCTAACAATTAAGTAATGTAAAGAGATAATAATCTAAATAATAATTAATCTAACAAGTAACTTAGAGATAATGTTATTCTTAAGAAAAAAAAGCCAACAGTGGAAAAAGCAAGGCTGTGAGATATATCTCAAATTGTTTGGAGCTGTAACAAATACAATATAGTACTGAAAGAATTAATTTATACATCCCATTGAATGCAGCTAACTCACTACTGGACTGACTGATGGTAACATTTTCCTCTTATGCATTAGTCCAGGATTTCCTCATTGTACATCTCCAGAATGAATTTTTCAGAGGAAGTGATCACTTATGTCTATTCCATTGTCTCTTGGAAAGACTAATTTCTTTCAAACAATCAGGGCTCATTAATTTAGACTACTTCTGAGAAAGTCCAGCCAAAATATTCAGAAATAACTACATTCATTCAAAAAAGATCACAAAAGTTCCTACATCTAAAAACCACTATACTTTAGACTGTGGAGCACATAA
The DNA here is from genome assembly GCA_029783875.1 of Phataginus tricuspis. Classification (NCBI taxonomy): domain Eukaryota; kingdom Metazoa; phylum Chordata; class Mammalia; order Pholidota; family Manidae; genus Phataginus; species Phataginus tricuspis. The sequence goes on along the minus strand of JAQQAC010011420.1, from coordinate 31,817,096 downwards.
TGTTATAACTGATTAAGTTTCCATATTAAACAAGAGTGTAAATCCACAAAGAAGTGCTTAGTTTTGGAATCAAGACCTACCTTAAGAATCTATAGCCTTTCCTCATCAATTTAGTTTCTTTTTTCTATTTTAATTGTATTGGACTTGTTGGTATTAAATGACTGAATGCCTTGACATTTTGTTAATATTAGTTTAACTGAATGATCTTTATTTTTTTACTCCAAACCAAGTAGCTTCTGAGAAACTTGTCTTTAGACTCCAAGTAAGTTACATCTCATAGTTGTTAGGATGGCTTCAGTGAGAAGTAAGGGAGAGTCTAGGTGTCCTACCTAAGAGTCAGGAGTCTGGAATCATAGGCATTGTTTCTGCTCCCTAATAACCTACGGTAAGCAATTTTACAGCTCTTGAATCTGCCCTGGGATAATCTCAAAGCATTTTGTCTCAGAGTGCTTTTCACCCTGTCCCTAGCTGATATAAAGGATTGCTATACAATCAAAGAAATAACTTAAGCATCAGGGTATTGGTAAAGTATTCAGTATAGGCACATGGGTGCTAAAGACCACAAAAGCCAGATTTTGAGAAGAAGAGATGAGATTTAACAAGGCAAAGAGTAGTTGACTATGGATGGTGGTATACCCTCCATTCTGTCCACCCTTTATGTACTCAAAAGCTGAAGTGATATTTTCAAAAAAACTCTCTCCCTTTCATTTCTTTCTTATGACTGTTTTAGTCACTTTCAATTGCTTTAAGATAAAGTCCAAATTTCTTAAAATATTCTATAGGGTTTTGCATTATCCGGCCCATACCTCTTTGGCTTTAACTTGTACCATGGCCCCCACCTGCACCCAGCTCCTTTATTCTTGCTGCACTCACACTTTTACCCCTTCAGAGTGTTACGTTCTTTTCTGCCACAGTGCCTTTGCACATATTCGTCCCTTTACCTGAATTACTAAAAACATTCTCTAATTACACACAAAATCTCCCTCTTTAGTTAACTCTATCTGTTCCTCTAGATCACAGCTCAGTTTTTACTAGCTCAAATTAACCTTCCCTGATTTTCTAGATGAGATTTAATATCACCATTATAGCATTTCCAAGCACCATATATTTCTTTTCACTAGCAATTAACATAATTGTAATTTTCTATATTTTGTGTGACTATATACTGTATGTCCATCAATTTCACTAGATAGTAAGCTGTATCAGGCCTTTATTTTGTTTATCATTTCCTAAGTCACATCCCATAGTAGAGATCCAATGAATCCTCATTATTAAATTAATTTATCACATCTTTACCGTAATGTTCTCTCCAACTGCTCTTATTTAATGTGGATAGTTACTCTGTTATGACAGAAGAGAGCAATAATTTGAAAAGATGGTGTTGCATTATCTTCACTGTGACAAAGGGCTTCCTGTGATGTACAGGAGCCTTTTAGATGGGCTCAGAGACCACAGGGCACTTAATTTCCATGATGAAAATTATAGCTTGCCTGATTAGTCTTTGTCATCACTTAATGACCAAGGACAAGATAATGAAAAAGGGAGAATTTGATGTGGGAGGATATAATGACACAAAAGCAGATTTACACCACCTTGCTCCAAAATCTAACAAAATATAAAAATATAAGTTTAAATGTACCAATATTATAAAACTGCATATGATTAGAATTTTACTAATGAATCAGTAAGGGAAGGAGATCAGATCCTTAAAGATAAAGTAAAACAGAGATGCCTCACTGGTAGCCCCATAACAGAGCATGTACATGGAGGGAATTGCATGTGTGGCTGTGACACAAAGAAGATGAAAAGCCCTTTAGAAAAAAAAAACAAAACAGACAGACAGACAAAAGAAAAACAGAGCATATGCCTGCTAATGAATGACTCAAAAGGGAAAAATTCTTTAATTTCATTTATTTTGCCCTGACTAGGAGGAATGCAAGAATGAGCACAGAGAAAGGACACTCCCTAGACTAACCATTAATAAGACCACATGGAAAATACCTTCTGAAAACCTCTCCTCCGATGATGATTAAGCATTCCATATTCAAAACCCAAAGTATAGCCTATCTTTATTCATCTACCCCTGTTCTGCTGCATGTGGCAACAAAAGAGGAGGTAGGAAAGTAGCCCTCCAATAAGACTCAAAGATGAAAGCGCATGTAGGGCCTGGACAAGGGGTGAAATTAGTGAAAGAAGAGCCAACCAGAGTATAGTTGAACAAACAGGTAGTCTGGAGAAAGATGTACAAGTGCTTTGTTATTTCCTAAGTAGAAATATTACAGACTACATTGTAGTGACACTGGTAAATAATAGCATAATTACAAAACCTTTAATACTTTAAAACTCTCTCTTGATCAACTTCTGAATTGTAGAGAAAACCAAAATCCCAATTGTACACTACAAAAAATAGCAACAATAAAGTCTCTGAATATGAAATCAAGTATTTAAATGTCATGAGAACATATTCTGAAGTCTTAAACAATTACCTAATTTAACAAGAAAGAGGAAAATTAATGACTTTTTTCAAAATCATTAAGTAAAAGAACAACGCCATGAAGGAAACAGAAGAAAACCAGTAATAAAAGAAACACACACAAATTAATGAATTAGGAACTAGTAAAGTAATAAAAATAGCTTTGATTTATAAATGTAGGTACTGATGATATTTTTAATCTAATAACATTTAGATTTAAGAAATAGATTTAGAAAGGAAACGAATCACAAACTAGTAAATAAGAAAAGGTAAGGTATCAAATCTTGAAAAATAGAGAAAACATATTGTAAAAATAGATGCAAAGTTGTAAAAGCTGGGTATAATTTTTAGAAAAACAAAAATCAATTAAATTAACTTCAAGTGAGGGGAAAGATGGCAACATGAGAAGTGAGGAAGAAACCTCTTCCCAAAACCACATATAACACGAAAATACAGCAAATACAACTAATCCTTTAAGAGCGGCCCAAACAGTGCAACAGACTGCCTACTTCTGGGGAAAAGAGAAGACCTCATGGGAAAAGGTAAAGTAGCAAAGCCACAATCCAGTGGGACCCAAGCTCACAGACAGGAGGAAGAGAAACCGAGCAGGGAGGGAGTAGAAGTCCATGACTGCTAAACACACACCCCTGGAGATCCGTTCTGGGAGCACAAACCCATGTTACACAGTGCTCTTGAGTAGAGGGGTTGGAAAGAAAATATAGACAGAATACTTGAAGAAACTAATATTCCATCTGCTTGGGGAGAACAGGTACTCACAACCAGCTGCTCTTGGACAAAAGAAGATGGGCTCTTTGAAAGACTTCCCAACAGTGAGAGGGGTGCTGAAGGGGTGAGGATTACACAGAGCTTGCTGCTCAAGGGAAAGGACAGGTGGACAAAATCATCCCAGCACTCACAGTCCATCAGTTTGGGAACTTTTAGGAGCTTCATACACTTCATCCCCCTTCCTGGCAATGCAGAACCAAGATCTCCAACTGAGATATGCAGCCTGCTATTCCTTCCTCACAGTAGGTACCAGTCTGTAGACCCGCTGCCCTGCAATTGTGCCAGGGCAACCAGAGGGCAGCCCTGCCTATAGAAGTTACAGTGGCATAAGGCAGAGGCTCCTCCCTACATGCTAGACCCACTGGAACTGACAGTGGAGCCAGGCACTGCAGCTGGGAAGCAGGGAAGAGCTGGTTCCTCCAGGCAGGTGCTAGCAGCACATGCCTGCTACCCCCACCATTGCTCCAGTTGCTGGGCAAGAGTAGAGCTTCTGGGCACTAGAGGGTGCTGCTGACACAAAGTTATTATTCCATAGTAATCACTAGAAATATGAAATGGCAAAGGAATTTAGTCCAAACAAAATTACTAGAAAAAACACCAGAAAGAGGGATCAGTGAAACTGAAATCAACAATATTCTTGATAAAGATTTCAAAATAAAAATTATAAATATGCTCACAGAGCTACAGAAAAATACTCAAGATCTCAGGGAGGACTTCAAGAGAAGGATAGAAACTTTGAAAAATACAATATCTGAAATGAAACATACAATGGAGGGATTTAAAAGATTAGAGGAGGTAGAAGAGATGGAGAATGAAATAGAAATAAGAGAACAGGAAAACAAAGAATCTGAGGCACAGAGAGGAAAAAGGATCTCTAGGAATGAAACAATAATAAGAGAACTGTATAACCAATCCAATCAGAACAATATTTGCATTATAGGAGTACCAGAAAAAGAAGAGAGAAAAAGGGATAGAAAGTCTTTGAGGCTAGATCACTCTAATACCAAAATCAGGCAAAGAAAACACAAAAAAAGAAAATTACAGACCAATATCCCTGAAAGCATAGATGCAAAAATACTCAACAAAATTTTAGCAGAATGAATTTAAAAAATACATCAAAAAGATCATCCACTAGATTCAAGATAGCAGCATGAGAGGTGAGATGGAGAGCTCCTCCAAAAACCACAAACAGTACAAAAATATAGTTAAGAAATACAACTAACCTTCAGACAGCAACAAGAAGGAAGGCTGAACCAGACTGCATACAGACCTCACAAACAGAGCAGACCTCAAGAAACAGGGTGACGTATGAAAGCCTTAATCCGGCAGGACCCAAGTCCTTCCCCCACCCCAGCTCACCGGTGGGAGGAAGAGAAACGGAGTGCGGGAGGGGGTGAAAGCCTGGGACTGCTGGACACCTAGCCCTGGACATCTGCTTTGTGAGCAGAACCCTATATTGTGTGGTGCCCTGGGCACTGGGGAGCTCAGACAGGCAGAGTGCTTGTGTAATTGACATTCCAGCCATCTGTGGAGGAGGGGATCCACACCCAGCTGCTCTGTGTCAGAGGAAAGGCAGGGAGTCTGAGAGGCTTTCTAGCAACGAGAGGGCTGTTGAAGGGGCAGGGTTTGCACGGAGCTTGCTGTGCAGGGGAAGGGAGAGCTGGACAAGGTTGACTGGGGGCACACTGCTCAGCTGGTTGGGAACTTTGAGGAACATCAGGTGCTCCATCCTCCTGGCTGCCTGCTCAGCTCCGAGGCCCCCACTGTGACACACAGCCTGCCTAGCCTTCTACTGGCCTGCAGGCACCTGCTCGCAAACCCACAGTCACTGTGCAGGCATCAGGCCAGCCAGATGGAGGCCCAGCCTGCAACAGCTACAGAAGCAAAGCACTGAAGATTATGCATGTGTACTTGGCCCACTACCTCTGACACTGGAGACAGGCACCACAGACGGGAAGCAGGAAACAGATCTTTCCTCCCACCAGGCACCAGCTCCACTCCCAGACGTCCCCCAACCTCACTCTAGGGGCTGAGCAGCTCCAGAAACTGGAGTTTCTCCACTCTAGTGGGCACCACACAGAAACACGAAACATCAAAAGAACATGGTTCAGACCAAAATCTGACAAATCCCAGAAAGAGGGTCAAATGAAACCGAACTCACAAATCTTCCGGAAAGAGAGTTCAAAATAAAAATTATAAACATGCTTATAGAGGTACAGAAAAATATTCAAGATCTCAGGAACAAATTTAAGATGGAGATTCAATCATTAAGAAATACCATATCTGAAATGTAACATACAATGGAAGAATTTAAAAGCAGATTAGATGTAGTAGAAGAGATGGTAAATGGAGTAGAAATTAGAGAAGAGGAATACAAAGAAGCTGAGGCACAGAAAGAAAAAAGGATCTCTAAGAATGAAAGAATATTGAGAGAACTGTGTGACATATCCAAACGGAACAGCATTCACATGATAGGGGTACCAGAAGAAGAGAGAGAGAGAAAAAGGGATAGAAAGTGTCATTGAGGAGGTAATTGCTGAAAACTTCCCCAATCTGGGGAAGGAGATAGTCTCTCAAACCATGGAGGTGCACAGATCTCCCAACACAAGGGACCCAAGGAAGACAACATCAAGACATATAATAATTAAAATGGCAAAGATCAAGGATAAAGACAGACTTTTAAAAGCAGCTAGAGATAGAAAAAAATATCACATACAAAGGAAGACCCATCAGGCTCTCATCAGACTTCTCAACAGAAACCATACAGGCCAGAAGAGAGTGGCATGATATATTTAAAGCAATGAAGCAGAAGGGCCTTGAACTAACAATACTCTACCCAGCAAGGTTATCATTTAAATTTGAAGGAGGGATTAAACAATTTTCAGATAAGCAAAAGCTGAGAGGATTTACCTCCCACAAGCCACTTCTACAGGGCATTTTGGAGGGACTCCTATAGATGGAAGTATTCCTAAGGCTAAATAGATATCATTCAAGAGAAGACAAAGAGTACAGAATATGATTCATAACATACAAAAATGGAAGAGGAACAAAAAGGAGGAAAAAAACATTTAGGTTGAGTTTCTAATAGTATACAAAATAAGTTAAATTAGACTGTTAGATAGTAAGGGAATTGCCCTTGACCCTTTGGTAACCACAAATTTAAGCCTGTAATGGCAATAAGTACATACCTATCGATAATCACCCTAAATGTAAATGGTCTGAATGCACCAATCAAGAGACAGAGAGTTACTGAATGGATAAAAAACAAGACCCATCTATATGCCTCCTACAAGAGACTCACATCAAACCCAAAGACATACACACACTGAAAGTAAAGGGATGGAAAAAGATATTTCATGCAACTAATAGTGAGAAAAAAGCAGGAGTTGCAGTACTTGTATCAGACAAAACAGACTTCAAAACAAAGAAAGTCACAAGAGAGAAAGAAGGGCATTACATAATGATAAAAGGGTCAGTCCAGCAAGAGCATATAACTATTATAAATATCTACGCTCCCAACACAGGATCACCTACATATGTGAAACAAATACTAACAAAATTAAAGGTGGAAATAGAAAGCAATGCATTCATTTTAGGAGACTTCAACACACCACTCACTCCAAAGGGCAGATCAACCACACAGAAAATAAGTAATGAGAAAGAGGCAAAGAACAACATATAAGAACAGATGGACCTAACGGACATCTACAGAACACTCCATCCAAACGCAAAAGGATACACATTCTTCTTAAGTACACATGGAACATTTTCAAGAATTGATCATATACTAGGCCACAAAAAGAACCTCAGTAAATTTAAAAATATTGAAATTGTACCAACCAGCTTCTCAGATCACAAACATATGAAACTAGAAATAAATTACACAAAGAAAACAAAAAAGCCCACAAATACATGAAGGCTTAAAAACATGCTCCTAAATAATAAATGGATCAATGATCAAATAAAAACAGAGGTAAAGCAATATATGGAGACAAATGACAAGAATAATTCAACACCACAAAATCTGTGGGATGCAGCGAAAGCTGTGCTAAGAGGGAAATATATTGCAATACAGGCCTACCTCAGGAAAGAAGAACTATCCCAAATTAACAGTCTAAACTCACAATTAATGAAACTAGAAAAGGAAGAACAGATGAGGCCCAAAGTCAAAGTCAATAGAAGGAGGGACATAATAAAGTTTAAAGCAGAAATAAATAAAATTGAGAAGAATAAAACAATAAAAAGAATCAATGAAAGCAGAAGCTGGTTCTTTGAGAAAATAAACAAAATAGATAAACTCCTAGCCAGACTTATCAAGAAAAAAAGAGAGTCTACACACATAAACAGAATCAGGAATGAGAAAAGAAAAATCACTACGGATATGACAGAAATACAAAGAATTATGAGAGAATACTATGAAACATATATGGTAACAAACTGGATAACCTAGATGAAATGGACAATTTCCTAGAAAAATACAATCCTCCCAGGCTAACCCAGGAAGACACAGAAAATCTGAATAGACCAATTACCAGCAAAGAAATTGAACTGGTAATCAAAAAACTACATAAGAACAAAACGCCTGTACCAGATGGTTTCACTGCTGAATTTTATCAACCAGTTAGTGAAGACCTAATACCCATCCTCATTAAAGTTTTCTAAAAAAAGTAGAAGAGGAGGGAATACTCCCAAACTCATTCTACGAGGACAACATCACTCTAATACTAAAACCAGGCAAAGACACCACAAAAAAAGAAAATTACAGACCAATATCCCTGATGAACATAGATGAAAAATTACTCAACAAAATGTTAGCAAAGCGAATTCAAAAATACATCAAAAAGGTCATCCATCATGATCAAGTGGGATTCATCCCAGGGATGCAAGGATGGTAAAACATTCAAAAATCCATCAACTTCATCCACTACATCAATAAAAAGAAGGACAAAAACCACCTGATCATCTCCATAGATGCTGAAAAGCCATTCAACAAAATTCAACATCCATTCATGATAAAAACTCTCAACAAAATGGGTATAGACGGCAAGTACCTCAACATCAAAAAGGCTATATATGACAAACCGACAGCCAACATTATCCTTAACACCGAGAAGCTGAAAGCTTTCCCTTTAAGATCAGGAACAAGACAAGGATGCCCACTCTCCCCACTTTTATTCAACATAGTACTGGAGGTCCTAGCCATGGCAATCAGACAACACAAAGAAATAAAAGGTATCCAGATGGGCAAGGAAAAACTCAAACTGTCCTTGCTTGCAGATGACATGATATTGTACATAAAAAAACCCTAAATAATCCACTCCAAAACTATTAAACCTAATATCTGAATTCAGCAAATTTGCGGGATACAAAATTAATACACAGAGATCTGTTGCATTCCTATACATTAATGATGAACTAGCAGAACTAGTAATCAGGAAAACAATTCCATTCACAATTGCATCAAAAGAATAAAACACATAGGAATAAAACGAACCAAGGATGTGAAAGACCTATACCCTGAAAACTACAAGATACTCCTAAGAGAAATTAAAGAGGACGCTAATAAGTGGAAACACATCCCATGCTCTTGGCTAGGAAGAATTAACATTGTCAAAATGGCCATCCTGCCTAAAGCAATCTACAGATTCAATGCAATCCCTATCAAAATACCTACAGCATTCTTCAATGAACTAGAGCAAATAGTTCTAAAATTCATATGGACCCACAAAAGACCCTGAATAGCCAAAGCAATCCTCAGAAGAAAGAATAAAGCAGGGGGGATTAAGCCCCCTGACTTCAAGCTCTACTACAAATCTACAGTAATCAGGACAATTTGGTACTGGCACAAGAACAGACCCATAGACCAGTGGAACAGAATAGAGAGGCCAGATATAAATCCAAGCATATATGGTCAATTAATATATGATAAAGGAGTCATGGATATACAAGGGGAAATGACAGCTTCTTCAACAGCTGGTGTTGGTAAAACTGGACAGCTACATGTAAGAGAATATAACTGGATTACTGTCTAACCCCATACACCAAAGTAAACTCAAAATGGATCAAAGACCTAAATGTAAGACATGAAACCATAAACTCTTAGAAAAAAATATAGGTAAAAATCTCTTGGACATAAACATGAGCAATTTCTTCATGAACATCTCTCCCCGGGCAAGGGAAACAAAAGCAAAAATGAATGAATGGGACTATATCAAACTAAAAACCTTCTGTACAGCAAGGGATACCATCAGTAGAACAAAAAGACTTCCTACAGTATGGGAGAATATATTCATAAATGACTTATCTGACGGGTTGACATCCAAATTATATAAAGAACTCATGCACCTCAACAAACAAAAAGCAAATAAGCCAATTAAAATATGGGCAGAGGGCCTGAACAGACACTTCTCCAAAGCAGAAATTCAGATGGCCAACAGGCACATGAAAAGATGCTCCACATCACTAGTCATCAGAGAAATGCAAATTAAAACCACAATGAGATATCACCTCACACCAGTTAGGATGGCCGCCATCCAATAGACAAACAACAACAAATATTGGCAAGGATGTGGAGAAACGGGAACCCTCCTAGGCTGCTGGTGGGAATGTAAATTAGTACAACCATTGTGGAAAGCAGTATGGAGGTTCCTCAAAAAACTCAAAATAGAAATACCATTTGACCCAGGAATTCCACTCCTAGGAATTTACCCTAAGAATGCAGCAGCCCAGTTTGAAAAAGATATATGCACCCCTATGTTTATCCCAGCACTATTTACAATAGCCAAGAAATGGAAGCAACCTAAGTGTCAATTAATAGATTAATGGATAAAGAAGATGTGGTATGTATACACAATGGAATATTATCCAGCCATAAGAAGAAAACAAATTCTACCATTTACAACAACATGGATGGAACTAGAGGGTCTTATGCTCAGTGAAATAAGTCAGGCGGAGAAAGACAAGTACCAAATGATTTCACTCATCTGTGGAGTATAAGAACAAAGAAAAAACTGAAGGAACACAACAGCAGCAGACTCACAGAACCCAAGAATGGACTAACAGTTACCAAAGGGAAAGGGACTGGGGAAGATGGGTGGGAAGGGAGGGAAAAGTGGGGAAAAAGGCTATTACAATTAGCATATATAATGTACTGGGTGTGGGGGTGGGGTGGGGGGATACGGGGAAGGCAGTATAACACAGAGAAGACAAGTAGTGGTTCTGTAACATCCTTCTATGCTGATGGACAGTTACTGCACTAGGGTATATGGTGGGGACTTGATAATATGGCGAGTCTAGTAACCATAATGTTGCTCATGTAATTGTATATTAATAGTAGCAAAATTAATTAATTAATTAATTAATTTTTAAAAATCATCCATTATGACCAATGGCATTTATTCCAGGGATGCAAGGATGGTATAATATTCGAAAATCCATCAACATCATATACTACATCAACAAAAAGAAGGACAAAAATCACATGATCCTCCTAATAGAAACTGTAAAAGCATTTGATAAAATTCAACGTCTATTCATGGTAAAACCTCTCAACAAAATGGGTATAGAGGGCAAGTACCTCAACATAATAAAGGCCATATATGACAAACCCACAGCCAACATCATAGTTTAAAGCAAAAAGGGGAAAGTGTTTCCTCTAAGATTGGGAACAGACAAAGGATGCCCACTCTCCCCACTTCTATTTAACATTGTACTAGAGGGGCTAGCCACGGCAATCAAACAATACAAAGAAATAAAAGTTATCCAGAATGGCAAGGAAGAAGTTAAACTGTCCCTGTTTTCAAATGACATGATATTATACATTAAAGCCCTAAAGACTCCACCCCAAAACTACTAGAACTAATAACTGAATTCAGAAAACTTGCAGGATACAAATTAATACACAGAAATCTGTTGCATTCCTATACTCTAACAATGAACTAGCAGAAAGGGAAATCAGGAAAACAACTCAGTTTACAATTGCAACAAAAAGAATAAAATACCTAGTAATAAACCTAACCAAGGAGGTGAAAGACCTATACCTTGAAAACTACAAGACTTTCATGAGAGAAATTAAAGTAGACACCAATAAATGGAAATACATCCCATGCTATACACAAGAGTAAACTTAAAATGGATCAAAGACCTGAATGTAAGTCATGAAACTATAAAACTCTTAGAAGAAAACATAGGCAATAATCTCTTGAGTATAAACTTGAGCAACTTTATCCTGAGCACATGTCCTTGGGCAAGGGAAACAAAAGCAAAAATTAACAAATGGGACTACATCAAGCTAAAAAGCTTCTTTACAGCAAAGGACACTATCAGCAGAACAAAAAGGCATCCTACAGTATGGGAGAATATATTCTTAAATGACATATCCAATAAAGGGTTGACATCCAAAATGTATAAAGAGCTCACATGCCTCAACACCCAAAAAGTAAATAATCCGATTAAAAAATGGGTGGAGGATCTGAGCAGACACTTCTCCAAAGGACAAATCCAGATGGCCAACAGGCACATGAAAAGATGCTCCACATTGCTAATTATCAGGGAAATGCAAATTAAAACCTCAGTAAGATATCACCTCATACCAGTTAGGATGGCCAACATCCAAAAGGCAAGGAACAATAAATGCTGGCAAGAATGTGGGAAATGAGAACCCTCCTACACTGCTGGTGAGAATATAAACTAGTTCAACCATTGTGGAAAGCAACATGGAGTTTCCTCAAAAAACTAAAATTAGAAATACCATTTGACCCAGGAATTCCAGTCCTAGGAATTTATCTAAAGAAAACAAGATCCCAGATTCAAAAAGACATATGCATCCCCTTGTTTTTTGCAGCACTATTTACAATAGCCAAGATATGGAAGCAACCTAAGGGTCCATCAGTAGATGAATAGAAAAAGAATATGTGGTATATATACACAATGGAATATTATTCAGCCATAAGAAGAAAACAAATCCTACCATTTGCAACAACATGGATGGAGCTAGAGGGTCTTATGCTCAGTGAAATAAGTCAGGCGGAGAAAGACAAGTGCCAAATGATTTCACTCATCTGAGGAGTATAACAGCAAAGCAAAACTGAAGAAACAAAAGAGCAGCATACTCACAGACTCCAAGAATGTACTAGTGTTTATCAGACGGAAGGGTTTGGGGAGGTTGGGTGGGAGGGAAAGAGAATGGGACTAAGGGGCATTATGATTAGCACAGATAACATAGGAGGGGTCACAGGGAAGGCAGTATAGCTCAGAGAAGACAAGTAGTGACTTTGTAGCATCTTACTATGCTGATGGACAGTGACTGCAATGGGGTGTGTGTGGAGGACTTGATACTATGGTGAATGTAGTAACCACATGTTGCTCATATGCAACTTTCATAAGATTGTATATCCATGAAACCTTAATAAAAAAAAAGGAAAACTTAACTTGAAGGGATACTAAAATGCTTAAGAAAAAATATTCAATAGCTATTTCTGATTATAAGTCCTTAATGAGGAAATACATGAGTAATTTTGATATGACGCCTCTCTGTCATTCACACACACGCACACACACACACACACATACACACACATGCACCCACAATGCGTGGAAACATTTAAAAAATACCCAGGAATATCATTGTGATTTAGCAGTAGTTGTATGATAGTTGTTTAAGCAATTAGTTAAGGGTATGAAATAAGAGATGAAATATTAGATTGGAAAAGATAAAATTATTATTTGAAGATGTTATGAATGCATGCCTGGAAAACACATGAGGAAAAAAAAATAAAAGGATAAAATAGAAACTCAGTAGAGTGTCTCGTTACAATGTCAATATATTTCATTTATACAAACAATAACAAGTTAAGAAATATAATGAGAGGAGAGATTCCTTTTACCTTAATGATATAAAAGATGACATGCCTCAGAATAAAGTCAGTAAGTAGCTTACTATATGGAGAACTTAAAACTGCTTAACAATATCCAAGGAGGTTTGAATAAAGCAGAACACTTAACTTACTCATCTTGGATAAGAAAACTCAGGACTCCTTGCCATGATCTTTACATTTTAATTTCAAATGAGTTTATCAGAAGTTGATTAGTTAATTAGTGCATGTATGAGATGGTATGTATGCATGTGTGTAGGACAGGGCCAGGAAAAAGGAAAGAGAACAAGGGACAGACTTGGAAAATAATATAGTAAAACTGATATGAAAAAATACAAAAACAGTAAATGTGCAAGAGAGGAAGAGGCTTACTAGGTAATAAACCACATAGAGCTTAATTATTTGATTCTGGTATTCAAAGAGATAAAAATCAATGAAACAGCTTAAAGATTTCAGACATAGCCTCAAACAATATTAGAAGAAATATGTGATACAGTATTTCAAAAAAGTAATGTAGCTTTCTGTTTGGAAAAAGGAAAAAAATGCAGAATCCTTTTCTCTTTTTATGCTAAAATAGCAGTTCAATTAAAATTTTAAATACAGTAATGATTTAAAAGAACTCAAAGCATGAGTGGTTTATTTGTATCTTACTTGAGAGGGGAAGGCATTTCTAATTATAACATGAATTCCTGAAAAGAAAAGTTAAATGAATTAAATATTAAAAATGTTTATACTTAAGATAGCGTCTTTAAAACTGCAGGTGACAAAGTAAAGATACAGTTGTTTACACATATTTTATATTTACATAATTACAGATAAAATATATTTCAAGTAACACAGGCACTGCACAGAAAAAACCAAACAATGCAAAAATTCAGTACACTGAAAAAAATACAAATGGCAAATGATGATAAAATATACTAAATTTCATTAGCAACTTGTGCAAATAAAACAGTTTCCATATGCAAATATTTTAATGATTGCAAAGAGTAAAAGTTTGTTCATATTTGAGTAAGCCAATTGAAAAGGCATATTTTTGAGACAACAGAGAAATTTGAATGTAGACTTGGTATTGCTCATTTTATTGGTTTTGACAATGATATCATGGTTGCGTCAAGAAGGGTCCTTATATGTTATAAACACAAACTCAAATAATGAGGGATGAACATAACATGATGTCATAGTTTTATGACTTCAGAAAGAAGAGGTGAAGCAAAAGGTCAGAACGTTAACTTCCTATCTTGGCGGTGAACATGAACATGCAGAACCTCATTATGCTATTCTCTCCATTTGCGTGTCTGACATTGTTAAGAGAAAGTTAAATGAAATAGCTTGCTAACATAAAATACGGGCTGGCATGTGAAGAAGCGGGCAGTCTCATGTTCCTGGGAGTCAAAGTGAAATTGGATGCTTGTTTTCAATCCTCATCTGAAGTTGGCCTTTCAGCAGGCTTTGGCTCTGTTGGCTGTGTGTCTTCCTTCCAAAAGCTCTGCTTTCCTCAGCTCTCTGTTTGGGGTTCCTCCTGGCCCCTCTGAATACATCATCTCAGTCCCCTCTGCGGACACATCCTTCCCCACCCATCACTAACCTCCGTAGTTCCTCAGGACACAGTCCTGGGCCCTCCTTCCCTCTCCCACTAAAGCCTGTGGCGAGCTCAGGTCCATCCTTCCCCTTCTTGAATGGCACCAAGTAATCACCTCTGTCATGCTTACAAGTCTTGGCATAGATAACCAGGTAAGGGTGTGAAGGGCTACTAGGGAGTCGCATCTCTGAACAGCTTTGTAAAGTTACTACTGCTCTTCCTGATTTACAGATGAGGAAAAAGAAGCCTGGAAGGTCTCCAATCCTACAGCTAGTGGAATATATATAATGAATCCTCTAAACAACTTCGTATTATTACTACTACTATATACATACACATAAAGTGTTTACAACAGTGCCTGGAATCTAGTTGAAGTCCAATTATTTAAAGCAAATATTGTTTCCAAACCTACACCTCTAAGCCTTATTTTCGTGTAATACAGTGTCTGCTTGATACCTCCAAAGGTATCTTTATGTATATCCAAACTTCATTTTTCATCTTGCACCAGAGCCTGGTTCTCTTTTGATGTTCTTTATGTCAAAAGGTAATGCCACTATGTGGCTTTTTGCCTGAAGGAGAAATCTAGTGTATTAGTTTTCTACAGTTGCTGTAGCAAATTGCCACAAAGAACACATATGTATTCTCTTACAGACCCTAAGAGCAGAAATCTGAAATGGGTCTCATTGGGTAAAAGTAGTGTGTGGCAGGGCTGCTACTCCAGAAGAGAGTTTCCTTACCTTTTCGAGCTCCTTCAGGCTGCTTCCCTTCGTGGGCTCCTGGCCCTTTCCTGCATCTTCCAAACCAGCTCTAGCATCTTCACATCTTACTCTATGACTCTTCTGTCTTCCTTCTCTGTATTTAAAAGGCCCTTGTGATTGCATTAAACCCACCCTGATAAATTAGGATAATGTCCCTATTTTAAGGGCAGCTGATTAGCAAACTTAATTCCAACTGCAACCTTAATTCCCTCTTGTATGTAAGGCAACATGCTCACAGCTTCTGGACCTCAGGATGCAGACACCTGTGGGGATCCAGTAGTCTGCCAAGAATACCTCTCTGGCTCTTTATTTCTGATATGCAACCCCTCCACAAACCCTTTCATTATCACCACTTCTGCCCAGTCTGAAAACATTTAGTTTGACAGTTGCAGTGACTACTAACACATCTCCCTAACTCCCTGTGTCTCTTAATAAATCAAGTTTCTACCAACCCAAGTTATATTTTAGAAACAAATCTTATAGAGCATCTTGCTCCTCCATAAACCCTTTATGGGTTTCTTGCTGCTTATTGTTCTTAGGATACAACCCATGTCCTCATTTCAATATCCACAAGGTCATTATCATTACATATCAGAATCTACCAAAGATCTTCAAAAAAGGAAAAAAGAAAAAAGAAAGAAGCATCCTAAGAAAGATTGTGTATCAGTCAGGATCCCAAAGAAACAGAGGACATACTCAAACAAGGACAATTTGAAGAGGGCTCATTTACAAAGGTTTTGATGGCAGGGATCGTGTGAGCTGAGACAAATCACAAGCAACCGTGTTACTGCCACCCAGGTGGGAAGGGATGAAGAGGGAGAGAGGTTATCAGAACCCAGAATGAAATTTTTATATTGAGCAAACTTCCTTGGAAAAAGTAGAGGCTTCTCTCAAGGCAGATAACCAGCCTGAAGCACCCTCATCAATTAATGAGGGGGAATATCTACCCTCAACCTCACGGACCTCCATTCCCCTGATATCCTACCAGGTCCCCTTTTGGTCAAGCCCTACTGAAAACCAGTAGGCGTAGGAGCCCTACTGCTTCGCCCCGGGAAAGAGCAAGGCAGAAATGGGTGGAGAGGCATTAGGAAAGACGAACAGGAGGGAGGTGGCCCAGAGAATAAAAGATGTGTCCGCAAGTTAGAGAGTTCATTCCAAAAAGAAATGAGACTTCTGCCTGGTGGTCTCTCTGGGGAGTGAGGGAGAGTGGGGCCAAAAACCAGATATGTTAGCAGATGGATGCTTTACTCCATCAGCAGCACTGGCAGGCTGTTGAACAGGAAAGTGAAATTTAAAAGTTAATGTATCAGGACTATCAGCCTGACCCTGTGGGCAGGATAAATGGGAAGCCAGAAGTAACAGTCCAGCCATGCAAAAAATGTAAGCATAAAGATAGTATGGCAGCTTTAGGAGAAGAAAGTAAGTGGGTTACGCTGATATCATCTTAATCCAAGAATCTCTGAGCAACTATCCCATAATAGTCTTGGGGCAGATTTTTCCTAGAGACTTCCAAAGGGTAAGAGCCACTTTAAAGATGTGGATACAAGCGGCCAAATTAGAACCCTGCGTCGATTTGTACGCCTCACCATTGGGTATGAAACCGTCAGTTACGTCACGCTGATAACCATCACCCCTTGTCCTTTCCCAAGCTCAGAGGCCACTGAAAAGGTCCTTTCACCAACCTTACAATGTCCTCTGAATACCTCTGTCACCACACTTACCATATTATACCCTGTTTCTGTGTCTGTCCTAGGTCTTCAGGAGCTTTTCACTTAGATGCTTCATTGTCTGATTTTCACATCTTTTTCATGTGAAGATGGTAAAATGAGAAAGAATGTCTCAGAGCTGGGTGAGTAAATAGATGATATTTTGGGGACCAAGTGGAAGAAGGTGTCATATAAATGTGTGGATTTGATCACCAAAAGGAGTTTATTTAAAGAAAATAGGATTGAGAGACTAGTAAGAAAGCCAGACCCCATGGCATCCCTAATTGAGATAAAATAGAAAAATACATAGAGAGAGAGAGAGAGAGAGAGACACTGAGTGTCAGGGAAAGAAGGCATTCACTATTAGAAGGACTGGTAGGTTTGGCCTCTCATTCTGATGAAAATTTGTCTATAAAAATAAGAAGAAACAGAAGAGCAGGGTAACAATAGGAAATGAGTCTGAATGAGTTCAGAAATTACATGAAGTCCAAGGGTAGAGGAGTTGTTTTGCTGAAACTAGGGAAGGTGCTGGTAAGATGTCCTTAGTTAGGAATGTGTGGATGTAGTAAAGTAGAAGAGAGAGAGAGGACAAAAGTGAGAGAAAAACGAGTGTCTGCGAAGTATATACTTGTCTCTAAACAAAACTGAAAAACCAACACTTCAAGGCAAGACCAAAGAAGATAGAAAGGTACAAGAATCTCACAAAATAACACAGACCTAACTAGAGAATTCAATCATATGAGAAGAGGCAAATGTTTTCCATGCCTACAGAGGAATAAATTCAGGTATCACCGTTTGAAAGTTAAGATCATTTGGCATCGTAACCAGAAAATAAGCTTAATAGTCATATTGTTACATGACTAATTTGCTTATAATTAAGAGATGTGATATATTTTAAATAAACCTGTAACATCTGGATTATTAGTCCATTCAATTAACATTTAATATAGAATTTAATGAAACTTCTTTATTAAAGTTCTTCCTTCATAGAAAGTGAAAATAGGGAAGGAATTTACTAATGAAGACAAAATGAGATGGGATTTGCTTACACAGATCCAAAATCTCCCTAAGATCAGAAACCTTCAGTTAATTCCACTTGTACATAACCTTCATTTATATTCAGGACAGGTTATAAAGCTCTCTATGGAAATAGCTTATCACAATAATCATATACTATATCATAGACGTTAGCCTGACTGCTACAAAATTGGAATCTTACTGGCTTGAGTTTTCTTCACTGGGAAAAATAGGCAATTAAAATAGAATTGTGGATTTGTGTTGTGTGTGTGTCCATTAGGCAAAGCCCTTGAGCACATAGGGAATGCATACACCTGGGAGGTGCACCAGCTATGGCTTCTACACCAGGCATTCAAATAATAAACTAACTCAGACTAGAGGTAATAAACTAACCAGACATGAATGGAGAAGGATCGTCCTTCACCTCTGGGAACTGGGGTTGAGAGTCAAGAATTCTGGACCTAGTTGGACCACTGAGTCTCCTGTTACCCTTACTCTTCACAACAGGCTGCCTGATTTCTCAACTGTTCTTTAAAATGGGAAAAATAAAATTCACCTCCTCTACCCCACAAGAGAAAAAGGATTTTCACTTTGCTACCTGCTATTGGGACATTTATGTCTTATTAGTATCCCAGTGCGCTGACCTGTATTTCTCTGCTCTTTACCTAGTATTCGTTCTGTCAAGCATTCTTATTCCTGACTGAAAAGTTTTTAGCACACCTAACCAAGGGCATTCAAGTTTGCTTTGGAACACACATACCCACTGATACAAGCTTGCTCCACGCATCCTTTCTCCAGCCTCTTCTGCCCCACTCCCTTTTTCAACTCTCCTGTTTCCATCAATCAGTCTTCTTCTCCTCTGCTTGCATAAACTGAAAATGGTAGAATCAGAAGATAAAAACAGTAGAATAAGAAAAGATTTTGGAAAACACCTGCATTCTATGTTGGAAACATTTTATTGTGAATGCAAAATTTCTTCAGTTGGAACTGGTTGTCTTGAGAACCTAACTGATAAGGACAGTGGGAAAGCTCCATGGTTGATTACTGATGTCTGGTTCAGCCATGGGGCTAGAGTAAGGTCACTTGTACTGGAAATGTCATTGCTGGACTGGTCGACCCTCCCTCTTTTTATCACTTGAAGGCCCTAACTTTCTTAGAGTTTGAATAGCTGGTTTTCTAATACACAGCTAGTCGATGTCACTGCTAGACAAAGAAAGCAGGTTTTCTGAGTCCTGGGAACCCAGTGTTAAGGTATCAGAGGAAATCTAATTCCAAGGGCCACATTATCTTTACTTCTCCCTTGTTCTAGTGAATCACACTCACAATTCCTTCAACCTTTCCTTCATGTCTAAATTTACAGCTCCTACATATAGTTTCTTTCCTTCTCACACAAACCTCCTGTGGAGCCCCTGGTGGTGTTTTTGTTTTGTTTTGCTTTGTTTGTCTCACCGATTACTGCTACAGTCAGTCCTGTTCTCAACACTAGATAAGTCTCCCTAATGCACTCTTACCATAATCTTAATCTCCAGCTTTTAAAACAATCAACACTGTAAATATTTCCATGGTCAAATTCATTCTTTCAGTTACATTTTAAGCACTTCCATGAGGTCAAATGACCAGTTGGAAAAATATATCTCCTACTATGATCCAATATCTAACATATTCACCAGCTATTTCGTCTTTGTAATATACCTAAATATGGCATCATAATTCCTACCTAACAAAATCTTTCATCTGTTTTCTCTACCCAGTTGTCGGCACCTGCTTCTCCACCTCTTTCCCACAGCTTACCCTCCTTAACAGCACAAACATCCACACACACAGAGGCACAGATTACTTTTACCCAGCAGAAATCTCATCACTGTAGAGGGGTCAGCTGAAATAACCAGAAGAACAAAGCATTACATGAGGACCTCCACATATGAAGAGGCACAAAGAATACTGGCACAAATCTATATCATCCGTAGTGAGAAACCCAGTAATATTTTTCTGGTAATGATGTTGATATAAAAAGACTGTAGATACTCAGTTTGGCCATAATTTCATTAGCTTGAAGTATATCTACATACTGATTTTCTCCCAGAATTGGCCCTTTAGGATCCCCAGACAATTCTTTTCATTACTTTTCTGAAATTGATCAATTTCATCCCTGGCTTGTTTGACAGTCAACAAGGAAATTGAATTGCTTTTGAACAAGAAAATGGGTTCCCACTCCTTTTCCTACTTGAAAGAAAATACTTATTTGCAGCACAAATAAACACCACACATGTCCATTTCCGCAATACAAAAATTCTTTGAAGAGTTCACTCAGCAGGAAAATGCACTGGGGCAAGAAAGTGTTCACAGCTCCACCAAATGCATGAGGTTAAAAAATAAATCTGGCAGTGTCTGTACCTATTCATTCCTTGTATAAACGACAGCTGTGGCACCAGAAGTTCTGGTTATTTTAGGCTCTTCACCACAAGCCTGGGTAGGGTGAGGTTGTAAGGGGTGCATGAGGGAAGGGAAAACTGTAAACTAGGGATACTAGGATTTTTATTTTTATTTTAGTTTGTCTTAGAGAAAAATCAGAAAATACCGTTAATTAATAATGGTTGAATTCTAGGTACGTGTAATCCCACAGAATCCTGTGGTTTTATCTGTATCCCCTAAAGATCATGTACTATGTCAGTTTCAGCCTTTAGGTAGCAGAGTTTCACATGCTGTTTCATGAGTCATATCGTAGAGTCTGCATCTCGGCCTTCTACTGTGTGGCCCACTCAGAGCGCTCTCTCCTGAGAAGATCGTTCTGCCGAGGTGGCTCTCTGTGATGTACTCACTCTGCCCAAGGTCAGCTTGTTCTCTGCGCCTAGAAGGGTCAACTGTGGGTCAACCGAGAGTTTTGTGTTTTAAGCTAGAATCCACCTGTCCGTGGTGTGCTGGCTGTTATCCAAGACTGTTCCTTGTGATACAATCACTGAGTACTGCTCCTCTATGGCAGCCGTAGCTTTGGGAATGAGTTGTCAGGTTAGGAATTCCACCTTCAGGACTCTATTTTTTAGTGTGGATCGTGTTTTACATCATCTTCATCCAAATAATGCATGTTCTTAAATAAAAATAAAGGAGTATATGAACCATAAAGTGAAAATATATTATGTCTTCCCAACTTCAGTATCCTCTGTAGACAATTAGTTAGAACTGACTATTGTTGATGGATTGATTGATGTCCTCCCAGACATTTGAAATGTGTGTGTGCAGATATATAGGCATGTACATGTAGAGGAACATATGTATGTATTATATGGTATGTATTTTTGTTAACATGTTTAAAAGTTTAATCATGTAGAAATATATATAGGCATATTCTTCTGAAAACATCTTCATCAGTTTAATCCTAAATACCTCTCATTTAAATTCTAATTTTTATATGCCAATATATACAGACCTATATGTTTTGTTTTCAAATTTGGCACAGGGTATATTTTATTTTTGACCTCGGCCAAAAAATACCTACCCTTTCAGAAACCATACAAGCAAGAAGAGTGTGAAGTGAAATATTTAAAGTGTTGAAAAAAATAAAAGAACACCCACTTAGAATTCCATATCTTATAAAAGTATTCTTCAAAAGTTGAGATATGCTAAGAAAGGAGGGACAATGGAGTCATATAAAATGCACAGTTAAAACCACAAAAGACAGAAAAAGAGTGGATGACAAAAGTTGGAGCCAAAAACAAGGACAACAAATAGAAAACAGTAATAAATATGTAACAAATATGTTAAGCAGATATTAATCCAACTATATCAATAATCATTTAAATGCCAATGCTCTAACTATACAAATTAAAAGACAATAATTGTCAGAGGGGATCAAAAAACATGACCCTACTACGTGTTGTCTATAAGAAACCCACTTCAAATATAAAGACTTATGTAGTTTAAAAATGAAGGGATGGAGAAAGAAATCCATGCTGATACTAAATATATCAGAAATAACTATATTAATTTCAGACAGTAGATTTCAAAGCAAGGAAAATTATAAGGGATAAAAAGGTGCATTATATAATGATAAAGGGGGCAATTCTCCAAGAAGTCATCACATTCCTTATATGTGCTTAACAACAAAGCATCCAAATATTTGAGGAAGAACTGATTAAACTCCAAGGGAAAATAGGTGAATCCACTATGATAAGTTAAAGACTATAATTACCACTCTATTAGAAATGACGTATCATGCAGGCAGAAAATCAGTAAGGACATAGTTGAACTCAACCACACCATCAGTCAACTGGATATAATTGACACCTACAGACTGCATTATTACAAATTCTTCTCATGATCACGTAAAACATACACCAAGATGGACCACATTCTGGGCAATAAAATACATCTTAACAGTTTTTAAAACTAGAAATTACACAATGTCTGCTCTCAAACCACAATAGAATTAAACTAGAAATCAGTAACAGAAGATACTTGAATAATTTGAAAAAACTTGGAGATTAAATTACACACACTAAATAACACATGGGTCAAAGAAAAACAAATCTCAAGAGAAATTTTAATAGTTCGAACTAAACTAAAATGACAATACAACTTATCAAAGTGTATAGGAGGCAGGGAGAGAATTGTTTGGAGGGAAATATATAGCATTGAATGCATATATTAGAAAAGAAGAAAGATCTAAAATCAATCATCTAAGCTTCCACCTTAAGAAACTCTAAAAAAAGAGCTAATTAAATTCAAAGTAATAGAATAAAATAAATAATAAATAATTAAAGCAGAATCAAGGACGTGACAAACAGGAAATAAGGGAAATCAACAAAACCAAAAACTGGTTCTTTGAGGTCAATAAATTAATAGGCTTCTGGCCAGGCTAAGAAAAAATAAAAAGAGCAAACAGTAAGAATATCAGAAGTAAAACTTGGGGCATCACTAGAGAACTCATGGACAATAAAAAGATAATAAAGGACTATGAACAATGCTGTGCCCACATATTTATTACCTTAGATGAAATGGACCTATTTCTTGAAAGATGCAACCAACCAAAATTCACACAAGAAGAAACAAACTGAAATAGGCCTATGTCTATTGAGAAATTGAATCAATAATAGTAACCTTCCAAAACCAGAAAACATCAGGCACAGATGGGTTCACTGGTGAAATGTACCAAATACTTTAAAAGAGATTAAACCAATTCTCTACAGTCTTATTGAAAAGATAGACACAGAGGTAATACTTCTTAACTTGTTCTATGAGGCCAGCATTACTATAATACTAAAACAAGACAGACATTATGAGAACTGCTGATTAGTACCTCTCCTGAACATGAATGCAAAAATCCTCAACAAAATATTAACAAAGCAAATCCAACAATGTACAAGAATAATGCATCATCACCAAGTGACGTTTATCCCAGGTATGCAACACTGGTTCAAGCATCAAATCACTGTAACTAATCCAAAGGAAATAAAATGGATAGAGATTGGGAAGGAAGAAATAAAACTGCACATAACATCATCTATGTAGAAAATCTGAAATAATCAAGAAAAAACTAGGATAAATGATGATAGCATGGTAGCAGAACACCAAGTTAATATACAAAAGTCAGTTACTTTGTGTGGCAATGAACAAGCTAAATTTAAAATTAATAACACAATACTATTTTAATTAGGTCTTCCAAAAATGAAATACTTAGGTATAGTTCTGACAAAACATATGTGATTTCTCTATGAGGAAAACTACGAAATTCTTATGAATTAAACCAAAGAACTAAATAGATGGAGAGATAGTTCACGTTCATGGAAAGGAAGACTCAAGGTTGTCAAGATTTTAATGCTTCCCAAGTTTATAGATTCAATAGAATCCCAATCAAAATCCTTGCAAGTTATTTTGTGGATATTCTAAAACAGATTGTAAAGTTTATACAGAAGACCCAGGAGAGCCAATAAAATATTGAAGAAGCACAAAGTTGGAGGACTGAAACTTCCCAACTTCAAGACATGCTATAGAGCTATAGTAATCAAGACAGTGTAGGGATGAAAAAAAAAGAATAGACAAGGTAACACAATAAAGAATTCAGAGAAAGATTCACATCAATAGAGTCAACCAATCTTTGATAAGAGAAAAGACAGTACAACGGAACAAAGATAGTCTCTTCAAGAAATGGTGCTGGCAAACCAGACATCCACAGGCAAAAAAGTGAATGTAGACACAGCCCTTATACCCTTTGCAACAATCAAATCAAAATTGACCACAAGCCTAAAGGTGAAACGCAAAACAATAAAACTCCCAGAAGATAACCTAGAAAATAAGCTACAGAACTTTAAACCTGGCAATGACTTTTTAGAAACAACGCAAAAGACAGGAACCATGAAAGACATAATCGATAAGCTGGACTTCATTAAAATTAAAAATTATTTTCTGGAAAAAGCAACATCAGAGAATGAGATGATAGGACACATCTGGTGAGGAAATATGTGCAAAAGATATCTGATACAGAACTGTTATCCAAATTATAGCAAAAACTCTTAAAACTCAACAATAAGAAAATGTGCAACCCAATTAAAAAAGACCTAAACAACCACCCCCTAAAGAGTATTTGCAACTGACAAGTAAGCATATGAAAAAAATGCCTCACATTATATGTCATTAAGGAAATGCAAGTTAAAACAACAATATGTTACCACCACATACCTTTTAGAATGGCCAGAATCCAGGACACTGACACCACCAAATGCTGACGGGGATGTGGAGCCAGAGGAGCTGTTTCACTGTTGGTGAGAATGCAAAATTGGACAGACTCTTTGACAGTTTCTTACAAAACTAAACGTATCTTTTACTACTGCACTCCAGTGGTTGGACTCCTTAGCCTTTGCCCAGAATACTTGAAAACTTACAACCACAGATGGATGTAAAATTATGGGAAAAAATCTTTATCCATAATTGCCAAAACTTGGAAGCAACCAAGGTGAATGGATAAATAAACTGTGGCCCATCCATGGCGGAATATTATTCAGTGCTAAAAAAGGAATGCACTCTCAAGTCATGAAAGGACCTGAAAGAGCCTTACATGCATATCGCTAAGTGAAAGAAGCCAATCTGAAAAGGCTTCATATTCTATGTTCCCAATTATATGACGTTCTGGAAAACATAGAATTACGGAGACAGTGTAAAGATCAGGGTTAACAGTGGTTAGGGAAGGGGGCTGGATGAATAGGTAAAGCCCAGAGGATTTTTATCGCAGAAAAACTACTGGTAGGATTCTGTAATGATGGATACATGTCATTATACAGTTGACAAAACCTGTAGAATGTACACCGGATTAACCCCTATGTAAACTATGAACTTTGAGTGATAATGAAATGTCAGTGTTGATTGTTCAAGTGTAACAAATGTCCCATTCTAGTGAAGGATGTTGGTAGTGGTGGGAGGCTGTACATATGTGGGAGCAGAGGTGTATAGGAGCTCTCTGTATCTTCTACTTAATTTTGTTGTGAAACAAAAACTGCTTTAAAAAATAAAGTTATTTTAAAAGGAAAAAAAGACCTATTAACAATATTTGAAATGTTGAATGATATTTCATATAATGAATATCATACAATTATTGTAGCCATGCTTCTGATGGGCATTGATAGGTTTATGATTTTTCTTTATTCAAAATAAGGTTGTAAGGAAATTAATTTTTCACAATTGTTTCAATATTAAAAATAAATTCTTGTAAGTTGAAACTGGTTAAGAGACCCAGAAATACTGACATTTGATACTGATTAACATATGCTCTCTGAAATCTTGTGCCAATGTTTAATCCCAACAAGAGTATATGACTTTTTTTCCCTGAAACTAAATAACATTGAGTACTCTTATTATTTTTAATCTTTACCAAACCAATAATGGGAAACACCTACTTCATTCTAATATTTTCATAAATTTCTTACTGTGCAGCTGAGAAATGATTCATGTTTATGGGTGATTTGTGCTTCTCCTTCCAACAATTGTTAGTGTATATGCTTGTAATTTTTATATTGAGTGACTTACCTTTTTTTTATGAAATAAGAACAAATGATTGAACTAAGTATCCAAATTAAAATGTTAAAAAATAATAGGATGAAACTTCAAGAGCAGGAAAAAACCAATGAGGAATCACTCCTAATTTATAATTGATATTTATGCGATTAAAAAGAATAAGTATACATTTAAAAAATGCTTGTTCTTTACAAAGGTTATTAAAATAAATCTTTTGCAAAGTTTATAAAAACTAAACTAACAATTACAAAACCTAGAAAATTATAATGAGGCTATAATCACAGACATATGAAAAATTAAATATAAGGACATACTGTATGTTGTTCTATACTATTACTTTTGAAAATCAGGCTGATATGGTGCCTTTCTTTTTTTAGATTATAAAATACTAGAACAGATTTCAGAAGGAATAATTGTGTAAGGAAGTTGTAGACATTTTCTAAAGTAGCCAAAGAAATGTTTCACGGACATCTATTTCCTGGGTAATTTTTTTCTTAAAATGAGTAAAAAAATAAAAATACATTAGCTTAAAATGTCCTTTCTGAAATAGGTAATATATTAATATTAAAAAAAGGAAAGATTATTGCTGAAATTATGAATCTTGTTTAGAAATTTAAAAGTCAAGTTTCTCTCCTGGTCATGAGTAATAAGAGTTCCAATGGATTCTATTTATTTACTCAAGTATACACAGCCAGAATAAATAAGAAGGATCTATTGAAAACTACAGGAGATCTTGGATTCATGCTGTGCATGTCTCTAGAGTATTTTTTCAGTAAAATCCATATAATTTTTTGCAAAAATAAATTTGTAATGATGAATACTTACAAATGAGGTCCTCAGCTCACAAAGTTTTATGGATGAAGTCTATCAAACCTTCAAAGAATGATAATATCAAATGCAATATTAGGCTCCAAAACCTTGAAAAATGCCAGCTTCTCCATTAATACTATACAGCTTGCATAACCCTAAAAATAGTTAGATTTAAAAAAACAACAGGGAATGTGAAGACCAAACACACTAGAATAATTATATAAATAAATTTTAACTAAAAACAGTTGCAACTCAAATTTATATTGCATATTATGAATAAATAGTATTTTGAAAGAAGTCAAAAGATGTTTGACATAAGAAAATCCAATATAATTCATTATATTAATAAATTTGCTTAAAGAAATTTGTTTTTAGAAAAGGACATTTGATAACATTTGATACACATTCCTGAGAGAAAATTGTCAGTGAACCATAATGGAAAAAAATGCTTCCTATATGATAAACATATTGCTAAACCATGAAATACTCAAAGCAATGAATCAAGAATAGGATGGTCACTGTCATTACCATTAATAAACACTTTTAAATGTTCTTGTTGATGCCAGAGTAAAGAAAAAAGAAAGAAAAGATGAGAATGATGGAAGGAAAGAGGGAGGATTTATAGACATTTTGACATCCAAAAGAATAACATAAAATTACCTTAACCAGAAAGATTATGAGAATAAAGGAAATAGTTAAGTATATAAAAGCCAGTAACCAGTGCTAGCCATTTACAAAGCATAATGAAAAAAAATTATTCTCACAATAGCTAAAAAGCTATCTAACGTAAAGAAGTAAAAATAAAGTTTACAAAAGTGATACAAATATTTCAGAACTTTAAATTTGGATATCAAATAATACTTGAATCAGTGCAAAACTGTACAACATCCCTAGATGGTAAGAATTAATTTTGTAAAGATATATTTTCTCTGGAAACTTACTATACACACATCATAATTTATAATCAATGTTTTCGCGTTACAGCTATGTTTTGTTTTTAATTGATTTTGGATTTTATTCAGTTTTGACTGCAATGTTGAGCACTTGCAAAACAAATATTTTTTAGAAAAATATTTTCTGGAATATTTAAGACAATTTTGAGCCTATGTGAGAAATGGGAGTGATGAAAAACATTAATAATATAAAGTTACAATAGTCAAAGAGTGTGTAGAATAGATGGATGACTCCGTTTGACATAACTGAAAGCCTAGAAAAAAATCTAATAATAGTTAACACTAAGCAGTAAATAGGTGCATGGCACTTTTCTAAGCATTTTATAAACTGTAATTACGTATTCTACACTACAATCATTTATACTTTTGAGGTAGGCAATTACTATCATTCTCATTGTCAAATGAGAAAATGGGCATAAGTAATAATCTGTGTTGCTCCATCATCTGTTCCTCTAACTTACATTTTACAGCGTCTAAATGCATATTAGAGTAAAGGCTGCATCACAGATCAGTGGGATACAAAGTAATCATTGTAAATGATACAACAATAACGGGCTAACTGTATAATTTAATATTCCACATTTCATAAAAATATACTCCTAATAAATTTAAGATTTGAACATAAAGGAAAGTAAACAAATTTTAAATTGGAGAAGTCTTGGATTTTCTAAGCATGAAAAGGGCAGAAATTGCAAATTAATATATTGAAAATTTTGATCAAAAGAAAAATATAGTTTTCTATATAAGTGACATTGATAACCCAATAGATAAGACCCCAGTAAAAGAATCAATAAACTACTTGATTATGAGGTTCATCCACTGATAAATTCTATATATACACCTTGCTTCCAATCAGCTCTTTATATTTACGTGTAAACAGTCAGACAAGGATAACCAGACCTTCGAGGAAAGTCTATAATCTGCAGAACACAAGACAAAGCTTAACGGTGGAGAAAAAGCCAACACAATGCAGAGAAAAAGAGTGCAAAATACTGTACTTCATACCCTCTGAATGATGGGATGTTGCATCCTTGAAAAAAAGAAGAGGATGTTAGAAAAAATAATCTAGGAACATGAAAGATCTCTAGAAAAGTTTTATTGCTTAAAGGCTAAAATTTTCATAAAATGGTGCCATGATAAATTTGTGGAAACCTCAACAAATAAGAACTCCCTCACAATAAAAAAAAAGAGATAAGTGGAGAAACCATTCAGAAAGTACAATATACAAATCAGTTTTTTCCACAAAAGAAAAACACAGAGAAAGAATATAAGAGGAATTTATAAACATAGTAATACAAACTATTTTAAATAACTGTGAGACATGAATTTCCCATGAAAACTCCCATGAGGTTACAGAACAATAAAAACAGCCAGTAGCAATACATGCTTTTGAAAAATTTCAAATACTTGGATTAAAGACAAAGTTTAAACATTCCAGGAAAGAAAAAAAAAATTAGGCCACATACAAAGGAATGAGAATCATTATTCCACCATATTTCTTATGATAAGCATTGGGTGCTTGAAAACAATGGTGTAAAAATTTCAAAATCTGAGAAAGAACATTAATGTAGACTTGTATACCCAATAGCCAAATTATTATTCTGTCGTAAAAGGAGGTGGTGTCAAAAATTAATAAGCAAAATTTTAAGGTTCTCTCGAAATGTAATTTTTAAAAGTAACAAAATGGATAAGTAAATTGAAATAAAGTAATGAAAAGATGGACCAAAAAACCAGGAGTGCTATTAAGAAAGGAAAAGAAGTACAGATGGCCACTCCCAGGAAGATACTCTATCCCAAAGCCAAGGTTAAACCAAGTAACAATAGCAATTAGTGAGAAAGAAAAAATTCCAGGATACAATTGTCCCTCAAGGATAGTAGAGTATCAGGTCTGATGAGTAGCTACTTTGGATTGAAGCAGCGATAGAGGGCCACAGATCTCTCAGCGTGGGACTGCGAGGAACAGGAAATGGAATTAAGTGATTGACTGATGTTAAGACCATTTTGTAAAGAATCTGGAGCAAGTTACTGAGATGCGGACAACTAAGCCAACAAAAAATAAAACTATTGTTATGTGTAGGAAAATACGAGTTTTTAAATAAGAAAGGTAATCTCATTATCATATACCAGCTTAGCTGTGAGAAATATTTGGTCAAAATGGTACAAATGCTGATTGATTTAAATAAATATTTTGATATAACTGTTGAAAGGATGTACGGGGAAGAAAGCATAGGAGGAATTTGGGGATGATGTAAAAAACGAAATCCTCATAATCCATGGTAGGAAGTCACTAGATCATGTTTAACACTGAAAATCATGAATTAGTACCCTAAGATATATTTAAAGGAATGGAAGAAATGTTAGAAGAAATTATAAGGGTGGGAGGGAGGATTGGATAAAAGACAACTTTATTTTTTCATTCTAAGCTTTGTGGTATTTTCTTTTTTACTTATTACATAATGGTCTTCTAATAATTTGATAAAATAAAATTTAATTTTCTATACATTAAACAGTAGTTTGATGAAATTAAAAAACAAATAGAAAACCAAGAAAAATGGTCAGCATGAACAATAAGCAGGTGTTTAAGGTCATTAATACATAGTATTTACTAAAAAAATCACAATATGAAAATGGAGAAATGATTCAGAAAGGCAATTAATGAAAGAAAAAAATAATACATGTAATGAAAACACAAAAGTGTTCAATTTTAACTGTCAATTAAGGAGATTCTATACCATTTTTATACATCATATTGTAAAGGGTTTTTGTTTGTTTTAAAAGGATCTTCTATAGAGTAAGTGGCCGCAAGATTGATCTTGAATAACATTTCTGAAGAGCAACTTGGCAAGATGTATTAAAACATTTTAAACATGTATATTCTTTTTAACATGATCATTTTGCTTCCACAAGTGTATCCTAAAAAAATGATAAAGGCTGATAACCATAGGAGATGATGAAAGGTATTTACATTGCACCTAGCTACAGTGATCATTCTTCATTCCTGTTTATCTGAGACCCATAAAACAACCTTACATGGCCAGTGATGTGAATAGTTAATATATTAGGACACATTCCAAATATACAAATTTGGAACATGGTTATCTATTTGTGAAAGAACTTCAGAAAATGTTATTTTTCATATCATTTTAATATATTTCTGAACATCTATAACCTACACCAGTTTTTTACAGCAGTGAAGAATCTCCTGTCTGTTGCTTCCAACACAACTTCCATTCTTTAAGAGTTTCATTATAATCCTGTCTCCATGATCCAGGTTTTCTGTGGCTCAGTGTCTTCAAAGTCAGCCTCTAGAACCCTGTGGATGCAGAAGAGATAGTTAGCTTTAACGGATAAAGGAGGGATAGGAATGAGCTAACTATTTGTGAAAGGAATTTTGAGTGAATCCTCTGGTTTGCAATGTGGTGGCCTTTCTCTGCCGTCCACCTACCATGCCAAACCACAAGTCTTTGGTTTCAAGATCCGTTACCTCTGCTGTAAGACGTCAGTGTCAGCTTTTTCCACCCAGCTACGGGTACCTCTGCTCTGCCTGCTTCCCATCTTCCTTTTCCCTACCCATGTTTTCCTTCTCTCATCTTGCTGCCCTTGCTTGATCACAGGTTTCTTATTCCCTCCTGTCCGTTAGTGCATTTGGGGAGGAAGTAGAGACAGCCATCATGTACTCAGCCCTCTGTGTTTAGCAGGAAATGCACTAGGTCCTTTTCAAATAGGAAGGGTGTGATGCTGGACTAATGATTCACAAAAGGAGAGTGGGAGGGAGAAACAGAGAGTGGACTGTGTGGGGTTCCTTAGCCTTTTCTCCCTCCCTCCTGTGATCGGGGCAGCATTATGTCTTCCTCACACTCTCTCTGTCCTCTCCCTACTTCATTAATGGTCTGGCTCTGCACAGAGGGCGTCTCTATATGCTGACTGGTTAAACCAGTCTCCTCTGACAGTCCACAGCTTCACACCAGCTTCAAAGAACCCCTTGGGTTCACAGTATTCCAAGAAGGGAGCCATTGGACCTGTCAATCAGAAAATACCACCTGCTTTGAAGGGTGCTCCCTCTAACAATTTGAACTGTATTAAAATTGTGTGATTCTATATTAAAAAATAAAAGACATGGGCAGGTGGCTTGGGAATATCTTTGAGGCATGTTCTGTAGGATGGTGGTAGATGTATGAATTGGAGTGTGTAACCGACATTGCTAATGCTCCGCCTGTCCCTTCAGATGGGACCCCTTTTTATCACTTTACACTGCCCAGCTCGGCTGTGCTCTCACTCCCCAAAGCTAGGCCTGGTGACTCCTTGTCAGGGGGCTGCCATCAGGCCACTAGAGCCCCTTTTGCCTAAGTGTATGGAGAGCCAGCTGTGGATGAGGTTCATGTCCCTCCTCAGCCAGTAAGTACTGTGCAGAATATGGAAGCCCAGTTTCGCCTGGGCCGAGGATCCCTCGGAGGTGTGACTTAGCTGCCGAGTTCCCCTGCGGGATCAGGCTGCAAGGGGCCCCTCCTGGAGCTCTAGCTGAAGCTGCCCCCTTCCTGCCTTGCTGTGTTCCCCTGCCCCGCTCCCCAGCCCTCTTACCTGCTCCTCCTGAGAGCACTTCCTTAACAAGTCATGTGCACACAGATCTCAAGAACTTGACCTGAGAAGAGAGGCATTCATTTGGTTTCCTTTCTTACTTTTATGTAATAGAGTATATGTTCATTTTAAAATAAAATTGCACTTCTGCATCAACTTTCTCTATGATTCAAATACTCATGGCATGATGCCTAATGAGTTTAGAAGGAAAGTGGTTCCCATTGCAGGGCTCTGACCTAAAGAAGGCAACAAAAAGACATTCTCAGAGGTACCAGTATTCTGAAAATTCAGTGTCTGTACACTATGAAAACTTTCTTGAAGTCATAAACCAGAGTCTATGAAATAAATAAAAATAAATAAATAAAAAACTCAAGAATGGAGATCTTAGAGTAGATAAATATCAAGAACTGATTCTTTGTGCTGATCTAAAAGAAACACATAAAATGCTCTGCTGATTGGCACATTTTAAGTGCTACTTTACCGGGCAGGGGCTGCTGTGTCAGGATACAGTGGTGAGCAAACAGACGTGGGCCCGCCCTCCCCAAGCTTAGACTCGGTGTAGGAAACAAACATTAATCATAAAGTAAGTGTTAGGTTGTATCTGTCCTAGACACTAGAATATGATGTTTGACCTATTAAGTTCAAGGATGAGTATAAATTCCTCACAATCTCCTACACCTCCTAAGCGTGAGTTACAGTTTTATCTTATTTCTGTTTGCAGCATGTGCCTGTGTCTATATATATGTGTGTGTATATATACACATATAGTCATATAGATATGTTTTACTTTACACAGTGTCTAATACATATCAAGAATGTAAATATATGTTGAATGAATAAAGGAATTAAATGGGCGTATTCACCAGGCCATTTGCTTATTGTACATCAACAACGTGGTTCCACATGGAGAAAGAACTCATGAGCAATCAGTTCACGATCCTTTGTGATGTACATACTGTACATCAGGGAAGAAACTCTGTGAGGACACAGACATGGAGGAGTCGTTGTCTTGCCCGTGAGGAGCTCACAGTCTAAGCAAAGATAACAGGTCAATAATGTCCTTGCTCATTGTGGATAGTGGATTGCCTTCAAGAAGAAAATGATTTTCTATTACAAGTGTCACTTGCACTAGCAGTGAAGTCCTGTCTTAATTTAAAGCCTCAGCAGAATACCCATCACAGAAATGACAACTCGGGGAAGCAGTTCACTTTGGAGTTTGAGCCTGGATTTTGAATTTCAACTTCCCTTAAGCCCAGTCCAGTGGATGGTAGTGGATTGAATCTCACATCAAAAAGAACGCAAAGTGATACGTACTTAACCTTTGTAACCAGCGACTGCTGGAAAAATAATAAGCAAGTCTTAGGAGGGGAAAAGTGTTGCTTGAAATTCAGCAGTTCTTTTAATCTTGTGAAGGATGGGATATAAATCAATAAACAACAATAGCATCAAGAGGTGCAGTTACATTTTCTATCCACTTAAAAACACCGGGAAGAAGCAGTTGGTTCCAACAGCTTTCTTCTTTTAAAAGTAATAACAGACTACATCTCTACTTCTGGAACTAGGGTGTGATTCTGGGTTTGCGTTAGTGTCCTTTCACTGGGCTAGAAATATACTAAGAATATTGAAAAATGTGTCGATGTCAAGGGACATTTTTCCTCAAACCTTCTCAAATTAGGAACATTTACATCTGTAAAGCTACATCTTAAATAGCTCCCAAAAATGAATATTTATTCAAAGAATTATAGAGTTAGTAGGAATACTAGAATGCAAGTGATTTATTTCAAATGAGAAAAAAGTGACTTACCCAAAGCAATCTAACTACTTTTTGGTATTATCATCACATTGAAATTCTAACCTAAGTGCCAAAACATATTTCTACTTAGAATTTAAGTGAATTTAGTCCAATATCAGTCTTTTTTCTTCTTTTTGTTGTTAGGCTGTTCCCCCAATACCAAAGGTACTTCATTTCCTTAATTTAGACTTGCTGGGTCCTTTTCCCTGATTGGTTGGATTAAAAATTCAGTGAGATTTGCTTTCATGGAACAGGTACCATCATACTGTTCAGTTTTAGGTGTAAAATTATTTGTCTAAATATTCAAATAGAAAAATATTCTATGGATTTATGCTCTGAGTTCATCAATATTTGTTTCCTTCTTTTTAGAAGAAATTGTTCATTCTCTTAGTATCTGGGTTTTAGATTAGTACAAATTCTGACGCTCCAAAGGATCATAAGGACACAGGAGGAAGGAGGATTCATCAGATGAAGAGGCCTAAGTTGGAATAGTAAATAAATATAGGTAGAATTGCATCAGTGACTGATGAAAACTTTGTTTAAATTACTGAAGATTACATTGGGCTGATAGGATGGGGAATACCTGCCCTGGCTGCCAAGGCTTGTGTTTATGGAGCTAGGATATCAAGTACTGCTAATCCTCTCTGACTCAATCTCTTTTATCTCATGAACTACTTTTCTCAACCATACAAGCAACAGATCTAGAATCTCTAGGCTCATTTATCAAGTACAGAGAATCCTAAATGGATGTTTGCTGGGGAAATGATCCTTTTAAAGAGCTATAAACAGATGATGGCAGAGAGGTAAACTGAGGATCAGGGTACCCTACGCTTATGTCCTTTTCCATCCTGCATGGCGCTGAGGTTTGGGCTGGAACTGAGTATGTGACTTGGAAACTAACTCTCTCTGTCTCATTCTCCTGCCTTTTGACTGTAAAATAAAACTCAGATATAGAAAACCAGAGTTTTTAAATTACTATAAAGCACTCAGATCAAACAATAGAACTTTGCAGGCTAATGCAGAAGGTCTTCCCCTCCCTCCAAATGTAACCGTTCTCTCCATGTTCACTGCAGCTGTAGGCGCCAAGGGCACGACGCCCCAAGATGTGCCACTGTGACATGTGAGCTAAAAACAGTGAAGGTCCAGGACTCATAAAGACACTTTGACTTCCTCCCAACACACACACACATACACACATACACACAACTGCATAAAAAGAATTTAGATAGAAGACCTGCTCCTGGAGGAGAGCCTTCACTGTAGATTACTACATTATAATGTGAACTAGGTGTGGTAGACAGGGAGGGAGATGTGAATGTGGCAGTCTGTTAAAATTCCTCTCTGTGTCCCATTGTTTCTGTGTGGCCCAGCAAACATTTGTTTGCTAAACATTTCCTAAACATTATCATTTTCCTGTGAATTACTTCACTTTTCCAATGAGGTCACAGACCCCTACCCCCTTCTGTCTGGCTCAGAATGATGCATACATCTCATTGTCCCTGACTCTCTTTGGGATCTACATCTGTGGATTCCCTTTATGTACATAATTACATTTGTTTTTGTTTTTTTTAGTTCTGTTCATCTGTCTTGTGTCGGGTTGACTCTTAGACCAGTGAGAACATAGAGGGGTGGAGGGAATTTCTTCCTCCCAACATAGCCTTACCTGTAATAACAGAAAGAAAAAAATAAACATGTTAAAAAGGGAGCTAATAAAGTAAGGCATAGACATTCAGTGGGATGCAGCACAGTTATAAAGACCGAGACTGGATTATTCCATAAATCCTTTATTTGTGACTGTGCAGACACAGCACTAGCTGCTGGGGACGTGAGGGTGAGCAAAATGAACAGTCTTCGTGTCCTTTTATAGGTAACATCTGACAGAAGACAAACAGGCAAACA
Source organism: Phataginus tricuspis (assembly GCA_029783875.1). Lineage (NCBI taxonomy): Eukaryota > Metazoa > Chordata > Mammalia > Pholidota > Manidae > Phataginus > Phataginus tricuspis. The sequence goes on along the minus strand of JAQQAC010011420.1, from coordinate 31,780,872 downwards.
CATGGATACGCAGTACAGTTGTAGTGAATGGGTAGTCTTTTGAAAACGAGAGATGGAGGAGATAGGGACAGAGGACGCTGTCCAAAGGAGGCCTGACTTCTGGAGCCAGGAGCATCTGAGCAGAGAGGATTGCAGTCAGAAGGCATAGCAAGGTAAATGAAATCTCTGAGAAAGAGCGAGTGAAGGGCAGGAGAATGCTAGGAGATAACACCCTGGGGAAAGAGAGGGAGATCCTAAGACAGGCTCAGAAGCCACGGTCAGGAGGAGGTTGTATATTAATTGCACTGGGGAATGACTGGAGGGTTTTACAAGGAAGTAACCATCATCAACCATCATATTACTGTTGTTAAAGACCATGTCGGCAGTGGGGAAGAGGAGTAATACTTAGGGGCTCTCGGCTGTAAGTTTGGAGACGGATGAAGGTAGAAAGAAGTCCTGCATGGGAGGATACTGAAAGGCATCGTATGGATTGAAGGGGAAAAAGGCAAAACATTTCTCATGTATGATCCAGTTACGTGAAAATAGCAAAATTAGTACATTCAAAGCACACAGTATAATCTGTTTATGTGTGAGTGTGTGTGAATGCTCATTTGAAAAGCTCCCAGGAGAGACAGGGAAGGCAGTACACCACACAGGCAGGAGGAGTAACTAGGAACAGAGTGATTTTGGCTGTGGGTGAGGTTGAGCCCTTTTTATATGATTCATTTTTATTTTCACACCTGCAACAGTAATGGATTCATTCACTGGTTGCGTATCTCAAATACAAATTATAAGAATTACCAAGTTGAATCAAGTTGGTTGGGGTGTTGTTAAACTTACTAAGATTTTTAACTGCCACCTTAAAAAAGATAAATATTTCAGAGAATAAGTGATTCTGGAGGAATGAACTAAATCCAGTGATTTTGTAGCAGACTATGTCATCCCAAAATGTGCCCCTTTGGCACATGGATTATTTGGAGCCTAAGTCCCAGCAGACCCAAGAAAAACTTTGACCTCACCTTTAATACCTAAAAGAATTTAGATACAGGGGCTGATCCAGAAAGAGATCTATTAGCAGAGATAACATTCTATCTGGAAAACCTCTGTGTGGGGCTGGGCAAACATCTACTAAACATCTGCTCTGCTTGTTGCCGTGGATATTGTCCTCCCCCTTGAAGCCCAGGCCCCTCTTCCTGTCCTTAGCTCAGGAGGGCCCATCAGCCTCAACTGCCCAGCCGGCCCTCAGGTCTCATATATTAGGGGCTTCTGTACATAGAAAATTAAATATTTTTTTTCCTTTTAATCTGCCTTCTATCGATTTAATTATTAGACAAGCCAAAGAACCTAGAAGGGGAAAAGGGAAATTTTTTCCACCCCTACGCTGTCACATTATTTTAGTACAAAGTTCATTTCGGAAAGAGATACTTGTACATAGACGGTGCAGAGATGTTGAGGAAGGTATGGGAACATGTGCAGACTTAGGACAGTTCATCTGGAAAGTCTGATGGAGAACCACTGATGCAGAATAAGCAGAGAGGAAAAGCTTGCCGTGGGAGCACAGGGTTTGGAAAGAGGACAGTCTTGACATGGAAATCCTGACCTTTCATTTTCTAAGGGGATACATGGCCAGGAACTTAAAGGCTCTAAACGTCTATCTCCTCTCTGCTAAAACATGACTAACCGTTTCTACCTGATAATGAATCAAGCGAATAGCAGGAGGGAGACAGAGACAGAGAGAGAGATTGAGAAGTTAGTTACTTAAAACGGCAAATGACTATAGCAGCTTCCACTCCCCAAGGGAAAGGTGTCTTTTCTCTCTGGAGCAGGTAACCTTTTGTTTAGCAAAACAAACTGAAGGGACATTTGGCTGCAACAATATCAAGGCATGATAAGAAAGTTTGTGAAACAAAGAGGATTAAAATTGTTCTATATCATAAATAAGAGTTTGAAGTTTCTAGGACTGGAGAGAAGCTACTAGGATGAGGAAGCTGGGGCCCCTGTGGGCTTTCTGCCAGGGAAAGCAGCAGCTCAGGACTTCTTAAGAAAGAGGCTACCGAGTAATACCAGTTTTCATCTGTTGGCTGATTGCCTGGCCTTGGACACCCTCACAGCTATTATCCACAAATCTCAGTAAAAGACTGCTCCAGAAAAAATCCTTCAGTTCTTGGGACTCTGGTGAATGAATGTCGGAAGGTATCCGAGGGGATTAAATAGTAAACAATATGTAAGATCCCAGAAGAAACTCCAGAAGAATCATGGTTTTCCGATCACAGGTGCAATATAATTTGCCACCAATGACATGCCTCCACCTGATACCTGGGTTGCACAAAGTAGTTTAAATAATACTGGTAAAGAGTGGTTCCCAATGCCAGGAATAGAACGAGTGTGTTTGAGACCGGTTAGGTTCATAATTCTAGTTTAGCCAGCCATGCCAGTGAGATAGGGAAGCAGCAGGGACTAATACATGCCAGTTAGAGTACAGTGTGGGCCCAGGAAAAGGACAAAGTCTTACTGAGGCTTCAGGTATGTAGAGGAATAACAGGGTGCTTGAGGTTGAAACAATGTAACAGTGTATCCCCCACAGGGACCCAGTGATAGGCACATTAGTTTACAATAGGGTAACCAGGTAACCTTTAATGAGATAGGCTAAAACATAACTAGCATTCTGGCTGAACCTATAGGAAACTAACAGCTCCCACAGCAACAGGAAGAAAACCCTAGACACCAGAGACCCCAAGCGGCAGCCTCGCCTCTCCCTGCACCTGTGGGGAGTCCCATACTTTCTCTTATCCTGAATAAAACTTTCGCTAAATCTACCTTGCTCATTCATGAAGTTCATTCTTTGACTGCGTGAACAAGAAACTCGGCATCATCAATCCTGTATGATGTTGCCACCGGGCAGTGTACTACTTCCTGGGCCTCATTTTCCTTACCTGTAAACTCTGAATGCTAACTTTAACTTACGTATTTCTAGTTCTGCAAGAATTAAATAAGTTAACATACATATCATGCTTAGAACAATGCCTCGAGTATTGAAGTAAATAATAAGTATTATCTTTATTAAATATGTATTTCTTCTACCTATTGTACTGCAAAGTAATCTCATAGCATTTAGTTGCAATGAAGGCAGCAAGACATTTTGGAAAGAGCAGTGGCCCCAGGAGATGAGAAGCCCAGCCCCATTTACTCACCGAGGCACTCTGAGCCTGGTGGTCCCTGAGGTGAAATTGCTTCATCTATAAACCATGGGCTTTGAACCAGATGATCCCAAAGGTATATTTCCATTCTTACTATTATATTTTGAACCTCTAATTCTATATAAATACATCCATTACTAGCGTTCACATACATTTTATTGAAATATCTTAATACAAGGACAGGTAAGCTTGTTTTCCATCCCCTTGGCAGAATTCTCTAAAGGTTCATAAAAGTAAAAAATGGCTTTTTATCCAAGCCACATATCTTGTATGGACATGCCTTGGTCTTTGTGACTCTTGGGATGTCCAGGTATAAAAATGAAAGGTTGGTTCAGAAGAATGGGGTAGTCCTTCCCAACCGGGGATTTGACTCTACATTAGGGGAGTTAGTATGGCTAGAAGAACGAGGCTAGAGGAAGTCAGCGGTACAGGGAATCTGGCTTTGAGAGTGCCACAGTGAGAAGTCATGGTCTTTGGAGAGGAAGCCAGAGGCTCCTGGGTGTTTGAGTGGATTGAAGGTCTTGATGAGAAGCAGGTAGTAAAGGGAAGCGACGCGCCAGAATTTGAGAGGGCAGGAGACAACCCCTGAGATTTGCCTGGGACTAGCTAGTAGGAGGGTGACTTGAAGGTGAGAAGAAAAATCATCTGCACCCTTAATGTACAAAGCAAGAAATGAAAATGTCTTGAGCTAAAGTATTGGTAGTAGAAATAGAGATAAACTGATAAATTTGAGATATCTTTGCAAGTAAAATCGGTAGGATTTACCGCTATAGTAGATTGGGGGGCTTGGGAAAAGGAAGAGGGTCAAGGATGATGGACAAGTTCTGGCTAATGCAACGGAGTATTGGTTGTGTCCCTTAATTAGGTGGGAAAGAGGAGGAAAACAATAAGCATCGGGAAGCAGATAGGAAAATTAGGATTTCCATTTGAGATCAGTTAATTTGAGGTGCAGGTGTGACTTTCAAACGGAGAAGCCAAATAGCAGCCTGACAAATAAGTGGCATACAAGGGCAGGTTTGTGGTAGAATAGCTCTTACTGTGGTCCACTCATGCCTGACATGAACACTGGGAATGGACGAAATCACTACAGATAGGAGGACCTGGTATTAAAGCCAGGGAAGCAGAACCTAGAAGAGGAAAGAGAAGGAATGTATGAAGGTGAGCAGTAAAGAGTGGCTACAAAGGTGGGGGCCACATTAAGAAGGCTGGGAGCTCAGCTCCGTGAACTGCAGCTGAGAAGACAGGTTGACCTAGAGAAGAATCTTTCAGGTTTTGAACGTGGAAGTTATTATTGATCTTATAAAAGCATTTTTGGTGGTGTCTCGGGAGCAAACACTAATTGAAGTTTTTCAAAAATGAACTGGAGGGCTGACTGAAAGGGAGCAACACTCGCAGTAAATTGTTTTGCAAATATTTGTCTTTAAGAAGAGCAGAAACATGGAGGGGACCTCGATCAACTTGACTTAATTAAAAATCTCTTGAGTGTTTTCTGCTCATTGCCTGGTCTCATCCCAATACTAACGTAGTGTCTGACTAAAATGAACTAGTGGCGGGCTCTGGACCCAGCATTCCTAGCCTTGCACGATGCCAGTCTAGTTGGAGCTGGTGGGAATGCTGGACCACAGTGGGTTTAGAGAGGCCCCCTCTGGAGCTACGAGTAACCCTTCATTTGAAGCCGGACACTAAGGGTGATATGAGGGCAGTCCAGATGGAAGTGCCCCGCATCGGTGTGGCGCAGGTGAGGAATGTGGGGGGGCGGCGTTAGCAGCACAGTGTAGCTGAAGGTGCAAGCCTGCAGCCAAGAGTGGTGCCTTGTGCTAACTCCGAAGGAGACAGACTCCAAAAATAGCTAAGTGTGTGGTAATGACCTCAAACCATTAACCAGTCCTCCCAAGACCTGAGCTATGCATCAAACTTCTTTCTAAACTCCTTCGTTCCTGTACATTCTGGCTTTGGCACAGACTCACAGACCCCACAGACAGCTTACCTTTCTCCTTGATTCAGACCCAAAGCTCTTGCTCCAAGGAAAGACCTCATGGCTGGTATCTAGCGAGAAGGGTCTGAGAGGTGGAGGATAACCATGGGGCCTGGAGAAAGTAAAGATTTCCCTGGCCCACTGGGCTGCTTATACTAGAGCCTGCACATGTCTTTCTACACCATTCGGAACTTAGAGGGCTCCCAGAAAAGATTGCATTCAAGCTGGTTGACTTCAGGTAGCATCTAATATTTGTTACATTATTTCAGAGTTCAAACCACACTATATTATTTTTTCTGCCTGCATTTCCTTATTTTGTTACTGGAACAATTCTGTGATGTAGAGTGTCAGGCACAGTGAGAAGAGTCGAAATTTCAGATTACATCAGGTCTAAAGAATAGGAAGGTCAGCAGGTTGAGCAGGTGATGGGGGACAGCAGCCAGGGGGGGTGTGAACCAAACCATCAAGAGGGGCTGCACCATGTTCTCTTTATAGTCCCCACTGATTTCTCTTTCCAACAGCATCCTGACTTTGTTATGAAGACGTAGTTCTTATGCAGGAGAGTAAGTCTGGAAGTTAGTCATGTTAGGGGCCTTGTTGTAGCCAAAATGTAAGCATTTAACCCAAAGTTGGTCCACTTGGGGTTTTCTTCCCTGGAATCTGAAACTTAAGAGGAATAAGAAGACTGAAATGTGTGGTATCTTCATTGTTCCCACGAATGTGTCCTGAACAGCTGGGACTGTCATTCTGCATCTGACTCCAGCAACCACCCCACTCCCTGCCTCACTTCTCTAACCTCTCATCAACTCACTGAGCCCTGGCGTCCATCTGGGGGATCTCGTTGTGCTTATACGCACGAGGGCCGAGTGTCTGTGCTGGCCCTCAAGGAGCCCTGACTGGTTCAGTGGACACCATCCTTCAAAAGGGAGATGTGAGCAGCTAGAAGGGGATGTAAACCATAAGAATGGTGAGGATGAACAAGGGGGCATGACAGGAAGCAGCTTTATTCATCCAACCTCAAGTGCAAGAAATACCTCCTTGTTTCGTTTCTTTTCTTTTCATCTGTTCTGAGCCCCCTTCTCATCTGAATGACAGATTATTTCATCTTAGTTACTGCAGAGCCTTCCCCCTTCTACCATGAGATATGTAAGAAGGTGGAACTTATATGTTGGCAGAAGAGGAAGGAAGAGGCCTGCTCTGGGTCTGGTGTGGTCTTCACCATCGGTCACTCGGGCACCTGTCACTGGTCCACAGCACTGACCACACATGCCACACCACCACTATCCTTCCATGACCCCAGACTCTAGAACATTAGGTGCCAGAGCGTGCTTGCCTGCAGTCCCCTCCTTAGTGTCCAGTTCTTGCAACAAGCTCATATTGTATTTCCAGCCACTTCAACTTCCCCCACTTGCTCCCTTCTCTCCCCCCACCATGGAGAATCCAAACCAAATATAATCTCCTTCCACTGGCCTATACAACCACAACAGTGACTTCTTTCTTGCATGTGGAGGTGGAGAGAGAAAATCTAACACTGGTTAGCCTTTTTTCCCCTTAATAACACACTCTGTTAAGTAATCAATACAGCACATACTTCACTGGGTCGTAATTATTTTGTCTGTTTCTGACTGTAAAATCCTCAAGGACATAAAAATTTGTATCTGTCTTTATACGTGTAGTCCCCGGTTCCTGGACCAATTGACTACTCCATAACTGCTTGTTAAATAGAACACCACAGAAATTCACTATATAGACTCATCTTAATGTCTTTGTGCCGTTTCTGAGAATAGCTTTTGTGTGAAGTCATAAAAATGCATTGATGAGTAGATAACATCCCTAAACCAAGATTTTCAAGTGCTTTTCAATAATTAAATTCTGAGGAACAATTTAAAGCTTGCATAGTTTTCTCTCAAATACTCTCTAGAGACAGCTGGTGCTCGCTGGGGTTCATGAGCTTCATTACGAGTTCACTTCCCTCTCCTCGGTGTTGGATGTACACCGGCTGACATGGGAGGGGAGGCGGAGCACAGTTTAAACAGGTGGAATCTGGAAAGGGCAGGGCCCATGCGTAGACTGTCAGATAATAATTTTTTTTCCCCCAATGAAATCAATCACATTGTTCTGTGGGCATAAGATGGCATTTTTGACCAAAGTTCTGAGATCAGTTCAATCAATAAGGGGCCTTCAAAAAGTCTATTATGTATTTAGTGCCTCATTTCTCTTTGGATAACAGGATTTCTGAACTTCTGTCTCAGTGAGAGAGGGTGAAAACATCTTCAGACTTTCCACATGCTTAACAGCAAACAGGCCGTGCTAGAAGTTTAGTCCAAAGGGACGTTTGGCTTGCCCAAGACAGAGTTTAATTAAAAAAACCTGAGAGAGTTTTGTATTTCTATCCACTCAGATCCCTGAGGCCTCATGATTGTGTTTCACCTGCTCAGTAACTGTCCACCCCTCCCTGTCACCCACTATAGGAACACCTTTCGACCCTGAACTTCTCGAGCACATCCTCTTCTTCCTCCTCCAGGAAATCTTTCCTTTCTGAGATTGGGTTTCCTCAGTTCCCAGTGAGGTACTAGTTGGCATTTGTATCACCATTGATTAAGCAGTGACCCTGGCTGACTACAGAAGGACACAGTGTGGTTCTCAGATGATAACTTCTAAACCCTAATGAGTGATCCCAGGTGTGCATCATTGGCAATGGAGAAGGCACGTGGGCATTAACCGGGCACTGGAGGTGAGCAGGGTTACTGCCTAGCTCTAGAAAACATTTCAGTGCCCTGCGGAGTGAGTAGGAAATGCTTAAAGCCATACTTTGCTGTGGGTAAAAAGGCACTACATACTTACAGAGAAGCAAAGGATTAAATGTCTCTCAGTTTGTTTCTCAAAAGGACATTCTATCAAGTATCTAATTTGATCCTCACTAACACGCACCTTGTCAGTTAGTCAGGACTACCCATTCAGCACAATTTTGAAGGTAAGGGAATTGTAGGTGATACATAAGGAAAAGAGGGACTGCTTTTGACTTAGCCACTGCCATATGGTGGATGCAGATTGTGGGGGTAAGGCCTTCATAGTGTGTGTGAAGGCTGCAAGAGTGAAGATTGGCATGGATGGACCTGCTATCTACTGCCATGGGCATGAGGCCTGTGGGAAATCTGAACTACCCCTAAATTTGGACATTTGAGATTAGGCTGTATCTCTTGTAAGTGCTTGGTAATTTGTTGGTGTTATGTTAAATTCTTCAACCCACATTAACTCAGGTACTAAATTGAAAATAGAATTGATAAATAAGCCAGAGCCTCGACTGGTCTTACTACCTCTGATTTAGAATAATCAGATAATAAAGCAATTATTCATTCAACAAATATTTATGGAGCTGCTTTTATTTCCAGGCACAATTTGAAGTGCTGGTGGTTCAGCAATAAACAGCATAGGTAAAAGTTTTACCCTCTTGGTGCTTATATTGTAGGGGGGACCATTAATAATTGAACATATCAGGCATTAGTTAGACTCAGATGACTTCAAGAGAAGCAGAAGCATATAATAAATCATTGGTCTGAGGCTGAAATTTCTGTTCTGGGATGACATTTAATCCAAATATGTGAATACCAGCTTTGCCCAGTTAGGGAGCTTGACTATGACATGTAAAGTTGGCATGATCTCATCAAGGATAGGTGTCTACAGAGTAGGAAAGATGCGGCATATTTAAATGCCTGCTTTCAGAGAGGATGTGAGTCTTCAGCTTGGTCTTATGTTTCCAGGTGGAATCTAAAGTCATTGAATTGTACCATCCTAAAGCAGGAAGGATCATCAATAGACTCCTAATCTTAATTCTTTTTTACAAACACATCAACATTTGAGCCCAGAACTTACCCATGGAAATTATTTAACCATGGAAAGTACCTTGGACAGTGCTTAGCACATATCACATGCTTAATAAACACATTCTTTATTTTTGAGAAATGGTGGAACCTTATTTTCACTAAGGGACATATTATGCTCCAGATGTGACAACAAGAATGCTGTCCAGTTACTAAACTTATGAGAACCATTTCCTCATGCTACCATTGCTATCTGGGGGACGTGACTTGACTAGGAGACGAGAGATCTGCATTGTAGTCCTGCTGGGAACCCTGAGCAAGTTGTTTAATTCTTGGACCCATTTTTCTCATAATTTAAAGGTCACACCTATCCTATCTCTTTTATGTAGATGCAGCAAGGTTAGCTGAAGTCGTGGATGCAAAAGTTCCTCAAATAAATCATGTAAAACATTGGACTAGTATGAAGCAATCCTGGTAGTCTACAGACATGAAGGATTGATGGTTTATGGGTAGGTCAATCTTCATGGCCAACCAACTTTCTGATACCTCTTTGAATTACATCCTTTCTTTTAAAGGAAGAGATCAATGGGGACAGGCTCATGGCTATGTCCCCTATTATGACATATATCCCTTCAACCCTAATAATGGTGCCTGGGATTTAATCCCATTTAATAGTTTTCAAGGTTGTCCTATTACGCATAGGGAAGCAGCTTTATATTTGAGTTCCAGAAGAATGGCTTTTTGAAAATGCAGGGCTCAAAAAGTACAGAATGTGCTGTAAAGTACAAGGTGATTTGGAGTCAGACAGATCTTATTCTTTATCCACTGTAGTTATTGCAGGATTCTAAATATTTAGTGCCATAGTGAGTACGGATGTAACAGCAACCCCCGGTTTTATATTTACCTGGAGAACCAATTTGAGATTTATGTTTGCACTCTATTAATGGTGGATTTTTAAAAATGGAAGTAGAATACTAATAAATGTCCTCTCTTCCTCTGCCTTGATTAGTCTGTGAATGTTTGAATCTCCTCACCTTCACTATTCCCGTTGCCTTAGAATTTTGCTGTGTTGAAAGGACGGAGGACATGATGCCAGCATATATGTGGGGAATCCAAGGCAGCTGATGGTCCTGAAAGCAATTTTGAGTGACTTCATTGAGTATGACATTTTTTAGTGATGCATTATGATAACTGTCACATAATATGGTGTAAAAATACAGAGGTCATTTAACATTTTCCTGAAACCTGTACATATAGTTTCACATTAATTATTTGATGTGCTGAGTGGGGTTGCTGCCTGACAGTGAATATGAATTAGGTGTGGCTTTGTAAGATTTTCATTGCTCACACAAACGTGGTACTGACATAGCTCAGTCCTCCTGGATGCGTTTCATTGGGCTTCCAGGAACTTCTGTTTTATTATTTATTATGGGCTGTATGGGCCTATAAAGTTTCACTGAACATGCCAGAAATAAGTCCTGAGCTCTGAAGTCTTGTGCCACAGCTGCTAATGGGACAAAATAGTGAGGTACAGGAAAACTCAAAACAGTCTAGAAGACTCAACCTTCTTTTCCTCTAGTGGATCAGGAGGAGAACATTCACTATTTGACTTCCTATTGCTAATGTCAGAGAGGTTTCTAGGTGAAAGATTTGCTGTCTTGCCAAAGTACCATTTTTTCATTAGTTCAGCAAAATCAAATCACAAATAGGCAATAAACTGAGAACTATATGGACTTTGTTTTTAACTAGCCACAACTGGGAAAACACTTGTTTTATAGAACACTAACCAGTAGCTTTTTTGTGCATGTTTCCCTGGAGAAAAAAAGCAAAAAATGCAAAGACTGTTGTTCTTGGTAGTCATCTTTAGAACAAAGACCCCAAACTGATATAATCAGAGAAGTTTAGGTGATTCTGTGGGTCTTTTCCCCCTTACTCTTGTTGTGAGTTAAAGACCTGTCCTCCCTGCGTTTTCTATTAGCACACCACAGCGCCATTCTGTATGTGGGCCGGCCTCCCCAGTCAGCATCTGCATGATGACGGTGGGGCCTTATTTTGAGGTTATCTCACATAGCTGTGTACTGAAGAGTAACTGAAAATGAAGTATGTTCGTTTCAATTGAAATATTTATCCCACCCAGTTGCTGTCAAAGTGATCATTCCTTTATGAACACATGTTCCCAAGAGTCAGTATGAGGACAGGGAAATGGTAAGACCTCAAGACTCAAGGGAAGAAGACCCTAGGCCAAAGTCTCTGGAACTAGAAAATGACAGATTAGCTGCCAAGAGTGAGCCCAGATTGGAAGGAAAGCAATCAGATATTTGAAATTCCCTGTTCACACTTCCAGGCTGCGCTCAGATTCCTCCTTTGCTAGGATTCTAGGGCTGCTTATGCTTTGACCTGATAGGAGAGCTGAGAAAATCATTGATGCTGGGGAAAACTCAATCAAGAGCCTTAAGATCAGGTCATCACATTCATATCAAACTTCTCAGCTTACAGGACCTATATATGCAGATAAACACGTTAGTCATGTAGCTCTTACTGGGGAATGCACCTTAAATATCAGAAACCTTTTAGGTGATATTAATTATGTTGTTTATGGGAGGCCTTAATGATAGAGTCTGGAGTACTTTAAACAAGAATTCACGTGGTGAACAAGGTGGATGTAGAGATCTAGGGTGCAGCGTGATGACTGTACTTAATAGTACTGTACTGGATACTGGAAATGAGCTAAAGAGTGGATTTCAAGGGCTCGCACCATGCACAGAAAAATGGTAAGTATGAGGAGATGGACTGTTAAGTAGCCTGACTGTAGCAATCATTTCACTATGGACGTGTATGTTACATCATCATGTGTATATTTTCAATACATATAATTTATACTTAAGATAGAATAAAATCAGTAAAATTAAGAAAAATTTGCTATTAATGTTATAGATTAACATTACAGAGAAATCACTATTTGTCCTAGTCAACTGCAGTTTCAAACATTTTAACGAAAAAGTGAATGTGTATTTATGAAAAGGTGTGAAAAATGGCTAATTCACAAAATACAAACGGTTTAGCCCCTACTGTTTATTATAGTGAAGTGTACTGTTTTGTGGGAAAAAGGAAACACATACTGTTGATAGTAGTAGGTAGTGATTTTTACTTTCTTCTCTACACCCCTTATGTTTTCAAAGTTATTACCAATCTGTATTAATGTCTGATATAATTAGAAAAAAAGCCATGCAGTTTTTCATTGGCTAGATTTCTTGAAAGGTACCTCTTTTTACTGAGATCTTCTTTGTGACTCCACTTTAAATCATTTCAGATGACCAGCTGTCTTTAGGTTGTTGCCATAACAAAGAGGCACTTATTTTTAACACTCAGAGGTACGTTCCTGACTTGTACAGTTAATAGTTTGATAAGGCTGGTTCTCTAGAATCTTCTTTCTGAAGCCTTAGGTAGATTCCTTTGTTGACTCAGATGGTATAAATAGATTGCCACGAATCTGGAAATCCCTCTTCATAGCAAGATTGATTCACTTTCTTCGATTAAATTAAACATAATCCGTCATCCTGCATATGATTGTTTGAAAACGCTTTTAGTTTATTTTACATTTCGTTGTTGATTTATTAGCCTGGTCATCCTGTCATAAGTGACATCTCTGAATATCACATTCATCAGAAAATTTTACACCTTGACAGCGCCGCTGCAGAAACAATTTCAAGCGCACGGCAGAAAGCAGCTGGACTGGCGGCGATGCGCTTCAGCCAGCGATATGCGATCGTACTGTCGGCCTGTAAAATAATTAGACTTGATCATCAGTGGCCCGCTGCTTTGTCACTCAATAATGTCATTGTGTCTCCAGAAGCTCAGTGCTCCTCTAGTCATGTCACCATTCTTCAGCTTTCTTCCTTGGGAGTTCTCTCAAAAACTGGATCTTACTTCTTTCCACTGCTGTCAGAAAATGTCCTGCTCTATAATCTCTGGGGAACCTTGCTCCCTGCATTCCCTGCTAACTGCAGAATCCAGTCACTTTTAAAATTTATAGCAGATAGTTTAATGTCAGCAATACATAGATAACAATCAATTGTCCGTGGGATAAAATTTGGCCATTTATCCAGAAAAAAAAAAAAGGACCAAGGATCCAGTAGTAGAAGTTGTAAAAGTAAATATGGAAATTACTCCTCAGAACAAAATGATTTGATAATGAGCATTTGATGATGATCAAACAGATCATCAAATAGATAATGACAGTCTCTGTTGAATGCCTTTATACGTGTATATTCTTACCCAGGAAAGCATCACTACTCCACCCTCACATGCCTGAGAAAGTCCTTGGATTATGTGGACCCGGACTGATACAGCAGCTGAAAAAGAATTTAAAAGATGAGAGACACTGGGAGAGGTGACATGACGTCACTTAATAGAGAGTGGTTGTGGCTACAGCCCTTCCTGAACTGTTTTTTCACTCCTCCACTCCATTTGCCAAAAGCCAGGTTTGCTAGAAAAGGATGGGATAGCAGGTTTGTGGGTCTGGCTCACAGAACTGACTGGACTGTATCAGGCCTTTCTGAAGTCACTTGGCATTCAGAGATACATCAACTTGGAAAATACCTTGTATGCTGATTCTTACAGGTACCTTGTAAGAGAGAGAGAAGCAGCGATAGAGACAGAGGCAGACAGGCAGAGATAAGAGAGAGACAGAAGAGGGAGAGCCTGAGACGGAGGCCATGACGCCACCGAGGATGTCCTGGTCCCGCATCTCTCTCTGTGGATGTCCTCAGCATCCCAGACCTCGTTAGAACACTAAAAGCTGATCCTGTGAACCTCAGAGCTGCCCCGTTCTACTCTCCGTGACAGACCAGATGGCCCTTTCATTTTGCAGAGCAGTAACTGAGATAACTAATAAGAAAAAAAAAAAACTGCCTGTGCTGGTTAAGCAGAGGTTTCCTAATTCACCTTTAATAAAATGTGTTCACACCTGTTAAACAGCATCCTGACATTCCTACAGGCTTATATCTTCAGGTTAAAGTGATTCTGAAATATTTCATATACTATTTCCTCAAAGACTCAGAGAGCTCATCAGCAACTTTTGGCAATAACAAAAGAAAGTAAAAATGAAGATACCATACATAAAAATGTGTTGTTTTCTGATATTTCCCCCATTCCCTACCGTCCTCCTGTCTTTAATATGCCTTGGGTGTTTGGGCCATTAAAGTTCAGTCACACTCAATTTCTTGGCAGAAGCTGAAAAGTTCAGAACTTGGTCCTTGTCGACCTTTCTAGATCCACTTCCTGCCACAACCCTTACCCCTGATGAGCTTCAGCCACATCAAAAGTCCAGCATCCCCTTCACTTTATGTCTAAGCTTCTACATACACTGTTCCTCTTCCTCACTTGCCAGTACTTATGGGTAGTCCCCAGCCCCCTCCACTCTTCCCATGAGCTCTGTAACACCTGTTTATATCCACAGAAGGGGTCACACCTGCTGTTTCTAGCTCCTAATGATCCTCATCTCCTGTTGTTCACACCTTTGTTGGTCAACCCCCATGCTGAGTCTGAGCTGCACAGGGTGATGGTGTGTAACTGCTGAGACTAGTTCTGAAGCCCACTGGGGCTTCTCCTTGTTCTGGATCTCTTGCCCTGGAGAAGAATAGTTATCAGGTGGTCAGAACACTCAAGAGGCCCACACAGAGAAGAATGGAGGCCTCCTGCTCAGCAACAGTACCAGCCTGGCCCCTCCAGGTGAGGGAGCTGCCTTGAAAGCCAGTCCCCCAGCCATAGACAACCCTTCAGGTGACTGAAGCCCTGCTCAACATCTAACTGCATCTCACATAAAACCCCTGCACCCTCTCTCCCCAAGCCACTCCTGAATTCCTGATCCATAGAAACTGTAAGACAGTACACATTTATTGTTCTTTTAAGTGTAAGCTTTAGAGCGGTTTGTTATGCGGCATTAGATAACTAATACAGTATCCTTCCTGTAGCTACAGTGGTTGCCCCCATGTGTCTTAGATGGATCTTCACCATGATTCTACGGCCTCTTACTAACTATATCAAACCTTAGTCTTGGTTTTCTTGTTTTTTATTTTTTTATCTGTCTCACCACCCACTTGCTTCAAGATGTTTGAGGAATTACCAGATTCTCTCCTCTGGAGGCTCTATGCCCAAGTAAAATTTAACTATCACAGGTAATGTATATCCTATACTATGAGAATGAACTAATAATCTCAATCTTGCCATCTATGATGAGGGAAGAGAGAGGAGGAAGTGTCACCTGATTCCCCTGAACCAGAATTTTCTAAATATAAGACATTTGTTTGAATACTATAACCATGATTTGCCTAGATCTTCCTCTTGGAATATGCAGTGGTGAAAAGTCCCAGCAGGATACTTCTAGGTAAAGATTACAGATCAAACACAGCACACATTTATCTTTTCCCCACTAAAATGATTATAAGATAAAGAGAAACAGAGAACACAGAGTGAAGCAGAGATGACAACTGACTTTTAGAAGGTAAAGGATGGTTGAACGAGGGTCAATGACTTAGTAGAATTGATAAAGCTATAAACCTGGAGGACTGTTTAAGTTGGTACGAAGAGCAGTTAGATGCCTAGCTGCCCTCCAAATCCCACATAACCAGGTCTAACTCAGGACAAGAAGTTAATTTTATGAAGAAACTGAGCAAGAGGAAATCCAAGAGGGCAAATGGGATGCTGAACTGCAAAGGGTGGCTGTCTGAAATTAGGCAGGTGGGCTTATTCCTCCATAGTTAGAGGCATAACAACATGTTTCATCCTACCTTACCACTACCTGTGGAAGCCTAAACTCAATCCTACATCCTTGTACTGTGTGCACAGAGCCTCCAGTTGGCAGCTTAGTGCCTGGGTCTGTAATATGAACAGGCAAATAATAATCAGAAACATTTGGTGAATACCTCAAATATGGGAAATTGAGAATGGAATAAAATGTAGCCAAAGACCACAAAGGAAATGAAAAATCGCCAGAGAAAAGAGAAAAATATCCAGGAAGCATAATAAAATGTCCAAAGTAAGACTTCACTGTTAATGTTTTCAGAAAGATAAGAGAAGGTATTACATCTATGAAACAAGAAAAGGAAGCAAGGGTACAAAAATAAAGAAAGCAATCAGAATACAAGAAAGAGTTCTTGGGAATGAAAAATATACACAAAGCAAATTTTCTAATAATTATTAATATAAGAGAAGTTCAACTCAAAGCAATCTCCCAAAAGATTATATAAAAGTGTGAAGTCAGAAAATAAGAGAAAATTAGAGGATCTATGCATGAGGTCTAATATCCAACATAGTAATCCAGAAAAATAAAACAAAGATGACATAAGAGCAAAAAGATAGGCAAATACTTCAAAATTTCCTAAAATGAATCCTCATGGAGGACTAGAGAAGGAAAAGTGATAATGCTCAACTGTTAATAACACTATATTTAAGCTAAAGGAAGAGAACTAGCATCATTTGGGTGACCACTAAATATGCCAGGTATTTACAAAGGTAATTTAGCTTCATTTTCAAAAGAAATGCATAAGATAGGTTCTATTTCCCTCAATGTACATCTGAGTAGATTTAGGTTCAGCAAGTTCAAGCAATTTGGTAATTTCTAGTAAATTTGGTAAATTTCTAGATAAAGCCTGAATTAAAACTTAAGCCTCCCTACCATTGCATTCAAGCTCCTAAATTCTCCCAAATTTTTACTGAGAACAGTCCATAATTTTGAATGTCCCACTTTAAAAGAAAAATGTATCATACCCTCGTGGTTTTGGAAACCAGAATCTGCAGAAAAACATGCCAGAAACCTAATAGTGGGCTACACAGAGCCTGCCTTGAGTTTTTCTTTTGGTTTCCATTATGAAATGGGTAGGTAGACAACTGTTTATCTTCCTTCCCTAGAATCATCTGCAAAGGAGGTATGGGCTTCTGGGGGGCAAGTCCTGCAAGCAGAGGTTTGAAGGTAAATAGCCAATGATGACTCCAAGAACATTCCATGCTGGGGAGCCTAGCCCCACTCCCTCACCTATTTGGGTTCTTTTTTTCTTTTTTTTCCCCTTCTACCTTAAGCTTACATTCAGTTCACTGAGTAGGTCTCTTTGCTTGTTAGTTTTAGCAAGCTGTAGACTTTCAGCCATCAAATGAACACATTTGAGGAATGTGACCACACCACTTGTTCCTAAAGGCTCCATGTGTCAGTTGGCCTAAAAGTAAGCTGTTAAACAAATAGCCTCTTGAAGTTCTCATTCTTTCTTGGATCCAATGAAGAAATTGGTAAAAATGCTTGGAATTGCTCTTAATGACAATACACCTGAGCAGGAGAAAGAGAGAGAGAGAGCGAGAGAGAGCGAGAGAGAGCTACTTCTGCCAATGGTTGGCATAGTTTGGTTCTGACCATGTACAGCCAGAGCATAAATCTGATTTGTCATATTCTCTGTTGCTTGTAATATGGTGTGATATTTATGCGTTAAGATTGTTGGATAATTGAATGTATCATTTTGTATACTTTTTGAAAGGAGCTGTTGGAACTTGCCAAGTGATACTAAACATAGTGCGAAAATGCTTCAAAATGATCTCATTAATCCAATTTGAAGGGAGAAAAGCATGAATTAGTATATTTTTATTCCATATGATAATAATAGCGCTAAATAACAGCACTTGTGTGGTGCTTACTGTAATCAAGCTTCCATTTAAATGCTTTATGTACAGCAATTCCTTGAGCCCACACAGAAGCCTGTGAGGTTTCTGTTATTACCAACATTTTAACAGTTGGGTATAGGAGAGTTATGTGACTTGAGCATCTACTGTCTTACCCGCCAGGGTGCACTGCCTTTTAAATCCTACAGTAAAATATATAATCTATAGGAAATGCCCAGTCCATACTATGTTCCCTATCTTAATCCCAAATGCATCTGTTGTTACCTATGTTAATTTAGGAAACAGTTTGGGGCACTAAAAAATATAGGAAATGATAAGAATTTGTCTAATAGGAAACTATAGAAAAGTAGAAAGAAGAAAAATGAACCTTCTCAAGAGGTATGTTAATATCAACTAGTCTAAATTTTTTTCTATGTGTAGGCTTCCATGGTTATTTGTTTTTGCAAAATATTTTAAATGTACATTTCTTTTATTTGGTCTACACTCTATAGAAATAGTATTTTATGGCTATGTACCCTATCTTGTCATTTCCCTGCTATTGGATATATAGGTAGTTATTTATTTTTTTACATTCCTCAAAGTATTTTATTATTTTTTTTTATTTTGCTATCATTAATGTACAATTACATGAACAACATTATGGTTACTAGACTCCCCCTATTATCAAGTCCCCACCACATACCCCATTACAGTCACTGTCAATCAGTGTAGTAAGATGCTATAGAGTCACTACTTCTCTTCTCTCTGTTATACTACCTTCCCCATGACCACCCCCCAAACAATATACGTGCTAATCGTGATGCCACTTTTTCCCCCTTATCAATCCCTTCCCACCCATCCTCCACAGTCCCTTTCCCTTTGGTAACTGTTAGTCCATTCTTGTGTTCTCTGAGTGGCCTGCTGTATTGCTCCTTCGGTTTTTGCATTATTCTTATACTCCGCACATGAGTGAAATCATTTGATACTTCGCTTTCACCACCTGGCATATTTCACTGAGCATAATACCCTCTAGTTCCACCCATGTTGTTGCAAATGGTAAGATTTGTTTTCTTCTTATGGCTGAATAGTATTCCACTGTGTATATGTACCACATCTTTATCCATTCATCTACTGATGGACACTTAGGTTGTTTCCATTTCTTGGCTATTGTAAATAGTGCTGCTATAAACATAAGGGTTCATATGTCTTTTTCAAACTGGGCTGCTGTATTCTTTGGGTAAATTTCTAGGAGTGGAATTCGTGGGTCAAATGGTATTTCTATTTTGAGTTTTTTGAGGAACTTCCATACTGCTTCCCACAATGGTTGAACTATTTTACATTCCAACCAGCAGTGTAGGAGGGTTCCCCTTTCTCCACATCCTTGCCAACATTTGTTGTTGTTTGTCTTTTGGATGTTGGCCATCCTAACTGGTGTAAGTGATATCTCATTGTGGTTTTAATTTGCATTTCTCTGATGATTAGGGATGTAGAGCATCTTTTGATGTGCCTGTGAGCTATCTGAATTTCTTCTTTGCAAAAGTGTCTGTTCAGCTCCTCTACCAATTTTTTAATTGGCTTATTTGCTTTTTGTTTGTTGAGGTGCATGAGCCCTTTATATAATGTGGATGTCAACACCTTATCGGATATGTCATTTATGAATATATTCTCCCATACTGTAGGATGTCTTTTTGTTCTACTGATGTTGTCCTTTGCTGTACAGAAGCTTTTTCGTTTTATATAGTCCCACTTGTTCATTTTTACTTTTGTTTCCATTGCCCAGGGAGATATGTCCATCAAGAATTTGCTCATGTTTATGTCCAAGAGATTTTTGCCTATATTTTTTTCTAAGAGTTTTATGGTTTCATGACTTACATTCAGGTCTTTGATCCATTTTGAGTTTACTTTTGTGTGTGGGATTAGACAGTAATCCAGTTTCATTCTCTTACATGTAGCTGTCCAGTTCTGCCAACACCAGCTGTTGAAGAGGCTGTCATTTCCCCATTGTATATCCATGGATCCTTTATCAGATATTAATTGATCATATATGCTTGGGTTTATATCTGGGCTCTCTAGACTGTTCCATTGGTCTATGGATTTGTTCTTGTGCCAGTAGAAAATTGTCTTGATTACTGTGGCTTTGTAGTAGAGCTTGAAGTCAGGGAGTGTAATTCCCCTCCCTTTATTCTTCCTTCTCAGGATTGCTTTGGCTATTTCTAGTCTTTTGTGGTTCCATATGAATTTTAGAAGTATTTGCTCTTGTTCATTGAAGAATGCTGTAGGTATTTTGATAGGAATTGCATTGAATCTGTAGATTGCTTTAGGCAGGTTGGACATTTTGACAATATTTATTGTTCCTTTCCATGAGCATAGGATGTGTTTCCATTTATTGGTATCTTCTTTAATTTCTCTCATGAGTGTCTTATAGTTTTCAGAGTATAATCTTTCACTTCCTTGGTTAGGTTTATTCCTAGGTATTTTATTCTTTTTGATGCTGTTGTGAATGGAATTGTTTTCCTGATTTCTCTTTCTGCTAGTTCATCGTTAGTGTATAGGAATGCAATAGATTTCTGTGTATTAATTCTGTATCCTGCAACTTTGCTAAATTCAGATATTAGATCTAGTAGTTTTGGAGTGGATTATTTAGGGTTTTTTATATACAATATAATGTCATCTGCAAACCGAGACTGTTTGACTTCTTCCTTACCAATCTGAATACCTTTTATTTATTTCTGTTGTCTGATTGCTGTGGCTAGGACCTCCAGATCTATAAAAGTGAGGAGAGTGGACCTCCTTCTCCTGTCTCCTATCTTAGAGGAAAAGCTTTCAACTTCTCACTGTTAAGTATAATGTTGGCTGTAGGTTTGTCATATATGGCCTTTATTATGTTGAGGTACTTGCCCTCTATACCCATATTGTTGAGTTTTTATCATGAATGGGTATTGAATTTTGTTGAATGCTTTTTCCACATCTGTGGAGATAATCATGTGGTTTTTGTCCTAATTTTTGTTGTTGTGGTGGATGATGTTGATGGATTTTTGAATGTTGCACCATCCTTGCATCCCTGGGATGAATCCCACTTGATCATGATGGGTGATCTTTTTGATGTATTTTTGAATTTGGTTTCCTAATATTTTGTTGAGTGTTTTTGCATCTATGTACATCAGGGATTTTTGTCTGTAATTTTCTTTTTTTGTTGTATCTTTTCCTGGTTTTGGTATTAGAGTGATGTTGGCCTCATAGAATGAGTTTGGGAGTATTCCCTCCTCTTCTACTTTTTGGAAAACCTTAAGTAGGATGGGTATTAGGTCTTCATTAATGTCTGATAAAATTCAACAGTGAAACTATGTGGCCTAGGAGTTTTCTTCTTAGGTATTTTTTTGATTACCGATTCAATTTCCTTCCTGGTAATTGTTCTATTCAGATTTTCTGTTTCTTCCTGGGTCAGCCTTGGAAGGTTGTATTTTTCTATCCACTTTGTTACATATAATTTTTCATAGTATTCTCTCATAATTCTTTGTATTTCTATGGTATCTGTACTGATTGTTCCTTTCTCATTTCTGATTCTGTTTATGTGTGTAGACTTTCTTTTTCTCTTGATAAGTCTGGCTAGGGGCTTATCTGTTTTGTTTATTTTCTCAAAGAATCAGCTCTTTCTTTCATTGATTCTATTGTTTTATTATTCTCGATTTTATTTATTTCTACTCCAATCTTTATTATGCATTCCCTTCTACTGACTTTGGGCCTTATTTGTTCTTCCTTTTCTACTTTCTTTAATTGTGAGTTTAGACTGTTCATTTGGGATTGTTCTTCTTTCCTGAGGTAGGCCTATATTACAATATACTTCCCTCTTAGCATGGCGTTCACTGTGTACCACAGATTTTGTGGTGTTGAACTATTGTTGTCATTTGTCTCCATATATTGCTTGATCTCTGTTTTTATTTGGTCATTGATCCATTGATTATTTAGGAGCATGCTATTAAGCCTCCATGTGTTTCTGGGCTTTTTTATTTTATTTGTGTAATTTATTTCTAGTTTCATACCTTTGTGATCTGAGATGCTGGTTGGTACAATTTCAATCTTTTTTAATTTACTGAGGGTCTTTTTGTGGCCTAGTATATGACCTATTATTGAATATGTGCACTTGAGAAGAACATATAGCCTGTTGCTTTTGGATGAAGTGTTCTATAAATGTCTTGTACATCATCTGTTCTAATACATTGTTCAGTGCCTCTGTCTCTTTATTTATTTTGTGTCTGGTTGATCTGTCCTTTGGAGTGAGTGGTGTGTTGAAGTCTCCTAAAATGAATGCATTTCTGTGTATTTCTCCCTTTAATTCTGTTAGTATTTGTTTCACATATGTAGGTGAACCTTTGTTGGGTGCGTAGATATTTATAATAGTTCTATCCTCTTGTTGGACTGACCCCTTTATCATTATGTAATGTTCTTCTGTGTCCCTTGTTACTTTCTTTGTTTCGAAGTCTATTTTGTCTGATACAAATACTGCATCTCCTGCTTTTCTCTCTCTATTAGTTGCATGAAATATCTTTTTCCATCCCTTCACTTTCAGTCTGTGTATGTCTTTGGGTTTGAAGTGAACCTCTTGTAGTTAGCATATAGATGGGTCTTGTTTTTTTATCCATTCAGTGACTCTGTGTCTTTTGATTGGGGCATTCAGACCATTTACATTTAGGGTGATTATCGATAGGTATGTACTTACTGCCATTGCAGGCTTTAGATTTGTGGTTACCAAAGGTTCAAGGGTAATTCCCTTAGTATCTAATAGTCTAATTTAACTCATTTCTTATGCTATTACAAACACTACCTAATGGTTCTGTTTTCCCTCCTTTTTCTTCCTCCTCCATTCTTTATATGTTAGGTATCATATTCTGTACTCTTTGTCCATCCCTTGATTGACTTTGTGGATAGTTGATTTGATTTTGCATGTGCTTACTGATTTTTTTACTTTGCTGTGGTTTTATTTCCCCTGGTGACATCTATTTAGCCTTAGGAATACTTCCGTCTATAGCAGTCTCTCCAAAATGCACTATAGAGTTGGTTTGTGGAGGTAAATTCTCTCACTTTTGCTTATATGAAAATTATTTAATCCCTCCTTCAACTTTAAATGATAACCTTGCCATGTAGAGTATTCTTGGTTCAAGGCCCCACTGCTTCATTGCATTAAATATATCACGCCACTCCCTTCTGGCCTGTAAGGTTTCTGTTGAGAAGTCTGGTGATAACCTGATGGGTTTTCCTTTGTATGTGATCTTTTTCTCTTTCTAGCTGCTTTTAAAAGTCTGTCTTTTCCCTTGATCTTTGCAATTTTAATTATTGTATGTCTTGATGTTGTCTTCCTTTGGTCCCTTGTGTTGGGTGATCTGTGTACCTCCATGGCCTGAGAGACTCTTTCCCCAGATTGGGGAAGTTTTCAGCAATTACCTCCTCAGTAACACTTTTTATCCCTTTTTCTCTCTCTTCTTCTTCTGGTATCCCTATAATGCGGACATTGTTCTGTTTGGATTGGTCACACAGTTCTCTCAATATTCTTTCATTCTTAGAGATCCTTTTTTCTTTCTTTGCCTCAGCTTATTTGTATTCCCCTTCTCTAATTTCTATCCCATTTACTGTCTCTTCTACTACATCGAATCTTCTTTTAAATCCCTCCATTGTATGTTTCATTTCAGATATTGAATTTCTTAATGATTGAATCTCTGTCTTAAATTCATCTCTGAGTTTTCGAATATTTTTCTGTAGCTCCATATGCATGTTTATGATTTTTATTTCAAACTCTCTTTCAGGAAGATTGGTGAGTTCAGTTTCATTTGGTCCTTTTTCTGGGTTTGTGATATTTTGGTCTGAACCAGGTTCCTTTGATGTTTCATAATTCTTTGCGGTGCCCCCTAGTGCCCAGAAGCTTTAGATTCTGGAGCTGCTCAGCCCCTAGAGTGAGGTTGGGGGTTGTAGGGGAGCAGTGCTGGTGCCTTGGGCAGGAAAGAGCTGTTTCCTGATTCCCAGCTGCAGTGCCTGTCTCCAGTATCAGAGCCAGTGGTCCGAGCCCCCAGATGTAAGCCTCTGTGCTTGGCGTCTCTAGCTGTTGTAGGCATGGCCTCCCTCTGGCTGGCCTGACACCAGCACAGTGACTGCTGGTTTGCGTGCAGGTGCCAGCAGGCCAGGAGGAAGGTGCAGCCAGCTGCATGTCACTGTGGGGGTCCTCAGATATGAGTAGGCAGCCAGGAGGATGGGGCACCTGAAGCTCCTCAAAGTTCCCAACTCGCTAGGCAGAGTGCACCCAGACAACCTTGTCCACCTATCTCTTCTCCTTTTAGCAAACTCTGAGCAAACCCCTCCCCTTCATCAGCCCTCTAGCTGCTAGGAAGCCTCTCAGAGCGCCTGCCTTTCCTTTGTCCCAGAGTGGCCAGATGTGGATCCCCATCCTCCACTGCTGAAATCTCAGTTTTCAAGGACTCCGCCTGTCCTAGCTCCCAACCCCAGCAACCTTCAGAGCACTACATAATGTAGGTCTGTGGTCCAAAGCAGACCTCCAGGGCTGGGTGTTCAGCAGTTCTAGGCTTCCACCCCCTCCCTGCTCCGTTTTCTTCCTCCTGCTGGTGAACTGGGGTGGAGGAAGGGCTCGGGTCCCGCTGGATCAAGGTTTTCATACGTTACCATGTTTCATGTGGTCTGCTCTGTTCGTGAGGTCTGTATGCAGTCGGATGCAGCCTTCTTTCCTGTTGCTGTTTTAGGGCTTGTTGTATTAACTATATTTTCACACTATACGTGGTTTGGGGAGGAATTCTCTGTCTCACCTCTCATGCCGCATTCTTGAATCATTCTTCAGTAGTTATTTTTAATACTGTTGAAAGCAATACAGTGAACATGCTATATATATGGTTATTTTTTTAATTTGATTTTTTAAATGTTTCCTTAGGATAGTATACCTAAACTTAAAAATTATAAGATCCTTAACTGAAAAGAGATATTTGACTTCCAAAAGATTTATGCCAATTTACCCTGCTCTCAGCAGCTGCTTTCAAAGACTCTTTGCTCTTTGTGATAGAAAGCATATTATCAGACTTAACTAGGAAGACTAAACTTCAGGAAGATTTTGACAGGAGGATAAATATCTTGCCATCCATTTTGTAAAAAAAAAAACTAAATTGTGACACATAAATGCGACTAATTCACTAATGGAATGTTTGAGTTCAGCTTGCCTGCTCATTGTAGTGGCTTCCTACTGTGCCAGTTCAGCTAATCTAGAACAATGTTTTACAGAATTCCTCCACCTGTATGGTTATGGGCAAGGCTGGACATAAGAGAAACCCAAGATTTGGAAGTGGGAAGGAAGCATCAGCCACATTTACACTAGGAAAGTCAGCTTAGGATACAGCACTGTGGCTGCTGGAGGATTGACTTTAGAGATGCTAGCTTACCTTTTTGGCCAACTGAGGCGATGATGGGGTTCCCCTTCCTCCAACCACCACCATTCTTCTCCTTCAGCACCTCCACACCTATGCCAACTGTGTGTCTAATTCCACAGCACAGTCCACCTATATCACTAAGGTCATACACTTCAAGGCTGCAAAAGACTGACATGGCCTCCAGCTTGCCCTCACAGGTTTGGGCACATTCTTGCTGCTTCTAGCTTTTTGTTGCTTTCATCCACTTCACGTCTATCTTTCCAGTGAAGTGTTGGCGTCCATTGAACAATGGTTCAACAAAATTCCTGAATATCCAACAATTGGTATTACCTACCTTGTCAGGCCCAGCACCAGGGACAGAAGCCAATTGTGTAAGGCCACATCCCTGTACTGAATCCCCTATTTTGGGGATGAGATAGATAATGCAAATATAGCTCCTACTAGTTCTACTTTTCTGGTCAAGTCCTAATTGTTACATTGCTTAAAAAGATATTAAACTGAAGACCCCAGTCCTTAACAGTTGAGGTCAAATTTCAAAAGGAGATTCAGCCAATTAAGGTTATCTCTAATTTGGTAAAAGTTCTGAGGTAAAATTCACTAGAGTCCATCTCAAATGGTCATTACAAGAAGTACGTTAGCAAATGGTGTTATAAGCATATAAGTTTTGGGGGAATTTTCAATTTTAACTAATTCATGAGAAACCATTATAATGAACGATGTGTTAACAGATTGAGGATAGTGAGTGTTCTGGATTCCCTAAAACCCAAGTCACTCACTGACCCACAGAGGAGAAACTATTCCATCTAGTTGCTGGTATATTTTTGCACTTCTATAGTCTTTCTTAGCTGATCATGCCAAATCCACCCTTGAGACTCACCCTGGGCAATAAGTCTTAAGGCCTACCTGAAGACACACAATGCCCTTTATTTTTCTATACTCTGGAGAGTTTGTTTTAAGCAAAAATACAAGGAACTACCCTATTGGCCCCCACACATAATTCACATAGTTTACTGGAAACATGTGCCAAAGCTTGGATGAATCCTTGTCTTGCACCTCTGTCATCTGGCCACTCCAGGAATCACAGCAAGTTCAAGATGACCTAGACATGCTCAACTAGAATGAGTTTTTGCTTTGTGAATTACACTTAAATATTGCTGGGATAGAATCAAGCAAATGCAATGTGGGCTCCTTGACCTTGGACTAAATTCTATTCAGATCATGCTTTTTAATGTAAATTTTACTATCCTCCACTCTTCCTCCTGCATAGTACTTAGCATGCCTTGCAGAGGGCTTTTGCATAGCTAGGTGTTGTTTATTCTGACAAAATATTACAGGGTATATAAATATTTCAGAGAACATTTTCATTCCATGATAGTGACACTCTAAGTTTTAGACCCATTTACTATAATGAGCTAGTCTAACTGTATAGTTTTTGTTTATTTGTTTCAACTAATTTAGCATGGGCCTAGACAGATGCTGTCTTAATTACTCCAGAACAGTTTTTTGCTGTTTGAATATTTAGTGGAAATTTCTATGCGTACTTAAGATGCTTTGTCTGGTAAAATAAATGCTTATAATAGAAAATGTTTTGTTTGTTTTGATGGCATCCAAGCCAATGTCTTTTGGCTTATGTGGTTATGGGTACAATGTGACATGTGATTTGTGGCTTTGAGCATTGGCCCATCACCACTTTGTCTTTTGGCATGAACTTAATATAAAATGCTGGACAGGAGCTGCATGGAGTTGCCTAATGAGTCTGGCCAACACATACTCAGTGACTTGACTGCTGAGGAAGATGGATTGTCAAATAAGCTACCCAGTGCTCTGACAAGCTACCTTGGTGTGCTAATCTAGTTTAAGATCTTGCTACATTATTCATTACTCCTCTCCACCACTCATCTTTACAGAATGCTTCTGTTATGTTACTGTTTGCATTCTCAGAGCTGTGGAGACTGTTGTTTTATGATAAAGATAAAGCTTTCATTAACTTGCCCATGCTTTTCAGGGGGAGATAGAGAAAGCATTGATAGTTTGCTGGTAGTTTGCTGTTCACAGACTGCTAACTGCAACTGGTAATTTTCACCAACTATAGGATAATTAATTGTACATGAATAGAAATTATAGCAGGCTTAAACTAGGTCTCTGTCAATTGTGAGTGGAGGGAGGGATTAATTAAAGACTTCTGCACACATACTTCCTTATTATAACACCAACCTGGTTCCACCAGTTTAGCATGTTTGCTTCCAGGCACTTGGATTCATGGACACAGATACATGAACACTGCTACCTTGCACACATCCATATTCCACTGCCTTCCAGCATCAGCACCATTTCCAGGATAAGGAAAGAGTTAGCAAAGAGGTGCAGTTAAGGAATCATGGAACAAAAGCTTAGAAATTTCTCAAGAATTTGCAAGGGTGAGTCCTGGAAAATAACTAAGAAAATAACTCCAAAAAGCAGTGAAAAAAATTATTAAAGCAATTAAAATATGCAAGACTTAATTCACTTAATGCAAAATAAAGCAGTAAAGGAGGAATACAGAAACTAACTAGGAAACAAAGAAATCAAAAATAAATGGCAGACATAAATCCTGTTACACCAATAAGAATATTAAATATGACCACATTAAAAAAGTCCAACCAAAAGGCAGAGATTGTCAGAATGGATTAAAAAAATAGATCCAGCTAGTTGATGTGTACAGAACACCCACTTTAGATTCAAGGGCACAAATAGGTTGAAAGTAAATGAATAGAAAAATACACATAATGCAAATAAAAGCTATAAGAAAGTAACTAAAGTAATGTAAGAAGAAAGAAAGTTTAAAACAAAATAAAAAATATTGCTAGAGATAAAAGAGTATTTTATGATAAAAGTGTCAATATCAGGAAGATATAACAATTACAAATATATATGCACCTAATAACAGAGCTCAAAAAAAAATGTAAAACAAAACCTGACAAAAATGAAGTGAAAATATGCAGCTCTACAATTATAGTTGGATTTTTTAATATCCCACTTTCAATAATGGGTAGAGCAACTTGACAGAAGATCAACAAGGAAATAGAAAACTTGAACACTAGAAACCAATTTGACCTAAAAGACATCTCCAGAACACTCCGCCCATCAACAGCAGAATACACATTCTCCTCAAATGTACGTTGAACATTCTCCAGAATATGTCATGCTATAAAAGAATCCTCATAAATTTTAAAAGACTGGAAACATGCAAAGTATCTTGTTCAACCACAATGGGATGAAATTACAAATCAATAAAGAAACCAAGTTAGAAATTGGAAATAAAATAATACACTCTAAATAACCAATGACTCAAAGAAGAATCACAAAGGGAATTAGAAAATGTTTTGAGATGAATGACAATAAAGACATGCCCTAACAAAAATTATGGGATACAGAAATGTTTACAGGACAAAGTATAGCTCTAAGCACCTATATTAAAGAAGAAAGATCACATATCAGTAACCTAACTTTCCATCTTTATACACTGGGTAAAGAGGGGTACACTTAACAAAAGAAAAAGAAAAAAAAGAAAAAGTAGGAATAATTAGAATAGATAGTAAAGAAAAGAGCAACCAAAACCCGATTCTTTGAAAAAGTCAACAAATTTGGCAAAACTTTAGCTATTCTGGTCAAGGAAAAAAGAAGAGACTCAAATTATTGCAATCAAGAATTAAAGAGGGGGCATTATATTGACCATCAGAAATAAAAAGGATCTTATGGAAAGACTATAAACAGTTGTATGCCAACTTATTAGATAGAATGGATAAAATGTACACACTCCTAGAAAGACACAAACTACAAAGTGATTCTAAAAAGAAATCTCAATAGACCTACAAGTGAAGAGATTGAATTAGTGATCAAAAAGATTCCCATACAGAAAAATCCAGGGCAAGAGATCTTCAGTCATAAATTCTATAAAACAAAAGAATGCCTATGTTCTGTATGTATAAAATAATATATGTTTTCTTAAAATATAAAATATAAAAGAATATATAAAATGTATCAGTATATCTTCTATATAATCTATATATTAAATAGATATAATTAGAGTTGTAATTGATAAAATTTTAATATATTTAAAGCATACAAAGTGATGATTTGATATATGTATACATTGTGAAAGAATTCCCACAATTAAGTTAATTAATACATCTATGTTTCACATATTTACCTTGTGTATGTGTGTGTGTGTGTTGGTGAGAGCAATTAAGTCTAATCTCTGAGCAAAATTCAATTATACAATATAGTATTATCAATTGGTCACATGTTATTAAACATAATGCCCTCAGGCTTTATTCTTCTTATGAGTGAAAGTTGGTACCCTTTTTCCAACCTTTCCCCATTGCTCCCATCCCCTAACCCCTGGCAATAACATTCTACTCTATGAGGTTTTTATTTTTTTGGATTCCACATGTAAGTGATACTATGCAGTATTTGTTGCTCTCTGTTTAGCTTATTTCACTTGACATAATGCTCTCCAGATCTATCCATGATTTGGAAAATGACAGGGTATCCATCTTTTTTTATGCTGAATAATATTCCATACACACACACACACACACATACACCCCTGTCATATTTTCTTTATTCATCTATCAATGGATACTTAAATTCTTTCCATATCCTAGCTATTGTGAATAACGACCTGGCAAAATTATTATTTTGTCATTTCTAGATGAGATTCAATTATTTTCACTTTATTTGGCAAACAATATAGAATAACTGGGCAGAGATTCAATAACAAGTTAATTCACTGTGCTTTAACCTCTTTGAATAAAATGAAAGGTTTTATGCATATCGCATTTGATTTGATGCACAATATAACAAGCCAGAATGTCTTTTGAAAGTCACCATCATGAAAGCCACATTAAATACTATACATCTAGTGACCTACTTGTAAGGCTTATTATTATATGTCTTTAATAAGACAGTACACTTTAAGGTATGTGTAAAGGAGCTGAAAGACTTCCAGACAGACATCCCTTTTTTCACCAAGAACAATCTTCAGCTTGAAATCTCATAATTTTTTAAGACTTCAGAATTCTCTACTGCATTTTAATATAGAATTTGTCATTTGATTATATATCTCTCAGGAACACTAATAGAAAACTCAGAATTGGTTTTACTAGTATGCTATCTAAATAGCCAAAATGAAAGGTAGACAATATATGGTAAGCTAAAAGCCGTGTAATTATATTTTAACTAAAGGTTTAGTATTATTACAGGTAGGACATTGAAATACCAATCTCTGCTTTGGGTAAGATGATGATGATGATAATAATAATAATAATAATAATAATAATAATAATGATAGTAATATATTGGTGTCAGAGGACTGCCTGGGAAAATGGTAGTGGTTGGTCCATGACATGACTTATATCTTCCCTAGTTAGCAAGAGTGAGTTTATTAGAATAGCAAGTTTAACACACTGAAAATTCTCAAAGGCCAGACCTCAAACATTAGAAAAAGTTTCCTTTGCTTGGATCTTTGAGCCCAATAAGTAGGAGGAAGGAAGCAGGGTGGAAAGGCCCTATGAATTGCAGTATCATGAAAGGAGAGAAAACACTGATATTCTGGGCCCCAGATTACCTGCAATTATCATAGTAACCAAAGCAACTTGTGGTCATAGTTATTGGTAGCTTACTTTATACCAGGCACTGTGCTAAGAACTTTATACACAATAACCCAAAAAGATACATTATTCCATTCTACAGGTGGGAAAAGAGATTAAGTAGCACATGCAACTTGCCTGAGGTCACAGATAACATATATACTTGTATTCTGACTGCAGACAGGAAGTGGGTGTGCTGCCCTTCATTCAGAAAAGGGAGCCTTAAATGCTCCCTGGGGCCAGGATGTGAGGTGAGTGAGTGATGCAAGCTGAATGTGAAACACCAGGAGTGGTGGTGCCTTAGAGAAGAGACAACCTCACCTGTGCTCCTTATAGAGGTTTTATTTTCATCTGCTTTGCTTTGTTCTTTTTAAAAACACTTACCAGCCTAAGAAAGTTCAGGGCACCGTTTGCCAGTTGGTGGCCTCCCAAGGGAAGGAAGTTCCAGGGCTTGCAGACTCAGAAAATCAGTCTTTTTTATTTTTTCTTTTGAGAAATGAGTGGATCATTTCCAATTAACACCTGCACCTCTTTATGAAAAAAGAAATGGGTGATAATGCCCACAGGGTTTGCCCTTTCTCTCTATCTTCTGCTCACACTTCTCATTTCTTGATGCATCCTGCAAAAAGCAAAACAACAGAAATCAGGGACCCACTTTAATTGGTGGGATGTCAGTCCTCTAAACCTAAGAATTAGGGCAGGAATATTCAAAAGCATGGAGATGAACCCTCCTACCTCCCCTTTGTGCTTACCCCAAGCCTCTGAAGCAGCATGACCTTAATCAAGCCTCACTGCATGAAAGAAAATGGGCAGGGGGAGAGGAGCCAGAGGGATTGTTGTTTCCTCATAAGTACAAAATAATAATCTGAAACATTCTGGTTTCTCAAACTACGCCTTGTAGTTTCTTTCTTATGCAACTCTGTGCTCACTCTTGCACCCTGCTGACTCATCCTTCAAACTCATCAGAGACAGTAAAGAGGACTACCTGTAAGCCCAAGCATTACAGCCAAACAAACCTGGGTTTGATTCCTGACTCTTCTTTTTAAAAGGCTATACTTATGTGCAAGTTATTCTATTTATAAGAAATTTTTATTTCCTTAACTGTAAAATAAAGATGGTAGTGCCTGTTCAAGATTACTGTAAAGGTTAAGTGAGTTAATGCCTGCCTGGTGCAATGCCCTTGTTAAGTAAATGGCTCTTTCTATGATTAGCCCCACCTTTCAACCTGCCCAACCCTAGACACCCAACTCTCATTTCTCCAAATCTTAAATGATCTCAACAGACAGAAGTTTTCTTTGTTTCTCCTACTTGTCTATGAGTCCCATGTCCGTCCTTTCTACCATACCTATTCCAATAGGTGTCATAGAAATAGTTATGTAATTTCTTATTTTTTCTACTTTAAATTCTAATATTGTAAAGGAAGAAGACATATCTAATTCACCATTTATACCCATTAATGTCCAGCGTAGTATCTTGTCAGTAGTAATCACTTAAAAATGTTTATTGAATAAATTCAACTAACACTCTTTCAAGCATTTTACTTACAAACATTAATTTGAACCAATTATAATTGTACAGGATGATAAGAAGATGCACAATGAATATAATCCTATGTAAAACACCACTGAGGTAAAACAACAGATTTTATTAGCATAACACCAATACCCCCTGGAAGCCACCTCTTGAACCCTGTCATCACAGCTACCACCTCTGACCCTGATTAGCACTACATTCACATTTAATACCCTACACTATTTAGTTTTGTCTGTGTTTAACCACGTAAATCTATCTGTGTATAATACATAAGCCTAGATAAGAGTTTTCTGTTTGTTTTCTGATATTATGGTCACTATTATTGCATGTCACTCTACGTAGCAGAAATTCCTTCATTATAATTGCTAGTAGCATTTCATTCTGTGACTCTTCCAGTCTGTCCATTCTAGCATTGATGGAAATCTGGGTTATCTCTTGTATCTGAGAATTTTAAAATACTCACAAATAACCCATAGGAAGAGACGATATCACAGTGAAGAGCAGATATCATGATATCATTAAAGTCACACTTAGGGTAAAAGGTACAGCCTAAGATGCATATATGGTGATGCTTGAATGTTACAGTTTTGAACTGTGTGGTTCCCCTCATATATGGATTGTTTTTCAGTAAACATATTGGAAAATTTTTTGGAGATTTGCATCAGCTTGGAAAAAACTTGTTTTTTCTTTAGCCTACTTTACTGTAAGAATACAGCAATACACATATAAAATACATGTTAATTGACTGTTTATATTATCAGTAAGGCTTCTGGTCAACAGTAGGCTATTAATAGTTAAGTTTTTGGGGAATCAAATGTTATACATAGATTTTCAACTGTGTGGGATGTCAGCACCCCTAAACTGTGTTATTCAAGAGTCAGTCATATTAGAAAAGAGGAATGCTCAGTCATAAATCAATAAGCTTAACATTTATAACTAAGAATTTAGAAAAAGGATAGATTTAGTTTCAGGAAAGTAGAGAAAGAAAATAATATATAAGCTTAGAACATAATGAAATAGAAAAACACACAGCAGAGGGTATCAACAAAGCCAGAATGTCAGTTCTTTGAAAAGACTATTAAAATTGTCAAACTTCAGCAAGAACAATCAAAGAGCAATAAGAGAGAAGGCTCAATAACAAATCTGAAACAAGAGAACATCACTACAGATCCTACATTCGTAAGAAAATAATAATATTGTGAGCAACTTTATGTCAATAATATAAGAAAAATTGTAGGAAATAAACAAATAATAGAAAAACAAAAACTGAAACACAAAAAGTTTTAAATCTTAATTTTTTCCTAATATTTATGAAATAAAGACGTCAAGGGAGGACATAAAATGAATAAAAATTGTCTTTGGTTTGAAGGAGCCTGCAATCTAGTAGACTGACTGACAGACACACGAATCTGTAAGAGGTAGAATATAATAGTGAATGGAGCCGTGTGGCTATTGTACCTTCAGCACTTCTGATTTCTCATAAAGTTCTTCCAGACCAACTGAAGCAAGGCAGAAAATGCTAAATACAAATATTTCTAAGTCTGGCAGCATTCAAAAGCTAACAAAATGATAATCTATTGCTCCCATCAAACTTGAAGGGCGAATGGGAACTCAGAGGTAAAAAATCCAGCTTTTCCTTCAGGGCATTTACTAATCCTGGAAATTTGAACTTTCCTTTTTATGCTCCCCTGAGCAACAGAAAAGAAAGCAATACCCAGGACTCACACAAGGTGGGGGATATAACTCATAATTATCTCATTCCCTAAGACACTCCCTCTTTGGGATAAAATTGAATCAGATTGTTTTGGACATTTTTGAGGCCTAGTTTCATATGGACCAAGTAGTTATAAGGAGCTTCATGACTTAAATTTGATTTAAAGCAGTTCAAGACAAGTAGTGCCTCCAGATGCTTCGAGAAAATAAGTGTGTATCCTCTATAAAGGAGCACACCTTCATCTATGACTGGATATTATTCCTAAAAATAATTTTACAGTTATAATAAGCATCCCACTGTGAAGGTAACCAAGCAAAGAAAAATTATGCCATGAACTAGGATGGAGGCAGTAGGAACAGAGCACAAAAGACTTCAGATATGGGAGCTGTCACACACATTTTAATAAATAAAAGATAAGTCAAAAATATTTTTAAATAACAAAAAACCTATAAAAAGTGACAGATGCTATATGTTATGATTGATTATTCAGAAAAGAAAGAAAAACAATTCAGTTGAGGTAATGACACACACAGGCTTTTCTCAGTGTGGCAGCATTTAAATTGACCTAGGCTGACTTTTTCCAGGCAAAGACAGAATTGAAAGTGCCTTTCAGATGGGAAAAGTTTCTTCAGTAAAGCCATGGAAACCCGAAAGCATTTGGCATCTTTCAAAAGTGAAGACTAACCCAGTTTGGAGATCAGGCTCTGTAAGAGGGGGAGCTGGAGATAAGGTTGGCCATGGAGCTTAAATGTTAGACTCTGTGAAGTTTGAAGGGAATTACTGTTATTATCACTTTCCCTACCCCTAACCTTAACTACCTCTGTAATCTAAAACTGAATACCACTTAACATCTGAAGGACTCTTAACTGAATTACTGCAGGTGATGAGAAGTAGTCTGGGGGGTGAGGGAAGGGGTAAGCTCTAGAAGCAAGAAAAAAGCAAAACTCAAGTTACTCTGTAAAATAAAATAACTGAGAAAAGCACTGGATCATGAATCATCCTAAAGTATATCTAAAAAACCGACGAAAGATAACCGTGGTAGGAATTTTTAATTCCTCAGCATGGTTATGCAGTCATGAGCAGTGGACAAGATTTGAAAAGATACCACAGCTATACACTTGTTATTCTGGGTGTAATTGCCTGGTTAAGACATTAAAATGTGCTAGAACCAGGCACTCTTTTTTATTTATATATAATTTCAATGCTACAGATGTGATGAATAACAATGATTATATATTTATGGTCAGTGCAACCATGTCTTCTTAAAATGGAAGAATGAAAACAACACTGAGATGACAGAGAAAGGCTGTGTCCTTGTCAATACTGAGAATTTAGACAAATTTTTGGGAGATAACAAGTGGACGGAGGTGAACACATGGACCAGCTGGAACAGAGAGGAACAGCCAATGGTGCCCTTGAGACATGGCTAAAGAAGACAAGAAATGCCTTTCTCCAAACAGAGATTCAGACTTGGAGAAGGAAGGTTCTAGTGAGAACGAGAGGGGCAAAAGCTGGAATGGTTCATTTGAAAACTACTCAGGGAACAACTGTGTCAATCACCACATCTCTTCCCTTCCTTGTCCTCTGCATGAAAACCACTGAAACCATTCATTTCACCTCCAGAATGAGTTGCAGTGGTCCTTTCGAAGAAATAGGACCATATTCCTGAGGAATATTAGAGCTCCCAGTGTAAGTAGGACAACTGACTCTGGAGCAGATACCCCCAAAATTGTAGTGATTTGAGATGGTGATTGATTTTGTATAATTTCCATGAGGTTTGTGCATAAAGAGTTAGGGCAAGGCTCAAATGGGGGTTCCCAGCACATGGCATTAGCCAGGATGGCAGTCAGTTGGCAGCTCAGCTGGGCTGGAAGGCTTTGCCCACATGCCAGGTGCTTTAGTGCCCCTCTATAGATCTCTCTCTCATCCGTCATTCGGTACTCTTCCCTGAGATGCTCCACAGCACGGTGACGGACTTCCCAGAGATACCATCCCTCACAGATAAGCCCCAGTTGCATGCCCTGAGCAAAGTGTGAAGACAAAAAACTTACTCAGACACAGATTCAGAAATTTAATTTCCATTACCTCTCTTGGAAAAAGAAAGTGAACTCCAACAAAATAAAACAAAACAAAGCAAAATGAAGAAGAAGAAGTGGGAGGAGGGAATATGACGGATTCAACTGCAGGATCTCATAGGCCAACTCAAGAGGGCAATGAAGAGCAGCCCCACGTCAGGCTGATGGCCTGAAATCACTGTACTCAGGGAGGAAACTGGGAGGGCAGGGGTGGGAGGCCAACTTTTAAATCTCATTTAACTGTATCAGCACAGATCAAATTAGCACGTTACGCTTGTATAACTTCTCATGATACCCAAAGTAGACCAGGTTCAGAAACACAGCTTTCTTCAACACCAAATATCAAATTTGTGTTAGTTACAAAGTTTTCTGTCTTCCTCATTTTCTTCTTATTTGCACTCAAGATTATCTTTGATAGAAGTTTGATATCCTTTGGGTTTTCATTGTGTCCTAGGTGGTAACAGAAAAAGGGCTTGATTTTCTTCTCTTCCTCTAATTGGTTTTCGTCTTTTGAGGTTTCAGGATTTCCTCCTTTTTTGTTTTTTTCTCTTGACCTTCCTCCCACTTGGTGTTTCTTTGATTACATGAGAATGCTGACTGGAAGATATTGCCCATGCCTTTCATGTTCTACCTTTCCGATTGCACACTAATTAAGAAAATTAGGCTTCATGAAAAGTGCAGCCTTATTCAAAACCGAGGAATGTGGGAGATCAACAAAGCTGCTCACTTACAACCACAGCAGGCAGGTCACACTGAAGAGGAGAATGAAAAGAGGAAGGAAGGGAGAGACAGAGAGAGAGA
Organism: Phataginus tricuspis; assembly: GCA_029783875.1. Classification (NCBI taxonomy): domain Eukaryota; kingdom Metazoa; phylum Chordata; class Mammalia; order Pholidota; family Manidae; genus Phataginus; species Phataginus tricuspis. The sequence goes on along the minus strand of JAQQAC010011420.1, from coordinate 31,744,086 downwards.
CAGTGAGCATGGGAAAATATGAATGTAATACTTCTTGGGTAAAACAGAGCCTTTCTCTGGGGAACAAACTGTGTTTTTTGGACATTATCTGATTAAATTCTATGGCATTCAACGAGCTGAGGACCATGAGGAATTTTGTGATAGCGTAGGATTGTGGTTCATAAAATGACAGCAAGGCTTCAATCTATTTTCCTTACTCCCTAGCTTTTGTTCTGCTATTACACATTATAATTAAAAACCGTCACCTTGCAACCCCACAGATGGAGCAAGGAGAGTCTCTAGGACTTTACGGGAAAATCAAACATGTGCTGGTATATGTGTGGTGTTTGTGAGGATCTTCTGGCCTTTTACAATAAGCTTAAGGCCATTGTTTTAAATTAGACCACGTTTGAGCTATGTAGTCAAGCCATATTTATCAGGCTCCTCTACTTATTGGCCTTTTCCTAGTCACAGGAGAAGTATGACTATTTCACCATTGAGGAAAACCCAGTTCAATACACATGTGACAGTATCAGGCAATATGCCATTAGTTACATTTATGCCACATAGAAACCCCTACTAAATATCTGACTGGCAGTTCTCAAAGCCCATGCCCTTTGTACTAGTTAGCTAATGCTGCATAACAAACCACCCTCAAACCTAGTGGTGTGAAACAACAACCACTTATGCCACTCACAAGTCTGTGTTGGCTATGTAGAGTGGCCTGAGCTGAGAGATCCTTCTGGCATCAGCGGGGCTTCCTCCTGAATGTGCTGTTAGATACAGTTGAGCAGAGAATGAGCATCAGCATGGAAAGCATAGAGGCCTCAGCTTGAAACTGACACTCACTTAACACGTGCCACCGTCGCTGTCCAAAGAAGGCCCCCAGCCCAGCCTGGATTCAAGAACCCCACCTCTAGATGGGAGGAAGGCCAAAACCATTGTCACAAAACATGTTTGATACAAGGAGTCAAGTAATTGCAGGTACTTTTACAAATAATCTGCCTTAATGTCTTTATTGTCCTGTGGTATTTCCTTTGGTGTCCTTAGTCATTATGTGTCAAATCCAAGACATGTCACACTTTTGAATATCAGGATCTACCCCAGAAATAAAATGATGCTTTAACATTAAAAAGCTATTTTTAGACTTCAGTGCATTAACAGACAAAAAATACCTTTTACAATCTAATTAAAATTTTCTATCCTCAGAACATTTATATTGTCATCCCTGGATAATGTTTATATAACTTTATATCCATTAACTCCTTCAAGTTGTAACAAAGATACTAGCAGGCAAATGCTATTATTACTCATATTTATAGATATAGAAACTAAGTGTTAGATGTTATAAGGAATTTGTCCAGAGTCAGATAGTAATTAAGCAGAACAGGGACTAAAACACTGCTTAGGAGTTAAAATCACTTTTAACCTGAAAATAAAAACCCCTCAGTGGTGATGGGCACTAGTCCAGAAAAATGGCTTCTCTGTATTTCCTGATCCCCTTGTCACTCAGTTTACAATCTTCAAGCAATAACTCAGGTTTTCCAGTGAAGGCTATTAAGGCCCACTTTGCAAGATGCTTTACAGAACAAGAGTGCATCCATGCCATCCCAGAGCTGACAGCCTTTGAAGCCTTAAACTACTTGGGAACCAAAATGGCTCAACATGTCTTTTTTTAAAAAAAGGGCAAGTGTGAAACTAGCACTTCATGTTTTGTGTTTTAGAGGAGAGAAGCTCCTGCAGTGCATCCAAGAAGCAAGAAAGTTCAGCTCCAAAACATTGCACCTGTATTCACATCAGCTGGAGAGAAGGGAAGCCAGCTTTGGGGGAAGGGAACACCTGGCAGTTAGTACACTGGCCAGCATAGTGAGTGTCTTTTGTTTGCATTAGATCACAGCCCAGCTGAATAACTGGATCAGGACTAGCAGCCTTCATCAGGAGCTGAGAGAGTTCCTGAGGTTTGGGAGAATGAGAACATAGGAGGTAATGGAGGAAGCATTTGTTCCTTCACTCGTTCATCAACCAAACCATTGCCCAGCTCCAGGCAGCACCCAGTCTGATGGTGGAGAAAGACAGATTAAAGGGAAAAGGATTATGCAGCAGGCTATTATTTGGGTAAAACACAGGCAATTACCAAGATAAGGAAGAAAGCCTAGCCTCCAGAAGTTAGATACATTATTGTCATTTTTGTTGACTACTCACATTAGATGGTGAGAAAACTCAGGTTTGTGAATGAATTCTTCCCTGAGCGGAAATGTGCAGGCTTAGAAGTGGTTTTGCTGACAAGGGGGCATGTGAGGATGACCTTGAGTGAGCAGGAGTGTGCCAGGTACTCTAAGCTACCTCCTCTGATGCAGATGTGCCCTGAGATGTTCTTCCATAACAGCCACGGCCAGCGCTCTGCCTTGCGTAGCAGCAGCATCACACACCCAGGGGGATGATCATGGAGTCCTGACTGTGATCACCAGGCTTGTTCCCTTAGCTTAGGGAGTTCGTTCTAATACCTGCCGAAATCAATGAAAAACCATGTTTTGCTATAAGTCTTTTGGACAGAGTTGCTACTAATTGCTCTGTAACTGAGTCTGACTGTGTTATCAGGCTCACTTCTCAAGAGATCCTATTCTGGTGTAATTCTCCTTTTAATGGACATTTGTGCAGAAGAGCAGACAGAATGGCCCTTGGAGACAGCTTGTCCAGGTTTCTATCATTAGGGCCCTTTCCTAGACACAATTCTAGTTAGCATCGTAAATAAATCAAACAGGAGTACCAGACCTAAGAATGCTTGCATGACCTTGTCTGTTGAATCACAACCCAGACTCACATTCACAGAGACCCCAAGAGAAGCTCCAAGGAATCCCTGTCACCTGATCCAAATAGTAATCATCGTCCTGTCGAAACCCTTGTTCTTATGGGTGAGGAAACTGAAACCCAGAAAAATTAAGTGATTACTAGAGGTCACACAAGAAAGAGCTGTCATGGCCCCAAAATTCATGTCATTTTCTACTTTACCGTGGTTCATCTCCAAGGTCTCTTTAGTAACCAATATTGAGTGGGGAACAAAGCCATTGAGAATAAAACTCATTTAATCCCTTATCCCCTTACATGAAACAATTTGCAGCACAAAGAATCTCAAAACCTCAGAAACTTGTTATCAACACAGAATCTTTGGCCCCATTCCAGAATTATTAAATTCAGATTTCCTAGGTCAGAACCAGAGATCAGATATTTTAAAAAACCATCCTGGTGAATTGGGGGTAGCCTCCCAGGCAATAAGCATAGGATTTACTACTGGACTTAAAGCTGTAGGGAATGCACAATTCTGGGACTTAGAAGCTTATGTGAAGAAGAATGTGTGAGTGATATTAGCTTATGATAAGGACAGGAGGGTGGGGAGAGCTTTGGCCACAGAACTGCATAGAAAGTTCATTACAACGTGAGCAGGGAGCCTTCCCAGCAGATTCATTGTGCGGATTTCTGCCTGTACATTATCACATGACTACAGAGTCCAATGAGAGGGGCTACAGAAACCATATTAATACCCCTTTCAGTTGTTGCTCTTTATGTCATCATCTGATAGTAAGAATCCGCTCAACTAATTTTAGCGGATTATTAAAGTGCTGAAGAACTCGGAAAAGCAGTCAAAATATAAATGTATTCAACTTTTATAATATTTAAATTGGAAAACCCAAATTCATCTGATTCGTTCATCATGAGGAAGAGATTCCTTGCTTTATAAAATAAAAGGTTTTGTTATCTATAATTTTTCTTTATATTATAAAACTACAGTTTTTCACTATAGTTTTGCAGAGACTGATTAGGGCAAGGGCCCTTCCTAGGTAGCTGCAGGGCTAGACCTTGATTCAAAGACCAGGACAGTGGGTAAATATTTTTTAAAAGTCATTAAAGGTATAGAAAATAAAGTTGCCCTCAGAATTCTATAGACATGAAATTTGAAATAGGTAAGAATAAATAAAATGGGATAAAGAGAAAATTTAATTCAAATTACATCAGATTACTTAGGAACTTTGGAAATCATCACTGTTATTTTTCAACTTGTATTTATTTGAAATTTGGGCACAGAGTGGTTTAAAAATAAGAGCTTCATCCTCTTGAGTTTCTCAGCAAAGGGAGAAAAGCAGCAGTGAGACTGAACTTGTTTTTTAAAGCACCGTGATTTTAGATGGAAAATTTTCTACAAAGAAAGAGCAAAGGGCCAGCATACTAATGAGAGTGGTTCTAGAGGCTGTCGTAAGAAATGCTTAGTCCTTTAAGTGGACATGCGGACTATAACTCACAGTTCCTAGCAAATGCATTTTGTGTCCTGAAATACATTTGACTGAATTCATGGCTCTGCCTCGATGTGCCTTTGGCGGTGGCTTAAGTAGCTGTCTCTGACTCTTCCCAAGTCCAGTAGCTTATAAAAAAAGATGTAAAGGGCCCGACTCTGCCTTCTAATGGGAGAAACCAGAGGAGCTGTGCTGTCCTCCTTGTCCCCGAACACGTCTTTTGGCCAGCCCTGGCTGGAACATAGCAAAAGGCATAGAGCCGACAAAGGCTGGTTCCAAAGTGTGAGGGGCTCTCAGTGTGTGTCCAGCAAGTGTGTTTCTTGGACATGTATCATCTATGGGGCTAAATAGTCCTAGGTTTGAATCTGGTTTTGTCCTCTGAGATCTCGAGCAAGTTATTTCAACCACCTCTGGGCCTTTTCTTGCATTTATAAAGTGAGAAAGATAAGAATCCCAGCTCCCACTCAGATTTGCTGAGCTCATTTTTTAAATTTAATTTAATTTGATTTTTATGTAGAGCAAGATAAATTCTCCTTAATCATGGGTTTTCTCCTCAACCTTCATCACAGATTTGGTGCCCAGATGTCTTTCTTTTGACAGATGCCAGTTAGCTGTGTTGAATCATGAACTGCCCCAAAACATTTGAAACAGCAACCATTTCCTGAGCTCAGAGCCCTGCAGATCAGCCGTTCAGGCGGGACTTGGCTGGACGGATCTGGCTGATCTTGGCTGGGCTTGCTCATGCATCTGCACTGCGCTTGGAAGCCAACCAGCAACAGGGGCCTTTCTCCATTTGGAGAGCCTGGGCTCGTTCCCAGGGAAATAGTGGGGATCACGATGGCAGAGTAGAAGCCCTAAGACCTCTCAAGACCCAGGCTTGGAGCAAACACAAGGTTGCTTCTGCCACATTATTTTGGCTAAATCAAATTCTGGCCCATCCTAGAATTAAGGGACATAAATGAAATTCCTTTTCTTGATGGAGATGCTGAAAGATCTGGTGCAGTGTTGGCAGTCCACCGCAGCAGGGGAGCTCTTTGTGGAGACCACCTTAACCTGTTGGAAGGAGAGCCGTGCATCATGATGGCATGCTTAGTTTCCAGTCACATCCCTGAGTCTACTATCCTCATCTACAAAGCAGGGCATTTGTGCCAAAGCTCTGTTATTTTAATTTAAAGTTGCATCTCCTTGTGATTCATTGCAGAGCTAAGACAAGCATGGATGCCATGCATTTATTTATTTGTGGGGTGGGGGGAACTGTTCCTCTTTTTTTTTTTCCTTTCTGACAGGTGTCCTGGGACATCCTTGTGGAGTAGCAATCTGGCCCTTCCTCTCCTTCGGCCAATCTGATCACCCGAGGGTAGGGTGATTTAACAGGAGTAATTAATCATTGTGTTTCCTGAAATTGGAAGCCAAGGCACATTAGCCTCATCCCAGAGAGCGTGTATGCAGGTGAGGGACTGGGAAGGACTGTGTGTGTAATGAGCGAGGTGAGAGTCTTATAATTAAGGAGGAGCATAAATAATAATGAAAGTCATTAGTGCCACTCGGTTGAAAGAATGTCATAAATGTAATTGGGGCATTAAAGTGAAATCCATTATGACAAACATTAACACATACAAAGGAGGGGAAAATGTGGTTATCTTGAGTTTGACAGATAGTGTCAGCTACCAGTGGGGCCCAGATGGCATTCGGGAAAATGTTATGAGCAGTTTTATTTTAATATTTTTGGTTATGTGATATTTGGGAATCAAATGACACAAACACATGAGGAGTTTTCACATGCCTGGCCTTGAAGCGGCTGGCAGAGAAGAGAGGTCACCGGAGGCAGTGGTGGACTGGAGGACTTCCATCTCAGTGCACAGCGTGTTTTGTTAGGTGTTGCGATAACTCAAGGCATATGAGGCACGCTGGCATTTTTCCTCTGTGAAATCCCCTGTTGAACCAGACATGCAGCTCAGATGCTTACTTTAAAAAATAGCAAAGTGTGGGGAGAACGACAGGGATGAGAATGAGGACATTTAAACAATTATGCAGGAAATTATATGATGCTAAAATTGAACTTGGGTAGACTTCAGTGGCAGGATTCCCACTCGTGCTGAGCTTTGCAAAGGGGTGGATTTTTTTTTCTTTCTCTCTGTGACTGTAATTTCTGAGCATGAAATAATTCAGAACATAAAACAAAAGAAAAAATTTAAATATGTCTAGAGATGGAGGCAAAGAGAAACAGAAAGAAGGAAAAAGAGAATTAAGATGATGTGTGTGTATATGTGTTCAAGGGAGGGAATGGTAAAGCATGGTAGTGGTTTGAGAGCAGAAATGTTCTGTGGGGTTTCTTTTCAGGGCAGGACAGACTCAAGTACTTGCCAGGCAGGGTTATCATGAGGACTTGATGAGTCTATATATGTAAAAGGTTTAGCACAGTGCGGAAAAATGGTAAACCCTCAATAAATGGAAGCTATGAGAGCTATCATTGTAAGTGTATGTCAAGGCTGGTAGAGCAATCCATTCCCGGGGGCGTGGGGGCTATTCATGTGTGATGGGGCAGAGAGAGGGGGATGACATCTGTGTCAAGCCCACTGTATGCAAAGAGATTTAGATAATATGTTAGCTCATTTAATCCACATTGGGAAGCTGCTCAGCAGGTGATATTGCTTATAATTGAGGAGACAAAGGATCAGATGGTTTAATGCACATAAAGCAGTTAAAACAGTCACTGGTACATAATAAAGTCTCAATAAATGTAAGCGCTTGCAGTTGCCATGTTCAGTCACATAGCTAACCATTGGGAGAGTCGAGATTTAAATCCTTCTCTCTTCAATTCCATTTGCACCAAGCTGCCTCCCACTGACTCACCCGTAACAATCTATACCTTCACAGATGAAGTTCTACCGCAAAAAGGCATGGAGACAGCTGGAAAGTCCTTGAAACTTAGAGCCAGAAACTTGGGTTGAAGTTCCTGCTATCGTCCCTTAGATGCATGGCTTGTGTGGTGCACACAAAGGCATGGTGCCCAGAGTTCCTTTCTGGGAAGGACTGGTTGCCCAGTTGCTGGGAAGGCTGTTATTAGGGACTCTTCTTAGCCCTTTAGGGGTTGCTTCAGTTGTCAGGAATCACCTCGTATCGTGGCCCTTCCTGAGGTTGTCCATACTTGATGACTGATGGTGGTGGGAATATAAAAACATAGATACTCCAACTCGGTAGGAATAATCAGAGGGACCCTTAGATTTAGAGCTCCTCCCGGGTGTGTGGGGAAATGTTGGCTGAAGCTGTCATCAGCTCTGCGTGGCAGCTGGACTTCTCCCCTCCAATCCCCTGCTCTTGTCGCCCCTTCCACGGGAATGGAGCCCAAGGGCTCTTTTTGATAAACACTGAAGACTGAACTCTAGCTCAGACTGCTTCTTGGGGAGCCCACGTGAAGACAGTTTTGCTTCGCAAAGGCAGGTGGTATGGGTGTTGCCTGAGAGATCTCTGTGAGGATCAGAGGGGAACTATTCCATCTAGTCCATCAGGAACACAGTTCTGAGCATGTAAAGGTGTTTCAGAAAGTGCTACTAGATCTAAGGCTGAATCAACTGAAAAAATACAATGAGCACTGAGCAGGACCATTCAGGGGCTGGATTTCAGTTAACATCCACCCCACGCTGGGGACATGCCATCCCCAGGGATTCAGCCAGGATACAAAAGATGTTGTCTGAGTAACAAAAGAAGATGTGTAGAAAACAGGCTGTCTGGATTTAGAGAGCCTGACTTCTGAGTCTAAATAAAGAGCAAGATGGAGACCGACTTCAGAGGGGGCTGAGGAGGAGCAGGCAGAATGGAGAGCCTGGCTTAATTTGTGTGCTTACTTGTTTACTTGTTTCTAAGTTACATTTTTATCCATTTTAAATTAAATGAGTAATACATGAATATAATCTCATATATAAAAGTAAATAGGTTAGTCCTTTAAAGGCATAATGCTGAATTCATTCTACTCACACTATAGGTTTCCTTTTAGGAATAGGAAAATTGTTGGGCAAGAGATTCTTTTCTATTAATGGATAAGTTATTTGCCTTTTTTTTTTTGAATTTTCAATTACTTTTTGTGTTTTTTAATTTACACTTTTCTTTAAGTTATACTTTTTTAACTTACACTTTTCTTTAAGATATCTATTTCTTCAGACTATTATTTTTTTTTTTACTTGTAGCTTTTTTTGGAATTAAGCAAAAGGAACCTTGCATGTGTAGCAACTTCTTTTTACTTCCTGAGTGATTATCTACATATTCTTTCTTATTTTCTTGGAGAGTTATCTTATTTCCAAAGAGTAAACTGTTTTGGGGGAAAAAAATGATCTTATAATAAAATCATAGTAAATCCATCATTATCCTTTCATATTATTTAAATTTTTGGTTTAACTGTATTTGTCTATCTTTTTCCACTAAATATTTAGATAATCACTATTCAGTTATTTTATTTCTATCATTTGTAGGGTTATGAAATCCCCTCTGAGCACAGCTTTAGCTTGAAAAGAAGTCATTTGTTTCAAACAGTTCTTCTATCCTGTTATTGCATTTTTAACCAATTTATTATTTAAAAGTGAGATTTAATTTCCAGACTTGTTTGGAGGACATTGGGCATTAATATATTATTGATTTCTAATTTGATCTCATCAGGGTCAGAAAATATATAACCTCATTCTCTTTTTAGTTACAGATAATTCCTCATTGCCTAGCATATTACCTGTATTTATAATGTTTCTTATGTTTGCACAGAATGCGTATTTTTTCTTTGGAAGGTATGAGCTACCCTAGAGAGCAATTTGATCATATTTACTAATTGTGTCATTTAACTCTGATAGCTTCAGTGTTTTTCCTTTTTCTTAGACTTGTCAGTTTCTCCTATGAATTCTACCATACCAGCTTTATATATCCCTGAAGCTACTGCAAAATCTCTCTCTGACTTTTCAAAATTCCATCATTAGAAATGGATTCCTTTGTATACACATGGATTTTCATTTTAGAAATTTTCCTAGTAAAATACCATCAGCCTTGGAAAAGGTGATACTTCCAGCTGGTCTGGCAACCTCAAGGTATTTATGCCATCTCTCTTTCCTCCTGGGCTGTTGCCAGACTTGGCGAATCAGTGAAGGTCTTCCTTCCTGCAGAGTCCAGATGCTACCTTGGAATATGCTGCTTGAATCAGCTGCCACCAACGGATCACAGTTTGCCCTTCCGTTAAAACCTATTTGCCCTCCCTGCTTAAAACATTACCAATCAAAGTAGAAAGTAATGTTGACCAAGGTCTACTAGGTTTGGAAGGAAACATCAAATTAATACTTCATCTGTCAAGCTAATATTCAAGGCAATTGGCCAACACTGTAAAAAGTGAGAAATCTCAAGGGGAGAAATATCTGAGACTTTCTTGAAGCAACTATTTGACAAAATCCAAACAACCAACCAAGAGTTGAATCAAAATAAACAAGCCTGCGTTAAGGAAACTATGGTAAATGGAATCCATCAAAATTAAGATTAACCAGTTATAGTTACAGGACAGAATATATGTAATTTATACTCTGAGCGTGGAAATGAAGAATGTTCCTGAGTAGAAATAAGTTAAAAGAGCCAATCCATGATTACCGGGAGGGTGATGCTGGGGAAGGATAAAGGTTATTGTCCTGTCTAATCTTCTTTTAAACGTATTAATAACTAAACCCCTTGGAAATAGACTAATAGTATTTGCTAGAAGGGAAAGTTACTTATCCACAGAATACTCTTCACCGATTACCCCTGAGTTAGAATTGCTTATAGTGCATGAGACTAGTATAAATGGATTTATGAAGCATCATTCCTAAACAATATCATATAAGCTATATGTCTATCTGGAGTATCAAACAGAAATGTTTCATGACTGAAGTGTTCTCCACTGTGTTAAGGCTTTGACAGTTTTCTATTGGATGTCTCAACTATTACTCTGGTCCAGTGACTTCTTGTGCCATTAGGGAAAGAAGGACCCAAGGAAACTCGCAGGGTCCCTAGGGCCTCTCCTTGCTCTGCTGGGCTTCTCAATTCTTGCATAATGAAATTATTAGTAAAGGTCAATAATAGGTAAGACCATTGATTTGTGTGACACATATTTGACCACCAGTTTTTTTCTGTTTGCTGAGTAACAAGAATTAGGGAGATGCCTAGACAGAAGTGCAAAACACCTGTTTCTTCTTTCTTAGCATGGAGTCTGGAAATACTGTTCAAAATTGAAACACAGGGCTAATAAAATGAATCTCATCTTTTTAATGCCTACCATAATATTGTCATATACTCATGGGGATTTTTATGAAATTCCATCTCTTCAAATGTGAAAATTTTTATCTATTATTTAACAAATTATTTTTTTGCTTCTATTTCTTCTCATTCTATATCCAATTTATTATTATTATTATTATTAAAAGTAACATGTACCATAAAATTCCTCTAAAAAATTTCTATTTCTACCTATCTGCCTACCTGTATTTTTTCAAGGAAACTAGACAGGATAGAAAGATTATTTAACCTTGAATTCTTTATAATAGGTATTAATAATTTTAAGTGATAAATGGTTTATTTTGTATTTAAAAAACGAGTAGCCAGATCCTTAGTAAGGACTGATTTAGTAAGCATAAGATCCTTTGGAAATACTAGAGGATGAGGGAGGGAAAGAAATCAAATGCAGTACCCAACACTCTTAATTCTAACTTTTAATCTCCAGTCGGGTACTTTATACAATTGTCTGAGTATTTACATTCCTTACTTTTTTCTGTATGTATTAGGTACTTGCTATGTCCCAAGCACTATTTTAAGTACTAATAAAAAGAAAGAAGATATAGAATCTTCTCTCAAGGGGCTTGTAAAAGTGTGGTGTATGGTTAAAGGTAATCAGCTCTGTGGAAAGTGCTAAGGAGACTTGGGAGATGGAGGCCTAACTCTGCCTGAAGCCGCTAAGAAAGGCTTCCATGAAAAGGACACTGGTGGACGAACCAGGGACATATAATTCATCATATATAGGGAAGTTTTAAGTCCTCAATATTCCATTATTCAAAATAACACCTTGAATGGAATGCAAAATATAACTTCATACTTAACTGATATAGTCATGAAGGGAAACCACAGTTTCCTAGGCAGTTACATAATAAAATTCAAGGAGCACTAGGTGACAGCTGGGGAGAGGTGGATCCTAGTCCTGACCCCAACACTGTATCCTTTACAATTAACATTGTAAGTGATGTGAATTTGTGAAGTAACAGGCACCCTCTGGGTTTCATTTTCTTCATCAAAGAGGAGGTGGTGTTAAATTACATTACCCAGTGCTTTTTAGACACAGGAATCTGAAGTGTAGTCTGGTGTTACCATGACTAATAATAAACATATACCAGACCAGAAGAGAGAGACAACTGTAAACAAAACCTAATGGAGGAAGTGGCACTGGCTTAGCAACAAGGCAGCAGGTGTGAGCAGACTGATATCTGAGTTTGAAAAGAGCAAAGTGTTCTGTAAAAGTGTTACCTGCAGTGACCTAGGAGGTCAACGGCATTCCTTATATTCATGAGGCTGTAGGGAAAAAACAAATACATTGATGCTGTTGTGAAGAATACTATTGAATGCTTTGGCAAAGTGCTAAAAGAAAGAGATAAACTCCAGATAGAACCGGCTGGTTTGCAAAGAGAAATTAAAGAAAGCACAGGCTCTAATGATGGAAAAGTAGACTGGTTCTACCCCAGCCTCTGAATATCAGTGAAAGCTGGGGAAGGGGGATGGCAGGTAACTAACTCCTTTCAATTCACAAATTTCTGGAACATTAAGTAGTCCTCCTGGACCTGTGTAGTAATGGCTACATATCACCAAGCAGTCCTAGATTGTGAAATAAGTGTGTTGATTCCTTGGTATTTGGGATTGTCTCTGGTGACAAATGAGTGTTTTTTTATGTGTGGGAGGAAGGGAACAAAGAGATATATGGTGGCCATTAGTATGGAAAGCTATGGTATTTCTATACTTATATGACTAAAAATAAAAAATATCAAGGGAAATGGAATTTAATAATTATTGTTCAAGTCGAGGTGTCCAATTGTGGCTCAAAAATGTTTGAGTAATAATATGAAGATATACATGCTATGTAAATCAATGTACACTTATTCTATAAAATTTACTTTTCTTATCTTCACATCAGGTAAAATCAATAATTATGTTGTCATACAAAGTTTGTCCCCTAATTTGTGTTCATGACAATGGTGATATAAAAAATAAAAATATAAAGTAGAAATATATCCAAAGTGCAGACAATTTGAATATGTAACAAATGTAAACAATCAAAACATGTAAATATTTTCAGGGACGTTATTTTTTTTCTATTCAGCATTTTCTAGGAAAGGTAAAAAGGTAAACAATTAAAATGACAAAACTGAACAAAAGTTTAGTAAAATGAATTGACATTTACATTTTGAAATTGATTTAAATCATACCTAGTACTTTTTAGACATAAAATTATTTATAATTCTAGCCTTTTCGTTGCCCATGTGAATAATCAATATTATCTTGCAGGCATATTACCTATTTTGTCAAATGAATATGCAAGACACCCCCATTGAACTTATATAAACAGCAATAATTTTTAGTACAAGTAGGTTCCAAATATTGCATACAACATACTTATTTTAACAAAGTTACCCCACTTTTTAAATCTAAAATTCAAAACTAAACTGGCTGTCTTATATTTTATCACAACCCTACTAAACATAAATTTAAGTCATAAATTTGCTTAATATAGCAACATGTTCCAGTGCCAGTAGGTACAACTGTTACATATAGAATGAGGATACTAAGTAAATACCTGAGGAGGGATTAATTGAAAGCTACAAGTAGCAACAAACAGACACTTGGCGATATTGGGAACCTATTTCAATATACAAAAAAGCATTAAATTCCCACCCAGAGGAAAGATCGGACACGTTAATTAATTTGTCTTTTCTCTTACCAAAGTGCTTCCGCTGCTCAAATTCCACCTGCATTCTGAAGCAGTACCCCTCTTCATATTTAGTGATGCAAAACATTTTCACAGTAGTCAAACACAGTTGTCTTCTGTCTCTAGACTGCTGGGTTTAGAATGCTCCCAGTTCATCCAGGATGATTTCTTCATTCTAAGATCCTAAGTTTAATCACATGTGCAGACACTCTTTTTTCAAAATAAGGTAGCATTTGTAAATTCAAGGGATTAGAAAATGGCTTTTTCCTTTCAGAGGGGGAGACATTTCAGCCTACCACACTTCGTTTGTTCATTTTATTGCAATGAGTAAAACTCCAGAAAATGTTAAAAAGTAATGGTGATCATAGCTGTACTTAGAAAGAGAGTTTTGGTCTACCCCTAGTTTTTCCCCCCGGGGACCTGGGAGCTGAGATGGTGTTTGTCATGAGAATGAAGGTTAAGAGTTAAGACTGCGCTATACAGTGCAAAGTCCTTCATCCCCAGTGATACTGGGGCACATATATTCAACAAGTGTGTGTTTGTGTGGGTGTGTATGCATTGTGTGCATTTTTGTGAAATCCCAGGCTTTTGAAAGCCTAGGGCCCAGAGTAGACATCCCTCATAAGCATGTGTAAGGATGAATGAATTAGACTTTGAGTAAAAGTCTTCCCAAATATCCATGCTCCAGCAATTTCCGAGTTTGTAGCCCCCCTTAGTCCATGCGACTAGTTCTGGACAATGCACTGGAGCAGAATCAAGTGTCATATCTGTGCCATTTCAGAACTGATATGACAGCCTTCAACTATCTCTAATCTCTGTGACTGTTATAACATGGCAGATCAACACTATACTTTTGACCGAGTGGAAAAGAGCTCTGTACCAACTTACATTAGACATTCAACAGAAGCTAAACAAATAAATAAATAAGTAAATAAACATATTTTTTTTAAAAAAGCAGAAGGATTTTGGAGGTTTTTCCCCCCTGCTAAAGCATAGCCTGGCATAACTTGAATAATATCAGTGCTATACTTTAAAAGAGCTTTCCGCATTTCAGGATTATGTATCCACCTCTAAGTTGTTTTTCTTTTTCAATAATAGTTTGTAATTTCTTTATTTACGTTTAAACATTTAATCAGACTGGAATTTTACTTTAAGTGTAGCACATAGCATAGATATTTAAGGTTTTATTTCAAACATCCTGTCCAGACAAAATTTATATCATAATCAGTTTATGTCCCCAATAATTTCCTGTAACACTTTAATCATCCACTAAACCAGGGGTCTTAAACAATGCTCTGCAACACAAATCCAGCCTACTGCTGGGTTTAGAATGCTCCCAGATCATCCAGGATGATTTCTTCATTCTAAGATCCTAAGTTTAATCACATGTGCAGACACTCTTTTTTCAAAATAAGGTAGCATTTGTAAATTCAAGGGATTAGAAAATGGCTTTTTCCTTTCAGAGGGGGAGACATTTCAGCCTACCACACTTAGTTTGTTCATTTTATTGCAATGAGTAAAACTCCAGAAAATGTTAAAAAGTAATGGTGATCATAGCTGTACTTAGAAAGAGAGTTTTGGTCTATCCCTAGTTTGTTCATACAAGAAGGAATATAAATTTATTCTTTATGCCTTTTATTTTTTAGTCATTCTATACATTTTTCAGGAAGGTATTTATGTTGACTTTCCTTAAAGTTTCGCATCTCATTTTAGTGACCTGCATTTTGTCTTCCTCTGAATTTACGAACTTATTTCTCATATGGAATTATGTGGAAATAATCATATGTTTGAATGTGTCTGTAATTTTTTATAAAAATTGCAAAAAAAGAATCATATATACATCTTATTGTTTAATATGTTTTTATCTGATCACATTTTGGGTGTGTGTTAATCGCATACCAATTTAGTTTGCTATATCTCATTATGAATAACAACTCTGTACAGAGGATACATACTGCTAAAGTGTTAGAAATGAAAATTTTCTCTTGCTTTTTACTCTTTTAAGTAATGCTGCAAAAAGCATCAATTTAGACTTCCAGCTAGCTAACTACTTACATATTTAAATACTTGATAAAAGTGAAAAATTAAGAATAGAAATCGAGGAAAGGGATTATAGTATTGTGAGTTTATCTGCACATGAAGGGGTATGATATCACTTGTATGTAGCTATGGTAATTTGAGGATGGGTATCTACACAATAAAATCTGAGAGGGAAAACTTAATGGACAGCTGTTTAGAAATGATAGAAGTGGGTTAGAGAGGAAAGAATTTTTAAGTTCCTATGGATTATACAGTCTAATAAAGCCATGCAAATAAAGAATTTGAATAATTTTGAAATCATTTCATCATTAATAGACTAGATCACATTAATAATGTACTTCCCTGAAGTTGTACATCTAAGACTTTTACAAATCATAGAACAAAATAAAAAATTAATGTGTAATTAAAGAATCTTGTGACATATTACTTTTGCTCTGATACTTTAAATCATTTCTTATTTGTAAGTTTCTTTAAAATTATTGAAACTTCACATGCCTGGTAATTTTTCTTTCCTCACTATTTCTTCTCTATGTTTATCCAAAAGGGAAAAATTTTTCAGATGTTCTTCTAACTAACTTTCCCTTTTGTGTTGTTTATAATTGGGTAATTTGATCCCAAACACCTTGGCCGTAAGACAGACTTAGAAGATGCCTTTTATGATCAACTTAAGATAACTGTGATCTATCATCTGGAGCCTGGCCACCATGAACAAAACTAGAATTACAAATAAATAAATAGATAAATGTCTGGGAGTCTCTATAGAACCATTAATGGTGTTAGGTGTTGGAAATAAAATATATATTCATTTAATAACCAATGGAAATACAGGTAGTATTTATTGAAAGATAATATATTTCTGTTTTTGGCTGTATAGCAGACATAGTGTTCAAAAGTTAAACAAGAACATATTCTGTTATCTGAAAGATCAGCTCTGAGGTATATAACCTTGAGAAACCCCTACCCAATTAGTATAGTGAGGTATACCCTAGCATGTTCGTAGCATCATTGCTGAAAATAGCTGAAAACCAGGAACAGCACAAATGCCTGTCTAATCATGGAAAAAATGGTTAAGCACAGTGGAATCTTATAAAGCAGTGAGATGGAATGAACTACAGTGGTATATAAAAATGTGGACAAACTTTAGAAATATAATATTGAGTTCAAAAGAGCATGTTCAAGAAGTTACATGAAGTATTGTGTATTTCTTGCATCTTCATAAAAACCTAAGAGAGAAATGAACCTGAACGGTAGATTGATTTGAAATACATACATATATGGGGTCAAGCCATTAAAAAGGGGCATGATGAAATAAAAACCAAGGTAGTAGTGAAATGTAGCAGTGAAGCGATAGAATGGGACTTTGGAGAGGTTATAGGTAGATTTCAGCAATACGTTGAAAATATTACAATGTCCAGTTAAGTGAATTTGGAATGGTTTAACTATTTTGCTTTAAATTTTCATTTGTGTATATAAAATTTTTGATTTCTAAAATTAGAACAGAATTAAACATTTTTTTCCACACATCAACTTTTTGTCCTTTGAGAAAAATAATACTTCATGGTTTTCTGACAGATGATTATGCCTGAGTGTTATGTAAAAAATAAATAACATACTAAAAAATAAATAAACACAAAACTTATATAAGTACTAAAGAAGGTAAGAAAAATAACTCCATTTAGAGATAATTCAGGCAACTCCTCTGGGCCCACCCTCACCCCAACTGTCAGGTGCATATTCTGTCCTTTCTTTAAACTCTATCCTCCAAATAAACTCTTAATGCTCAAAAAAATAAATAAAGATAACTCAATTTTTCCAATACCAAATTGGGCCTCATGTAATGGAACAACAGCATGCCTTTGTGCTAATATCATGGGGAATATTGGACTTAATAATTGCACAGGAAACATGATGGAACTGCTAAGGTCAATAAAGAAGCATGCATAAAATGATGTTACACAAAAAATTAAAGCCATCCATTTTTTTTTAATGCAGCTTTTTCAGTTTCTTAATTGAAAATGAGTGGTACAAGACCCTTTTGTGTGACCACATACAGAGAACGTAGTCTGTGAGAGAGGCCACAGTTTTAGAGCCATCAGTTAAAATGTGGAGTGCAGAAATAGGAATTATTCAAAGACAGTTTGCTGTATATCTAAGGGAGCAAACTTCCAAAGAAATAAATTACTGAAGACTGAGTTCCTGAAATGAGCATTGAGCATTCAGCAATGAGGACAGGAACAACCAATGTTGAATATTATTCTATTGAAACATCACAACCAACCCCAGAGAAGCTGGATCCAGGACTCATCACAGCAGAAGCTATGAACCGTGCAACCAGAGATTCACACACAGCAGCATAATGTCCTTGGAATATGCTGCTTGAGAAACTCCTGTACTTACTACTATTTTACATGAGCCTCAGGTCATGTTCTGTCTCATTTTTTAATTCATGGCCTGTTTGGGAGCTGCCTGTATGGCCACCTAATCTCTACCAACTTTTACATGTCAGTAGAATAATTTAGTTTTTCATTCTTTGGATTAGTTCAATCTTCTTTAATGATTTTTCCTTTAAGAGAACCAGGCCATGGAGATTGTACCCATTGCATTTCTGAATTTGTACATGTCTGCCTCTTTGACATCTTGAGAATACTTCTTGACTTGTCCAATACACCATATGCCACGGTTGCTATAACATTCTCTTTGTCAGCTAATTCACTTCTATGCACAGAACTGGGCTTCAAGTAGGCTTTTTATACTTTGTACAGGATGAATTTGTGAGCAAATCACATCAGGAATTTATCAGGGATATTGCTTTTAGGCAAATGAGACTTTCAGCATTGGAAAATGTGTTTGAGATCCCTCTGACTGCTCTGTCTTCCTCTTGTGTCAGTTTTATGATCAACCAGGAACTCAACATCCAGCCAGCTGAACACTCATCCCTTAATGTCCTCACTAAAGTGCTACTCTCTCTATTTCCACCTAAATGCTCTTTAGTCTGGTTCAAAAACCACTTAGCAGGTGTGTATATCTTTTTGACTCATAGCTCTATTCTCCTTCCCTTATAGACTGGTAGATTCTGGACGAGTTATACTCTCTCATTGCTTTTTTCCTAAATTACCTTTTCTTTTCACAACTAAGTGTCACATGGGCAATCACATTTACTTACTCAGTGTTCTTGTTTATTACTAATGTTTGTCCATTTATGTTCTCATTAATATTGGTGATAATATCTTCCATCCACTCAAAACTCCTTGTTCCTGGCTTCATTATATTTAAGAACTCCTCTATTTAGGTTAGAAACTTCTTATATTGTTCTGAAATATTTTTATTTTCTATAACATATGCCAGAACATTTTTTATAATGATGGAACATCCCTAAGTAAAAATTAAACATATTTATATTTACTTCTTTAGTTTCTATTTCAGTAAACTCATTAGAATGCAAGAAGTTTGAATGACATTATTAGAGAAATAACGCTGAATTTATTTTAAATTAATAGGCAAAACAATTTTTTAATATTATTAGTTAACAAATTGAGACACACTTCACAACTGATTGCAATATTCCATTATATTGCACCATGGATAATAACCATTGAACAAAATGAAACATTCTTAAACATTTTTATCTTAATTAGAGAAACCAACTTATATTTTATCCATCCTATACTGGTGAATATATCCCTGCAGGAAAGCATACAGAACACTTCACAATGCCCTGAGAAATAGTTCTTCTGGTTATATTCATCTAGTGAGAGGGTTTAAGGGTCTACGGTCAATCTAAGCTTGAGAGGTACTGAGATAAGATACTTTAATTCTACTCTTGACAAACTGTATTCTGTAAAATCTATCCAAGCCAGATTGATTGAAACAAAAATACCTGTATTTCAGAAAGACAGATCCAGCCTCAAGTTTCCTAAGGAAGATGAGGAATGTAATATGTTTAGAAACCAAAGTGGAGACAGTGACAGATAATGTCATTCAGTCTACTTAATACAAATTTTAGCTCCCTTTTCCTAGTCTTCCTTTACTATAGAAGGTGCAAAGGAATATGTAAGTATCTAGTCTCTTACATTAAGGCATGATAATGAGACAGTTTTTGACAATGGGATGTAAGCAATAGAATGGGATGCTATCTCCCCCATCTTCAAAACAAAGTTTTATAAATAGTACTTTTGTCTTCCAATTTTCCTCCTTTTCCTTCATGGAACTCAGGGAAATATTGAGGCCAACTTCCTATATGGCTGAATAAACTCCTAACAGACCAAATCTCCCTGAGATAACAACAATGAATGCAGGAATAAAAGCAGGTTTTAGAAGGAAATTGATCCTCAAATTGAAGTACTTACATAAGTTCAGTTAAACATTTTTTATGGCTTACAGCATGAGCATAATCAAAAGTCAGCCCTATATGGCAACTAAAACTGATTAAAAAATAAAAATAAATAAATAAAGCCTACAAGTTTAACAATACAAAGAATCACTGGAAAGTTAGGGGAAATTTCTGGAAAGAACCAGAGAGAAGTAGCCCCATGTTCTGTCTATAAACTCTTCTAAATCTCCAGCTGATCTCTGAACTACACATGCACTAAACAGACTGCACAAAATTGAGTTAAAGATAAGAAAAAAGATCTGATATTTCAACTGCTAATGTAAATATTGAGTGTGCAGTTTGAGCCAAATCAAGTTAACTATCTTCTAAAACTAAATACCAACACTCCATGGGATTATACCATAACATAGAATCTGCATAATTTAACATAAATAGGATCCATGATAGAATCCAAAATCAACTGACATACAAAGGTGCAGAAAAATGTTACTCATTCTCAAAATGAAAATAACCAATGAAAGAAACCTCTAAATAGCCTTGGTTTTGGAATTAGTAAATAAAAATGCAGCTAGCATAACTAAGATAAATGAGCTAAAGGAAAATATACTTGTAATGAATAAAGAGATAGGAAACATGAGTAAAGAAATAGAAACTAGAACTTCCAGGAAGATGGAGGCATGAGCAGGGCAGCAGAAATCTCCTCCCCAAACCAAATATATTTATGAAAATACAGCAAATACAACTATTCCTAAAAGAGAGACCAGAAGATACAGGATGACACCAGAGAGGATTCAGCACCCCGCGAGGCGGGTAAGATACGGAGCCACGACCCAGCAGGACCCGAGCACTCCCGCACCCCAGCGCACCGGTGGGAGGAGAGGATTCAGAGTGGGGGGGGTGTGGAAGCACAGGCCCGCCGAATAACCAGTCCTGGTGATCTGCGCCGGGAGCACTGACACACTTGGTGCGGTGTATCGGAGATTGGAGAGACAGAGGTGCAGATTCCAAGACAGCAGGTCCACTCAGCCAGTTCCCTGAGACAGAAGAAAAGCGTGCACTTTTTTAGGGATCTTAAAGAGACAGGGGCCCAATGGAGGAGCAGGATAGTCCCAGCACACTCAGCCAAGCAGGCTGGGAGCCCTGGGTAATTTTGGTCCCCTTGAACTGCGGCTGGTAAAAGCAGTCACATGGAGACTTCCCACAGAAATCAACAGCCTCCCAATTGTTCCATCCCAGGCCAGAGTCACAAAGAGCCTGGCAGAGAGGCATGACAGCAGAAGAGTGGAGCAGCAGCGCCACCTACAGGATACTAACAGAAATTATATCTCGCAGGCTTTTTTTTTCTCTATTTTCCCTTTCTTCTTTCTTTCTTTTTCTTACCACTTCTATTGCCATGAAAAGACAGAGAAATATGGTACAAACAAAACTTACCCAGAAAACCCCAGACCAGGCTACCCCAGAGAGGGAGTCTGAAGGGATGGACATGCAAAATCTTCCTGAAAAAGAATTCAGAATAAAAGTCATAACCATACTGATGGATCTACAGAGAAATATGCAAGAGCTAAGAGAAGTGAGGGAAGTGAGGAAAAAAAATGCAGAGATGAGACAAGTGTTCAACGGGCTTAGCAGCAGACTGGATGAGATGCAAGAGACTGTTAATGGAATATAAATCAGAGAACAGGAATACAGACCAGCTGAGGCAGAGAGAGATAAAAAAGGATCTCTAGGAATGAAACAATTTTAAGAGAACTGTGTGACCAATCCAAATGGAACAATATTCACATTATAGGAATACCAGAGGAAGAAGAGAGAGAAAAAGGGATAGAAAGTGTCTTTGAAGAAATAAATGCTGAAAACTTCCCCAAGCTGGGGAAGGATATAGTCTCTCAGACCATGGAAGCACACAGATCTCCCAACACAAGGGACCCAAGGAAGACAACACCAAGACACATAATAATTAAAATGGCAAAGATCAAAGATAAAGACAGAATATTAAAGGCAGCTAGAGAGCAAAGAAATATCATCTACAAAGGAAAATTCATCAGACTATCATCAGACTTCTCAACAGAAACCTTACAGGTCAGAAGAGAATGCCATGGTATATTTAACGTAATGAAACAGAAGGGCCTTGAAACAAGAATATTGTATCCAGCACAATTATCATTTAAATTTGAGGGAGGGATTAAACAATTACCAGACAAGTGAAAACTGAGGGAATTTGCCTCCCATAAAACACCTCTTCAGGATATCTTAAAGGGACTGCTCTAGATGGAAGCACTCCTAAGGCTAAAAAGATATCACCAGAGAAAATAAAGTCATAGCAAAGAAACCAGACCATCCAAATACTAACTAAAGGCAAAGAATAAAACCTCTAATATATAAAAAATGGAGGAGGAAGAATAAGAAGGGAGAGATAAGAAACATCAGATGGTGTTCACAATAACTTAACAAGAAAGTTAAGTAAGACTGTTAAGATAGTAGAGAAGCTACCCTTGAACCTTTGGTAACCATGAATCTAAAGCCAGCAATGGCAATAAATACATATCTATCGATAATCACCCTAAATGTAAATGGACTTAATGAACCAATCAAAAGACACAGAGTTACTGAATGCATAAAAAAGCATGACCCATCTATATGCTGCTTACAGGAGACTCACCTCAAACCCAAAGATATACACAGACTAAAGGTGAAGGGATGGAAAAAGATATTTCATGCAAACAACAAGGAGAAAAAAGCAGTTGTTGCAGTGCTTGTATTAGACTTCAAAATGAAGAAAGTAGCAAGAGATAAAGAAGGACATTACATAATGATAAAGGGATCAGTCCAACAAGAGGATATAACCATTTTAAATATATATGCACCCAACACAGGAGCGCCGGCATATGTGAAACAAATACTAACAGAATTAAAGGAGGAAATAGACAGCAATGCATTCATTTTAGGAGACTTCAACACACCACTCACTCCAAAGGACAGATCAACCAGACAGAAAATAAGTAAAGACACAGAGGCACTGAACAAGACACTAGAACAGATGGACCTAACAGACATCTACAGAACTCTGCACCCAAAAGCAGCAGGATACACATTCGTCTCAAGCGCACATGGAACATTTTCCAGAATGGACCACATTCTAGGCCACAAAAAGAACCTCAGTAAATTCAAAACAGTTGAAATTCTACCATCCAACTTCTCAGATCACAAAGGTATAAAACTAGAAATAAATTGTAGAAATAAAATAAAAAGGCTCACAAATACATGGAGACTTAACAACATTCTCCTAATTAATCAATGGGTTGACGACCAAATCAAAACAGAAATCAAAGAATAAATGGAGACTAATGACAACAACAACACAAAACCACAACTTCTATGGGACGCAGCAAAGGCAATTCTAAGAGGAAAGTATATTGCAATCCAGGCCTATTTAAGAAGGAAGAACATTCCCAAATTAATAGTCTAAAGACACAATTACTGAAATTGGAAAAAGAAGAACAAATGAGGTCCAAAGTCACCAGGAGGAGGGACATAATAAAGATCAGAGAAGAAATAAATAAAATTGAGAAGAATAAAACAATAGAAAAAAAATCAATGAAACCAAGAGCTGGTTCTTTGAAAAAATAAAATAACCCCCTAGCCAGACTTATTAAGAGAAAAAGAGAATCTACACACATAAACAGAATCAGAAATGAGAAAGGAAAATAATGACGGACCCCACAGAAATACAAAGAATTATAAGAGAATATTATAAGAATCTATATGCTAACAAGTTGGAAAACCTACAAGAAATGGACAACTTCTTAGAAAAATACAACCTTCCAAGACCGACCAAGCAAGAAACAGAAAAACTAAACAGACCAATCACCAGCAATGAATTTGAATTGGTAATCAAAAAACTACCCAATAACAAAATCCCCAGACCAGATGTATTCACCTCTGAATTCTAGCAGACATATAGAGAAGAAATAACACCCATTCTCCATAAAGTTTTCCAAAAAATACAAGAAGAGGGAATACTTCCAAACTCATTCTATGAGGCCAGCATCACTCTAATACCAAAACTGGCAAAGACCTCACCAAAAAAGAAAATTACAGACCAATATCCTTGATGAATGTAAAGGGAAAAATACTCAACAAAATATTAGCAAACCGAATTCAAAAATACATCAAGACGATCATACACCATGATCAAGTGGGATTCATCCCAGGGATGCAAGGATGGTACAACATTTGAAAATCCATCAACATCATCCACCACATCAACAAAAAGAAGAACAAAAAACACATGATCATCTCCATAGATGCTGAAAAAGCATTTGACAAAATTCAGCACCTATTCATGATTAAAACTCTCAACAAAATGGGTATAGAGGGCAAGTACCTCAACATCATAAAGGCCATATATGACAAACCCACAGCTAACATCATACTTAATGGCGAGAAGCTGAAAGCTTTTCATCTAAGATCGGGAACAAGACAGGGGTGCCCACTCTCTCCACTGTTATTCAACATAGTACTGGAGGTACTAGCCATGGCAATCAGACAAAACAAAGAAATACAAGGCATCCAGACTGGTAAAGTAGAAGTCAAATTGTCACTATTTGCAGATGACATGATATTGTAAATAAAAAACCCTAAAGAATCCATTCCAAAATTACTAGAACTAATATCTGAATTCAGCAAAGTTGCAGGATACAAAATTAACACACAGAAATCTGTTGCTTTCCTATACACTAACGATGAACTAACCGAAAGACAAATCAGAAAAACAATTCCATTCACAACTGTGTCAAAAAGAATAAAATACCTAGGAATAAACCTAACAAAGGAAGTGAAAGACCTGTATTCTGAAAACTACAAGACACTCCCAAGAGAAATTAAAGAAGACACTAACAAATGGAAATTCATCCCATGCTCTTGGCTAGGAAGAATAAGTATTTTCAAAATGGCTATACTACCTAAAGCAATCTACAGATTCAATGCATTCCCTGTCAAAATACCAACAGCCTTCCTCAATGAACTGGAACAAATAATTCTAAAATTCATATGGAACCACAAAAGACCCCGAATAGCCAAAGCAATCCTGAGAAGGAGGAATGAAACAGGGGGAATTACACTCCCTGACTTTAAGCTCTACTACAAAGCCACAGTAATCAAGACAATTTGGTATTGGCACAAAAACAGACCCACATACCAGTGGAACAGAATAGAAAATCCAAACATTAACCCAAACATATACAGTTAATTAATATATGATAAAGAAGCCTTAGATATACAATGGGGAGATGACAGCCTCTTCAGCAGCTGGTGTTGGAAAAACCGGACAGCTACATGTAAGAGAATGAAACTGTCTAACCCCATACACAAAAGTAAACTCAAAATGGATCAAAGACCTGAATGTAAGTCATGAAACTATAAAACTCTTAGAAAAAATCATAGGCAAAAATCTCTTGGACATAAACATGAGTGACTTCTTCATGAACATATCTCCCCGGGCAAGATAAACAAAAGCAAAAATGAATAAGTAGGACTATATCAAGGTTAAAAGCTTCTATACAGCAAAGGACACCATCAGTAGAACAAACAGACATCCTACAGTATGGGAGAATATATTCATAAATGACATATCTGATAAGGAATTGACATCCAAAATATATAAAGAACTCACCCACCTCAACAAACAAAAAACAAATAATCCAATTAAGAAATGGGCAGAGGACATGAATAGACACTTCTCTAAAGAAGAAATTCAGATGGCCAAGAGGCACATGAAAAGATGCTCCACATCACTAATCATCAGAGAAATGCAAATTAAAACCACAATGAGATATCACCTCACACCAGTGAGGATGGCCAACATCCAAAACACAAACAACAAATGTTGGCAAGGATGTGGAGAAAAGGGAACCCTCCTACACTGCTGGTGGGAATGCAAATTAGTTCAACCATTGTGGAAAGCAGTATGGAGGTTCCTCAAAAAACTCAAAATGGAAATACCATTTGACCCAGGAATCCCACTCCTAGGAATTTACCCTAAGAATTCAGCAGCCCAGTTTGAAAAAGACATATGCACCCATATGTTTATCGCCGCACTATTTACAATAGCCAAGAAATGGAAGCAGCCTAAGTGTCCATCAGTATATGAATGGATAAAGAAGATGTGGTACATATACACAATGGAATATTATTCAGTCATAAGAAGAAAACAAATCCTACCACTTGCAACAACATGGATGGAGCTAGAGGATATTATGCTTAGTGAAATAAGCCAAGCGGAAAAATACAAATATCAAATGATCTTACTCATAAGTGGAGTATAAGAACAGGGAAAAAAAACTGAAGGAACAAAACAGCAGCAAATTTACATAACCCAAGAACAGACTAATAGTTACCAAAGGGAAAGGAACTGAGGAGGATGGGTGGGAATGGAGGGACAAGGGGGAAAAAGGGGCATTACGATTAGCAGATGTAATGTTGGGTGGGCGCGGGGAGGGCTGTACAACTCAGAGAAGACAAGTAATGATTCTATAGCATCTCACTATGCTGATGGACAGTGAGTGTAATGGGGTTGGTGGGGGAGACCTGATGAAGGGGATAGTGCTTCAATAAACATAGGGTTGGACATGTCTTTTTAAAACTTGGATCCTACATTCTTATGGTAAATTCCTAGGAGTGGAATTCCTGAGTCAAACGGTATTTCTATTTTTAGTTTTTTTGAGGAACCTCCATACTGCTTTCCACAATGGTTGAACTAGTTTACATTCCCACCAGCAGTGTAGGAGGGTTCCCCTTTCTGTGCATTTTCACCAGCATTTGTTGTTCCTAGTCTTTTCTATGTTGGCCATCCTAACTGGTGTGAGGTGATATCTCATTGTGATTTTAATTTGCATTTCCCTGATAACTGGCAATGTGGAGCATCTTTTCACGTGCTTTTAACTTCTTCCTTGCCAATCTGAATTTCTTTGGAGAAGTTTCTGTTTACATCCTCTGCCCATTTTTTAATAGAGTTATTTGCCTTTTGGTTGTTGAGGCATGTGAGTTCTTTATATATTTCGGATATTAACCCCTGGTCAGATATTTCATTTACAAATATATTCTCCCATACTGTAGGATTCCATTTTTTCTGATGATGGTGTCCTTTACTGTACAGAAGCGTTTTAGCATGATGTAGTCCCATTTGTTCATTTTTTATTTTGTTTCCCTTGCCTGAGGAGATGTGTTCAGGAAAAATTTGCCCATGTTTATATTCAAGAGATTTTTGCCTGTTTTCTTCTAAGAGTTTTATGGTTTCATGACTTACATTCAGGTCTTTGATCCATTTCAAGTTTACTTTTGTGTATTGGGTCCGACAATAATCTAGTTTCATTCTCTTGCATGTAGCTGTCCAGTTTTGCCAACACCAATTGTTGAAGAGGCTGTCATTTCCCCATTGTATATCCATGGCTCCATTATCGTATATTAATTGACCATATATGTTGGGTTTATATCTGGGCTCTTTAATCTGTTCCATTGGTCTATGAGTCTGTTCTTGTGCCAGTACCAAATTGTCTTGATTACTGTGGCTTTGCAGTAGACCTTGAAGTTGGGGAGTGTAATCCCCCCAGCTTTATTCTTCCTTCTCAGGATTGCTTTGGCTATTTTGGGGTCTTGTGTGGTTCTATATGAATTTTAGAACTACTTGCTCTAGTTCATTGAAAAATGCTGTTCGTATTTTGATAGGGATTGCATTGAATCTGTATATTGCTTTAGGCAGGATGGCCATTTTGACAATATTAATTCTTCCTATCCATGAGCACAGAATGTGTTTCCATTTATTGGTATCTTCTTTAATTTCTCTCATGAGTGTCTTGTAGTTTTCAGAGCATAGGTCTTTCACTTCCTTGGTTAGGTTTATTCCTAGATATTTTATTCTTTTTGATGCAATTGTGAATGAATTGTTTTCCTGATTTCTCTTTCTGCTTGTTCATCATTAGTGTATAGGAATGTAACACTTTTCTGCGTATTAATTTTGTATCCTTCAACTTTGCTGAATTTGAATATGAGATCTACTAGTTTTGGAGTGGAGTTTTAGGGTTTTTATATACAATATGATGTCATCTTCAAACAGGGGCAGTTTAACTTCTTCCTTGCCAATCTGGATACCTTTTATTTCTTTGTGTTGTCTGATTGCTGTGGCTAGAACCTGTGTTGAATAAAAGAACTATGTTGAATAAAAGTGAAGAGAGTGGGCATCCTTGTCTTGTTCCTCATCTCAAAGGACAAGCTTTCAGCTTCTCACTGTTAAGTATAATGTTGGCTGTGTGTTTTTCATATATGGCCTTTATTATGTTGAGGTACGTGCCCTCTATACCCGTTTTGTTAAGAATTTTTATCACGAATAGATGTTGAATTTTGTCAAATGCTTTTTCAGCATCTATGGAGATGATCATGTGGTTTTTGTCCTTCTTTTTGTAGTTGTGTGGATGATGTTGATAGATTTTCGAATGTTGTACCATCCTTGCATTCCTGGAATAAATCCTACTTGATTATAATGTGTGATCTTTTCTATGTGTTTTTGAATTTGGTTTGCTACAATTTTGTTGAATATTTTTACATCTATATTCCTCAGGGATATTGGTCTGTAATTTTCTTTTTTGTGTGGTGTCTTTGCTTGGTTTTGGTATTAGAGTGATGCTGGTTTCATAGAATGAGTTTGGGAGTATTCCCTCCTCTTCTACTTTTTGGAAAACTTTAAGGAGGATGGGTGTTAGGTCTTCACTAAATGTTTGACAAAATTCAGCATTAAAACAATCTGGTCCAGGGTTTTATTCTTCAGTAGCTTCTTGATTACCAATTCAATTTCATTGCTGGTAATGGGTCTATTCAGATTTTCTGTTTCTTCCTGTGTCAGTCTTGGCAAGTTGTATTTTTCTAGAAAGTTGTCCATTCCAGTTTGTTAGCATATAATTTTTCATAGTATTCTCTCACGAATATAGTATATTAAAGATGCTCTTATATACGTGTATATATGTGTAAATATGTAATATATATAAATTTTTGCCTTAATCTGGTTACTGTAGGTCAACCAAGCAAATAATGCTTGCCAAGGGTAAATTATCAAAAAAGTGTTGTGTTTTATTATATAAACACAGGTTATGGTGTTATAGATCTTTCTGGGAAAGAGTGATTTATGAGGTTCTTGCTCCTTGCTAATAGAAACTCTTTTAAAAATGGATATGCAGCTAATTTTACTATTGCATATACTAGGTTTTTTCTGCAGCCTCTTTCTTTTGGCCTAAGTCCATAAAAATGACAAAACCACATATAGAAATTAGGAGAGGGTATCATTAATGAGTTAGTAATTATGGAAAAAGAAACATAGATGGAAGGGGAAATTAGGCTGAGTAAGTAATCTGAGCCCTTTACTGCAGAAGTATGGAGGAGCTTCAAATGCATTCAATCCCAAAGGTGGTAGCTTTCTTTCTAAAAGTACTAGAAGCTAAGTTGCAATTGAAAAGATGGCAGTTTGCAGAACCAAAACTAGTGCCCTGGTTTCATACTGACATATTCATTCATCCATTCTCCTTTATTTGGTCAGGCTGTATGCGAAAACAAAAGGTAGATGACTAGAGAAGCCGAGGAGGATTTTTTTTTAATATTCAGAAGAGTAAAATGTACAGATGGATACCAATAATCTGAAAATGTGGAAGAAAAATAAAAATTTTTCTTGGGAAATATAGGTTTAAAAATTTAGTACAAAAAGAACTAGAAAGCCAGTGTATGCTAGAAACCACAGTTGAAATTTAAATGTATCTTTAAAATTTTTCTAAGCCATCAAACTCAGACTTTCAAATTACAGATAATTTTTATTTTTATTCATATGCTTCTGTAAGATGGGAAATCATTGGCAGTCAGTCAGTATACTACAAATTATATAATTCTAATTATTCCTCTAATACCTGAAATAGATAAGGACAACTCAAGAAGGTAAAACTGTAGTTCAATCTAATTTAGGAACATGCAATGAAGTGTTGGAATATGAACAAAATAGAAGTTGCATGTATGTGTGTGTGTGTGTATTAATTTTTATACATTTAAAAATAATATTTAAAATCAATGGATGCTTTAAGAACACTGAACATATTGTAAAGAAAAATGGCAAAGCTACATATGAGGAAATCATGCAGAAAGCTATGCAGAGACATTGGAAATATTGTAGAGAGAAATGCCACAGCCCACATGAACTCCAGAAAAAGGCAGAGTAAAGAAAAGGTAATAACCAATCTGGGAAATTTTTCACAACTAAAAGGGAGGAGTCTTTAGATTAAAAAAGAAAAAACAAACAAACCATGAGACCCCCTAATAAATTAAAACAAACTCTAAAATAAACCCTAAGATTATAATTTTCAAAGACATCAAGTTGTGTGGCTTTAAATGAAGCATGACTACAGTTCAGAAAATATACATGTATAATAAAGAAAATTTGAAATGAATATATATATATATTAGCACATTCTGGCTAAAAGTCCTAGTGTCTATATTAATGGCAGAAAAAATAGAATCTAATGTAAAATCAATGATTGATATAAGAAGCATGGTTAATTATTTTAAAAAGACAATCTATCAAGAAGTCATACTATCTGTAGATTTATATCTAATAAAACACAATGAAAAAAATGCATAAAGCAAAATTGAAATGACTGAAAAAATCAACAAAGCTATAAAAATAGTGCATATGTTAACACTATTCTCTCAGAAGTGGATGGATCAAAGAGATAGAATTGAAAAAGACAAAGTTTTTAAAAAATATATAAACAGTTTAATTTTAGAAATCTGAACTAATGTATTTATATAAGGCCCTATACTAAACAGAGAACACAAGGACTATTAACAAAAATTGTTTATACCCCAGGTCCTTAATAAGATCTTAAAACATTCAAAATCATTGACAAAATGAAATAAAATTAAAGCCCAAAAAATGAGCACGCCCTTAAAAATAGTATCCTTATAAACTAAAATTAAAAGAGAAAAAATCCTTTAAATACTCCATGGGATGAACATGATTTATAATGAGAATTACAGTATAGAATTAAATGGTAAGAAAACACTAATGGTAAAACTTTTCTTATGCAGCTAAGCTGTACTAAAATGAAAATATATATTCTTAAGGGTATATAATAGGAAATAAGAAATATTAAAATTTAATGAGCTAAGCTTTCTCCTTACAAGGCTGTAAGTTAATAAAAATTGAACAAACCCTCAAATATTGCAAATAAAGATACAAGTAAAACTTAATGAAATAGAACACTTTTTTTTAAGCTGGATTTTAGGAAGAACTAATACAAATAAATGCTGGTACTATTTATATAAATTAGATAAAAGATGGTACAATTAAACAGCTTTTAAAATTAATGAGGCCATAACTAGAAATAATGTGGATATATATTGAGGGACATTAAAAAAACAACTGAAAAAGTAGAAGCTATTCATCATATCTGCACTTGAGAAGACAAAGTAAAGATGTTAGCTCTCCTCTAATAATCTATAAATTCAATGTAATGTCATTGAAAATACCAATAAAATATTTTATGAAGTTTCTAGGCTATTTCTAGGATTCAAATGGAAAACAAAAAGTAAGTTAAAAATGTGGCTAGAATAATTATTAAGAAGAAGAATTCTTACACTAAAAAGGTAAATTGATGAATTAATTAACTAGATGAGGGAATCCTTTCACAGTGTGTATCAAATCATCACAATGTACACTTTAAATATCTTATAGTTTCATTTGTCAATTATACCTAAGTAAGGCTGAAAAAAAGAAAAGAATGCAGTCATGTCTAGAAGATATCAAGTCTTAATGTAACACATCAGTAATTAGAACAGCATTGTATTGGTTACATGAACACTTAATGCTATTGCCTCATTTTAGAAATTTAAAAATAAAAACTGAGACTTTAAGGTGGAAATGACTCAGTCAAGTCTCATAGTGAGTTGGTGGCTGATTCAGTACCAAAATTCTGGTGTCCTAAATCCCAGGTCTGATTTCTGTTTGCAACAATATATGTTCCTCTCTCACATGCTGTTAGACTACTGGGAAGTTTGTAAATCAGGGAATCTAGATAGTAACAAACAATCCCCAAAACTCAGTGACTTAAAACACACATTTTGTTTCTTGCTTAGTTGATATGTTTAATATGGGTCAGTGTTGAAGTCCACTCCATGCAGTCACTCAGGAACCCAGGCTGATGGAGACACATTTATATAATTTGTACCAGGCGATAAGGTCAATCAACGGATCAAAACAAAAGATATTCTGAAACTGATACATCTTTAAATCTAGCATTATGCCAAAATGTAAAATATAGGTACTTTAGATGAGCAATTCAAATTTTAAGCATTTGCCCTAAATGGATAATCCTCCACATAGAAATCTTGCCCCTCAATAGCTTTCACTTATGTATAACAAATGCATGTTTTTTATTTAACAGGCTGCTATGCTGTCATTAGTATATTGATATAGTCAGTGTCATAAAAAGAAACGTCCAATGACTTACTCTAATGTTGAGCAGATTATAAAGTAACATGAATTTTTCAACCTCTTTATGCAAAATACAGCTATATATTTATGGATATATATGCAGAGATTGGCTAAGCACAGGAATGACAGCCATTTGGGTGGTGGCATTTGGGGATATTTGTATGCTGTTTCTTTTTAATTTTGATTCCCCTCCTTTTCTACAATAAGTCCTTATAGATTTTGCAAATGTACATTTATTTTTGAAAGACAAAAGAGAAATTTTCTTTAAAGAGTAGCTTTGGAGAGCAAGCTGTACATTCATCCAGAATTACAAATCTGCATATTGTTCTTCAGATGCTGGACATTGACCTACACCTGGGTTTCCAGTAAGACCTTAGTACTCTTTTGAAATATTAACACTGTGGATATGTTTTACTTTTTAACCACACATATCCACACACACACCCCATTCATATGAAGAACAGTTTAAAAATGCAAATGCCCTCTATTTCATTAGAGATGGATTATAGCTATTTTATTCTAGTGGCTAATTCATAGACCTTTTAATATTATCTTACTGTCGAGAAGCCAAATACATTATTCCAAGGTCTGAATAACTTGATAACCTTTGTTTTCCTTTGTGTGAAAAAGGGAACTGTGTTCATTGGGGGGAAAATGCTCTGTTAGGAAGAGGAATGTAGAAGCAGAGGCAAGATCACACACAGGGCTTTGGCAAATATTGGGTTGTGCTCTGTATCAGTACTTGCACTTCAGCGGGTAACATTTCTTCTGTTCTCCCCATGTAGGCTCCTAATGCTTTTGCTTAGTAAGTCTGGGCTTTTCTGCTTCCAAGTCTGGGTTCAGCTTTAAAAATCACCATCATTTTGTATGGGTGCCATAGGAAGCTGAGAGCACTTCATGCTGGAGCAATCCTGGAGAAGCATCAGCCCTAGCTAACAAGATGCAAACGCAGGCCAGGTAGAGAGACCTTGCCCACGCACACCTGCTCTGCAGTCAGGACAAGCTCCTGCACCTGCAGGCTGCTGCCTGCCGCACACGCCTCAGCTATGCCAAAGCCATAAGGCCCTCAGGTAGCCAGTACAGAGAAGGAAGACACACAGTGCTCTGAAGACTAGAGGGACAAAACCCCCAAGTATTCAGGATGTGTCTGCAAGCTGGCAGTTCTATCCCAAGAGGTGCAGAAAAGGAACATGAAACTGAGTCAATAGCCTTTCTTGTTTTTTGATGCTCAGATCCTTTAGTGACAGGTTTCCCAAACCTCTCTAGTTGTTCCCTCCTTCTTCTTATTGTCTGTCCTCTGATTTAGATGCATCTCCGTGAAAATACTACACACATTTATTTTTGAGGAAATCTCTTGGTTTGTATTCTCAGCAGAGCATCAGTGTGTGTGTGTGTGTGTGTGTGTGTGTGTGTGTGAGCACGCGTGCCAGCATTCACTTAAGGTCTGCCCGTGAGAATACCAAGGGTTCAGGGAGATTATTTTCTCATCCTGCGCCCAGCAGACTACAGAGGAAACATGGCTGCTGGTCCAGGGAACTGTGCCATCAGAACATTTGGTTTCTAGTCTCCCAAGTCCTCTTTGTTTTTTATCGTGACATTTCTTCATGCTCAGATGCATACGTGATGTAACATTCTTTGTTGATGTTCTGAAATGTGTTTTAGAGTTATTTTGGCTTAGCACAAAATAAGAATGGAGAACTAAACTTTTCTGGTTGAAATGCTAATGTTTTTTCCCCTCTTCTCATTCCCCTGCTTTTCTGTACCATGCGTATTTTGTATGGCTTTAAACCCAAGACTAGTATTTAATAGACCCTAGACTGTTTTGTTGGAAACAGGGCAAATGAGAAGTCTCTCTGGGGGATCTGTGGGCTTTTATGGTGGTGGGGAAGAATGCCCTAAAGGGGAGTTCCTCACAGCCTAATTGTTGAGGAATGATGGAAGTTCAACAGCATGGAAATTCTACTTCTCGCTTCAGCTGAAAAGGTGCTTATAAAGGTAGCCAGGCTATTTTAGCAATTTGCCTTATTTTGAAAATCCAATTTGGAAGCTTCATTAAAGGGCACTAATTTAGTGTCTTAGGGGAGTATGTGTTTAAAGGAGCTTGTCGACAATCTTAGCTGTTTGCCAGTGTGTAGGTGAGCTCAACTCCCCAAGCTGGGGTTACCTGGTTACATATATGCTCTTCCATTTCAAACATAATACCAAATAAACTCAAAAGCATCCAGACCAAGAGAGTAACAGCACCTTCCTCTTTCCCTGCTGCTCCACTCTCCACCCAGGAAAGGATGTTTTCAGGGCCCAAACACCTCTGAACTGGACACATGTATCTGTTACGCAGAGGTCTGATAAGGTAAATGATGGTTTTAGTGGGTTTAGTGGTAGTTAATATGTGATGGCCAAGGACCTTAAAGGAATGGCGACTTTCTAGTTGTTTAAGGAAATACAAACATTTTCCAAATGCCTAGAAGATGCTTGTTGCTCACTGCCTGCCTAATATTCCCAGAAGTATATTCCAGTCCCACCCTGGGACACAAAATTTAAAACTGGATAGCTGAGTGCTAATTATCTACATGGCCTCAAATAAACTTGAGCTTTCTCCAGCTCCTAATTTGTTGACAAAATATTATAAGAAAAGGTAGAAAAATGTAGTTGAAGTAAACTGATGTTATTTGTCTTTGGGATGCTTTTTTTTTCTACATAAAGGTCAAAATCTGTGAGAAATTACAATAAATTTTGTCATTCAGTTTGTCTATATACTCAAGATATTGAAACATTCTGTCTTGTCCTTTTTCATAATTGCTGGCATTTGTACTGAGTATGAATTGGGTCCTCTCCCCGACTCATGACTTTAATTTCTAATCCAGTTTATAGGATGGAGTTCCTTTTTTTTTTAGTGAACTCTCAAAGTGAATTGTAATTCATTCTAGGAAGACTATGTTAAGGGCAAGCTGTTAAGGTTTCCTTTCTGTAGACTGACTACCCATCCATTCATTCAGAAGATACTTAGATACAGTCTTGTCCAAAGGAAAATCAAGTACGTTGGCCCTCTTCCCATGCAGTCCCAGTTGTGTGGATTTAGGACACAGCACACCTTGGTATGACAATTTTCCCCAAAGACAAGTAGTTTTTTAGAACATGACTTGTGATGAAGGAAAGGGATAATTAGAGATGCTTTTTATTAATTTTCCCTTGAATTCCATATGGTTGGAAGGAGAGAGGAAATGCCTATTAAAATATTTTTGAAGAAGACTGAATGGAAATGCTCAAAAAATAGATCAACATAAGGGTCTTGAATTCTTTAGGCTTTATTTGCTGAAACCTCATACAGCAGAGTCATTCTTATTACAAGAGCTGAACCCCAAGGGAGATGGTCTCTAATATTTGGGAAAATAATGATCTATTCATCAAGAACCACAACCTTATCCCATTTTTATCGCATTTTCTGGAACTACACATATCATCTGTTTGATGTTTATAATCAGTATCTTAGCATATGTGAACATGGCTACAGCTATGGGAATTACATTTCTATCAAAAGTGGAAGGTGCATCACCTAATAAATCTGTTTATAACCTCTGTTATTAGGAATGGATGTCAATAAACGAAACGAAAAGGATGTGGACATTGTAGTACTATGGTTTATACCCAGTTATTTATTTGTTGTTTATTCATGGGATTCCTAATTGCAGCTGGTAAAAGTTGATTTTCTCCTCTTCATTTATTCCGGGATGGGGGCGTTCGTTACACCAGATCCACAGTTATTCAGCGTCTACATTTCAGAAGCTGAATTGCTGGATACTGTCAAAATGAGCTTTGGCAATTCCATGCAGGCGTGTACAACTATAATTTTGCTTCACATTAATAACAACCTAGCAAAGAAGCCTAGAATCAAATGCCTTGCTCTCAGCGGGGGACAGAAAGCCTGAGTGATCTATCTTGGCTGGTGACCTCTAACGCTGGGAAAGTCTGCACTCAGGAGGGTGGGCGGTGTTCCGGAAATGTATTCCCATTCCTCCACGAGTCTTTTTTTCTTTCCTTTCTTTTTTTTTTTTTTTCCTTTTAGTAGTGTGTGCCCTGAGACAATGAAAGAAAAAAAAAAGAATTACAGATAATAAAAATAGCACATCTCCAGAGCAGACGGGAAATGCAGCGCTTGTACGTCTTGGGCTGTCAGCCCTGCTCTCTGCCCCGCGCGCCCCTCCCGGGTCTCTGCGGCCCCGCGCTGGCCCCGAACCCGCCCGGCGGGCAGCGCTGGGCTCCCGCCCTGGGCGCGCGGGGCGCAGCGCGCGGGGACCTCTGTTCAAGCCGCGGATCTGCGGGCTCCGAGACCGGGACTCATCGGGGGAGGGCAGTGTCCTTACTGTGGGCATCTGTGGAGTTGGCCCGGAGAGCGGGCGCCGGGGGGCGCGGAGAGGTAGGCTGGGCGCAGGGCCGGGGCGGAGGGCTGGAGCGCGGGGCTGGGACACGGAGAGGTAGGCGGGGGCTCGAGGTCGGGGCGCGGGGCGGGGGCGGGGGCAGGGCTGGGCAGCCC